>CM068315.1:54915555-55190555 GCA_034766995.1 Acanthacorydalis orientalis | reverse complement strand
TATATAAACATACATATATATATATATATATATATATATATATATATAAGGTAGGTGCAAAAATAATTGCGATTTTTATCATTTCAAGTTTTCCGCCAATTTTTCTAGTTACCGTTTTCTTCTGTTATATTCATGTGATACATCATTGTAAACAATGAAATTAACACTACTGATTTCAGCTTATGTCTATTGTTTTTATTAATTAATATAGTTGGATATAACCACTTAAATTAGTCATGGAAAAAACGCAAATTGTCTACAACTTCTTAAATCCTGGTGAAACAATAACAGCAGAAAAATATTGTCAGGAAATTGAAAAAATTGTATGAAAATTAGCATCGTTTACGGCCAGTACTAGTCAATTCTTCTTCATGACAACGCCCGACCACAAATTAAATGAACTGGGTTATGAAACCTTACCTCACCCACCTTATTCTCTGGACCTATCTGTCCGACTGATTATCATTTTTTGAAACATTCGAGCGATTTCCTACGAGGGAACGTTTTCAAAGATCAAGCATCAGCTCGAAGCACTTTCGATGAATTCATTAATTCCAGGACTACGGAATTCTATCTTGTAGGAATAAACAAACTTGTTTCCCGTTGGTAGAAATGTGCGCAGGCCAATGGTCTTTATTTTGATCGATAAATATAATTTTTAACTGATATATGAGCCTTCATATTCGATAAGTAAAAACCGCAATTATTTTTACACCGACCTAATACATATAATAAACATATTTATCGAAATCATGTGAAGGTCACTCTAATATCTGTACTTAAACTCGTTTAAAACGAAGGCGAACTGCTTATAAATATTGATCTTGAACTTTTAATTCAAGTTTCGTTTTTAATAAATATATTGTTGCTTATAATCGAATTAAATGAAAATTATGACTGTCTGACGCTTTTCAACGAATGAATTATTTTAATATTATCAAAAACCTCATCTTCAAAAGACTTGTTTTAAAATAAAAAATTAAAAACAAAACAATTTCTCTATACAAAAAATAAATCGACATTTATTGTCTGTCTTAGTATTTCGTTTTGTTCGAATCAATAGTTTATATGCAACTAACTATAAAAAAGTGGTATTTGCATTCATTTTATGCTTTTATATTTATTTTTCACAAACGTTATTCTTTCATAATGAGTATGAATGTGAAAAATCGCTAGATATATGATTATTTTATGCAATAAAATGTAATCTTTTTATTCGAGAAAGTAGATTTTTCTAAAAAGTAAAAATGTGAAAATAATGTACACAGGAGTACGATTTTACTAATATGTCTTCTTTTATTTAAAAATCACAAAATATCCAAAAATGTGAAGTATGTAAATATCAAAAGAGTTTATTCAATGTTGTACAGTCGTGAATAACACATGTTTTCTGCTCAACATACAACTGTACAACATCGTTTGGGAACTGTGGGGAACTAAATTCATTCTCACAAATGAGTTCAAACTAGAATTAAAAAAAATCTGATTAAAATCGTTCAATAATCGATTGGTGATAATTTTTATTATCAACACACCTCAAAGGTAAAAAAATCTCTACTTTAAGAATGATGGTATCGACATCGAAATGAATATAAATAACAATCCAAACGAGCAATCATTATTTACTGAACATTTATGTTTAAGTACTCTTCTCTTGAGGTGTGTAGGTTGATTTAAAATCCGTCTGTGAGAAAAACACCATTTAGATATCTTTTTATAATTTTTAAATAATAAAAACATGTTAATTGCTGCTGTTCTGTCACATATTTTTAATTGATTGGCTCGAAATAGCTTGAAATCTAATAAAATCTGTTTAAGATCACAAGTTAATTATTTTAAGAACACGACAAGCTAAATTTTCATGGATATGTTTATTCTACAGGATATTTTTATTATAAACTGTACGTATAAAATTCATAAAAAAAATATGAAATTTGAATGTTAAATCACGAACCAAACAGTGTTCCCGTCTAATATGGACTTAATATAAATTCATATCTTAAATATGGATTCTTCGCGTTGAAAGTATTTAATAAATCTGTACAATAAACGCTCAGTGGTTTATATAAACGTACTATGTAAATGTTTTGTAAACTTTCTACATCACCTACGAGATGTAAGGCCAATCACTCTTCTAAATATACGAATTATCTAATTGAAATGTTTTACATACAGAAAAAATGACATATGAAAGGGACGATGACCTGTATACACTAATAGATCAGCACAGTCGCCATAAGCAAAATAAACTAAATTAGCACATTTTCTTTTCTGTCACGTAAGTCTGCCGTTACATCTTCACTGGTTAGTGGTGGATGAACTGAATATTTCTTGAGCATGTTCCAAACGTTGATATGGTTAATTTACAATGGAAGACATTAAGATGTTTGACATCTTTCAACGGCTTGTACGAGATGTCGATTTGATGGGAAAGCGTCGAACTATAACGAAACGATTGTTTGTAAAATGACCGGACAGAACGCTATAGAGTGAAATAATTATTTATTGACAGTGTTTGTTTTTAAATCTATGATAATCCGCGTTATACAACGAATCATGAATATGTAAATGGTTAAGAAACTCGGAGCATAAATGAATACGGAATCGATTAGGAACGTATGAATATTTGGGATTTTAAGGTGCGTCAGATGCGAATACCATTAACATAGGGAAATTTATTAACTTTTAACATTCTGGTTCAGTCTTCTACAAAAAAGAATGATCACTTACACGATAATTTACTCGTACATACAAAGGTATTGTACATAAATAAGTATACATATATATATATATATATATATATATATATATATATATATATATATATATATAAAGAATGTGCAGAATTTGAAATAGAATTAAAAAATCGATTTGAGATATTAGAAAACGAAAAAGAGAATGTTGAATAAAAAGTGGTTGAAATTTATAAAGAGTTCACACAAGAAATAGGACGAACACTTAAAATAAAGTCAAATAAGAAAATATTAGAAAATACGAAATGTCTAATGAAGAAGTGAAAAGTAATGAAACTAACGGACAGTGTAAAAGACCGAATCGAATACACCGAATTTGTGAAAACAGTGAGGAAGTGTTTTAGAGAAGCAGTTCAAAAATACAACGGCTAGCTTATTAGGAAGAATATCGAAGAAAATAAAAGTTATCAAAAATGAAACAGAGCCTTATGATTGGTAAACGACATACAATTGCTCTGAAATCAAAGGATGACAGGAGAAAATTTAATAAAACATCAATCTTCGAGAGGGTAGAAGAATTCTGCACTGAGTTATACAGAAGAGCTTTGAATGAAGAACACGAGGATAGAAACATTTTTGGCTAACGAATAATTTTAAGAAACAGCGATCCTGAGTTTTTTTCTCTGAACCTACTTAAAATAACGTGTATACTTCATTAACCCAAAAACCATCCTGCAGCTAAAGAACAACATACGAGAAGAAATTCGAACGGTATGTCCAGAAATCCTGAGAGAAGCGACGGAAAATGCCTTTGTGAAGCCGAAAATAGGTATCACTCACGTGATATCATTTTTCATGTGAAATCAGGAAAAAATCCCCATCCTTACACTATCTTTTGTGCAATAAAAAAAAAGATGAAAATATCATAAAACAAAAAAAAATATCGATGTTTACGACCCGTTCGTTCTTTTCGCGCCTCCTGTATATTTGCATTTTGTAATAATAATTTGGAACAGTAGTACAATTTACTTTGTCTAGACCGAGGAATGCATTAACAACATATTTCAGACCGCCCTCATGAATTATTTGTGCTGTAATGTTTGACCATTGATTAATACGTTACACAGTATTTTAGTCCATTAGAAGCTGTCACAAGGGATTTTTAAATCAAGATTTTCGCTCGAAGTACGGGAACAATAATTTATTAACAGTCCATTTCTGAATACAATACAATTCAGAAAAAAAGAATGTGCTATTTTGTCTGAAAGAGATTTTTGCATACAATTTTTCAATATAAAACAAAGCATATTTGTACTAAAATTGACACTAAATAGATATAAGATTGAAGAAGATTTAATAAATGTACTGTTATCATTTTAATTATTATTGTATTAATAAAAACATTTCAAGTGAATACATTTCTTAACTAAATGATGAGATAAAAAACACGGAAGAATCGCCAGAAAACGTGTATTGTACTTAAGGAGTATTAAATTAAAAAATAAAAGTGATCATAAAAAGATAGATTTCTTTATTGTTTTTTTTATTTGCAAATTATCCTCATATAACGAACACACTTTCATTAATGTATATGAAATTATGTATTTTATTTACTATTTATATCTATGTTTATTTCAATTTAAAAAATAAATATATTGTTATATAGCAAATAAAATTGTTATATAGAAATAGATAAGAACTAAAAAAATTAAATATATTGTTATATAGATACAAGTCATAGATAACCGTTAACATTTATCCACTGATTGACAATATAATTTGTAATATACAAATAAAAACAGTCCAACTTCTAACAAAAGTAAATAAAATTCAGTCGTCGCCGTTGCAGGTTATTAAAGATTGTGTATTAAATAATGTTACAAAAAATGAATTTAATGAAATACTATTCTGTTATATCGAAGGGAGCGAGTTAGTTATAAATTATTCTAATATGAATTTCATCAAAATGTTTATCAACTAAATTTCTGTTAGTCAAAACGAACAACTATTTTCTGAAATTACATTTCATTTATGTTGTTTTTTTAGTCAACATGAATATACAAAATCTGAAATTGTCAGTATAATGTAATTGATATATATATATATATATATATATATATATATATATATATATATATATATATATATATATATGTGTGTGTGTGTGTGTGTGTGTGTGTATGTGCGAGACGAAAAATAAACTGATTCTCATAAAATATATTCACCTTTAATACACTAAAAATTCAACAAACAAACAAACAAAAAAACGACGATAAAAAAGTTTCATCTTACAAATGGACTTGTTGCACAGCAGGACATTTGGGATTATACTTGTTAGTTCACCGTCAACAATGCCCCTTAATAAAGTGGAAAAAAATAAAATGTCAAAACTTGTAAGTGTTGGTAGCAATATCGGAATGTATCGAGACAAATTAAGTGGGGTGCGGATGCTTTAGGGAATACGGAACACCTTTATGATGCTAAATCATGGGGTCGTTTAGATCACTAAAGGGTTGCATCGAATATTCAGACAGTACGTTAAGTGATGCAAAGGTCAATGGTCAGTGTGAACAAACTGGCGCTCGAGAATTTATGTTCGCGAACAGTCGAGGTGTGTCGTGTTCGATTCTTCGATCCGAAATACAATGCCTGTAGAACGTATTTACTATTATTTATTAATCAGTTTTCTTCTCGGAATTTTGTGTTGGTTCGGAACAAGTGAATCGATAAAACAATTATGTATTATCTTACTGACAACTCCACTAAAAATTTTATTCGACGTTTAAAACTTATAAAGTAGATATATGTTCAGTACTGTTTTTTAACAAAATGTTTGAAACAATAAATTGATTTCAGAAAAATAAACAAAAGTCTAAACATTGTATTTTAAAAACACTACAAATATATGATTAGAACCGAAACAATCGCGTTATCGCCATTTTTAGACCTTGCATTTGCATCCTAATATTTTACTGAATTTGAGAAAAGCTACTTCTCCGACAGGATGAAAGAATTGGAAACTCGCTGGATCGAGTATGTAGCCCTCAATAGAGACTATGTTGAGGAATAAAATCGATTTTTCCACAAAATGGCTTTTAACTTTCTTTTTTACCATACTTATCAAATGACCCTCGTGTATTGTATAACAACTATTATTCGAAACTAATTTTTGAAAATTTGATAAAATGATTTTTTATAAAACACAAAAAATAATATTTTGTTTTTATTTAAGTATATATATATATTATTAATTTTCTCTTGCGCATGTTTCCATAGATTAAAAATAATAGGGCAAAAGTTCAACAAGCTACAAATACCATCAAATGAAATAATGATAATGACCTACAAGAAAAGTGATCCAACGTTTAAAAACAAATGTATACTATTCGTATTATTATCTAATAAAATAGTTACATAAATGAAGTGATTTCTATATTATACAAACTCGTATTTATATGTTTATATATGATTTCATTAGCTAGACTTAAGAAAATAAACAATTCTTAAATGTATGAAATGTTAATTATAACATGTATTTGTGTCAAGATTTCATTGTGTTATTCACATTCTTAATCTCCTAATATCCACATGTAAACAATCATATGAATATACAAACACATCAAGTATAAATAAAACTTGTATACATTGTATACTGATTTGTTTTTCGTTCATCTTCAACACAACAATTGTTTTAAAATATATACACACGCATATTAACATATATAAATATTCTCTCTCTATATATAAACACACACACACATTTGTATATATATATATATATATATATATATATATATATATATATATATTTATATATATATATATATATATACACATACACTGTATCAAAAAGTCTCCATGCACTTGTGATAATTTTAGTTTTTTGTTTGTGATAACCATAATAATGTATTTATTATGGAAATATGCAGATCACATACATTTTGCAATCATACAAAGAGAACGACACAAAGAAAATATTACATTATTAAACAGTAAAATCAATAAACAAGTTACAATAACAAAAGTCAGTATTTGAAACTCAAAAAAGTATCCATACATTTAATAGGTACAGTAATTATTTATTAAAATACATGAATTGTATTAGTCTTTTTGAAACGTTAGTAAGTTGTTCAATAACCACCCTTTGCATTTATCGCCTTCATCATGCGTTTTTTCATTCCATCTATAAATTTATTTGTTAACTGAAAATTTGTTAACTAAATTGAAAACTGATACCCTTTAGTACACTAACAACCGCACAAGTACCAGTAAAATGGCGACTTTCCCGACGACAAATAAGTAAATCCCATAGAATAATGCTGAGTGTATGGAAACTTTTTTGACGCCTGTTAGTAAGGTATCGTTGTTTAACATAAGATTAATTTTGAAATAATGTACAAATATGGTTAATTTCACGGTGGCTCATTTAAAGTTACTATTTAGGTTCCAATCAACCACAAAAAGTTTAAAAAATTTAAACAATTCAGCATAAAATAAGCGAAAATTTTTGTTACGGCTACCTATATGGAGACTTTTCTGATCCAGTGTATATATATATATATAATATATAAACATGTGTATATTTATTCTTATGACGTTTAAGAAATTCAAGAAATATATTTATATATTTCCTCCCTAATCTGAATCACGATCACAAATTTCACGAAAATATTTGTTCATTAAAAGTGTAAAGTAAATGAAAAAATCTATCAAGCTAACATTTGGTCAACAGATGTACTTACATCAAAAGAGTTTCGAAATTTCCTTCTGCCAGAAATATTAAAGAACTCAATCAAATGGAAGTGTATTAAAATTGAAGATTCGAACAAATGTGGGATGCTGGATCAAAAAATAAAACACTAATAAAATAGGACAATAATTAATGAAACGGTGAGACACGGACACTAATTTATCATTACATTTACACACACACACACACATATATATATATATATATATATATATATATGTTTCAGGTGAATGGACAATAATCGATTTTTAGTTTTTATCTTACAAAATGTTTTTTTTTTATAAATTGGTTTTATTTCTATTCTTTTGCAGTTTTATTATATTTATAAGAAAAACTAATGCAAGAATTTCAAATATTTTAATTGTTCGTACACGTGTATGAACTATAAATAAATATAACTATATTTAAAAATATAAATTTCACATACACACACCTATATATATATATATATATATATAATACATACATACATATATATATATATATATATATATATATATATATATATATAATACATGTACACGAGGGCACTTTAAAAAGTTCATGATCTGGCAAACAAAATCTGTGCTAAATTTTGCTGCTTTGTTTTGCCACACCTGTGTTACGAATAGCTGTGAAATATCAAGTCAATCTGTCAAATAGTTTGTGATATTGTTACTTTTTTAGAGAATCGATAATTAAAGGTATCTGAAATTGCTATCACAAATAAATAGGAATTCATATCTTAACTGCAGAATTAGTTATGCAAAAGCTATGGGAAAGACAGATACTCCGTTTGGCGACATCTGATAAAAAAACAAAATCAAATACAAATTTATCAAGTGTTTGAACTCTTTCATGAATAATTTGACTGATTTTATTCGCCAATTTATAACCGTTGATGAAACTTGAGTCCATCACTACACACCAGAAACAAAACAGTGACCGAAACAATAGATGCATCGCGATTTTTCCTCACCGAAACGGGCAAATTTTGTCTATTAAGAGAAATTAACGGTTTTGATATTTAAAAAATGATGAAAAGAAGTTACTCTTCTTCCAACGCGTGCGAATTCCACCCACTGTTTTTTTAAACATAATATTGTTGAGAAATGATAAATAATCAAAGATTAAAACAGTGTAAATATATATATATATATATATATTTAATTGTCATTTATAAGGATTTTTGTAACGACGTTAAAATACAATAAACAAACAAACATACATAAATTTCATTGAAAACTCCTACACAACATTTAAAACTTGAGACTGTTATTATGACAAACGTACATTAATATTAATATGTATATTTTTTACTACCCGCTGTTCAAATATTTTATACACACATGTAATATACTTAACTATAATATATTTGTATTTAATAGGTGTGAAGATTAATTCTGTGATTTTAAATTGAATTAACCATAACTCTGTTTTAAATTAAAATATTTTCTCGTCGTTTTAAGATTTTCAATTGCTAACTTCAACATTTAAAAACGCTATATATCTTGGATAAACATTTGGCAAAACCTCACAAAACAATAGTCAACGTGACGGAGTCTGAAAGCTACATATTTGGCATTGAAAACTTTTCCGGTACCGAAGTCACGGGAATGATTTGGTCAGCTTTGATGGAAGGTCTTGTGACGCATAAATATGCAAAAAAAAACAGTGGAAAAGGTCCGAAAATGTATTATGTCTTCATCGACTCAAAGTCGCCATCTTTTTTCGACAAGGGATTCGTCAGTTACTCGACAGATGGAGCGAAGTTAAACAAAATAACGGGAGATAATTGGAATATATTCTATTTTTTCACAAACATTCATTTTCTATAAATAAGACACCGAATTAATTTGTACACCTGAGTACTAGGTTTTTTTGAATTTTTTCCTAACCACTGAAATGAAGTTAATAGAAGAAATGAGATCAATATTTAAATAGATGTCAGATGTAGATATTCAGGGCGTAAAACCCCCAGGAACTGCCGATACACAAAACCCGTCATTATATTGAACATAAGATCAGATCATCGAATAATCAAACTAACCTAAAAAAATAAAAAAATTGTACACCTAATAATTATAATTATCTTTTAAATCATACATTACTACTAATGAATGTATATTAATTGAAATATATATATATATATATATATATATATATATATATATATATATATATATATATATATATATATATATATATATATATATTAATCATTTTAACATCAATTTAATAAGGGATAATTACAATTTAATATCGATTTAACATTAATTTGCGACTGACGAAATGAATTCTCTCTCTTCAGTTACAAATCTTCAATAAAATCCATTGTGTTAATTTGTGAACTGCCGAAAATATTTATTACCCCTATATAATGTAAGTGAACACGAACTTAATACGTTGTAAAAATTAATGATGGATCTCTAAACGTAATTTTATTATCTATTGGTGCCAGGAAAGTTATTTGTGTATACATTTATACCGGTTTCAAAAACATTAAGAGCTGTACAAATGGAGGTAAAATGACTTTTTTTCTAAAAGTGATTTTTCATCGTTTTTAAAATGATATATTTTTAGTATATTTTTGTCTTCCCCAATCAATTCATTTAAACAAGAATACGGAATAATACAAATGACATGTAACCCTCGTATAAGGCAAAAATTTTAAACTCAATATAAGTTCCGTGTTTTAAAAATCTTGTATGAAACACAGTTCATTATAAAAAACAAGGTTAAATCCCAATTTATTGATTAAAGAATATAAAATTCAACTATTCGACATAAAAAGCAAAAAAAATATATATATATAAATTGTACATAATTTTTATTCATACCTTTATGTCAATAAACTTATTAAATCAAATTTATACTTCATCGCTTTCATCTAAAACTACATACCGCCATTTCTTTTATTATATCATTAGCTAGATGCAAGGAGATGATATATTTATTAATCAAAATAAAGATTATTGACCTGCACACGTTTCTCCTAACGAGAAATAAGTTTGTTTATTCCTACAAGATAGAATTCTGGAGTCCTGGAATTAATGAATTTATCGAAAGCGCTTGGAGCTGATCCTTGATCTTTGAAAGTCTCCTCCCGTAGAAAATTACTCGAATGTCTAAAAAATGACAATCTGTCGGACAGACAGGTCCGGAGAATAAGGTGGATGAGGTAAGGTTTCATAACCCGATTAATTTAATTTTTTTAAAGTCATTTGTGAGACGTGTGGTCGGGTGTTGACATGAAGAACAATTGATCCTCTTCTAGTATATACTTTATATATACTTTAATATTAATATAAATGATTGACACGGTTCAGGCAAATAGTTTTCAACACAATAAATAGAGAATAATAAACTTGATGGCCTGACCTACTGCAAATGAGGCAGTGTTTTTCCGTACCTTCCAATGTCTTAATTTTAAAACTGTAATTACCCTGGCAATAATGTTATTTTAATACATTAGAATAAGTATAATTGGAAATTACATGGGAGATGAAGTTTTAAATTTTGTTGTCTTTTTTTGAAAAAAAAAAAGAATTTTGTTATCAATCAAAAAATGAAGAAACAGTAGTGTTCCTTACATCCGATACATTTGTGATCGTAATTGATTTTTTATCACATCGTTAATCGTGAAGTGCTTTCGTTTGTAAAAATCAACAATGAAACAAACAATCAAAGAGATCGTTAAAAACAACACTAATATTAATTAAGCACGAGTTTCGATAAAATAATCTCTGATAACAGATTGCGGTAATCTGAAGTGATATGCACAGATTGTTGCCGGCGATTAATTGACCTACATTCCGGATGTTTTTGAATTCGTGTGGAAGTTTAATGGTCGTCGAATAGTTTACATTGAAAATATTGCGGTCGATTATTTATTTTCAAAAAACAAATGATTTCGCACATCTTTATCAATAAATTAGCCGCAGAGGCGCCATAAAAATAATCAAGAAAAGAAGTAATCCGTGTGTCTATCTATTCGAAATGAATATTCGTCCGTGTATCATGGTTTCCTGTGTCCAGCCACGTCCGTTGTCAATCTTGTATCATCCATCGGCTTCTCAGACGGTAAAAACTGATCGTTTGCGGTTGGCGAATAGGTATCGCCGAAACCTGAGGTCACGTTTACATAATATTGTTATTATTTCACGGTAACGTGTTCGTATGCTTGATGTAATCTTCATTGTACATGTTTTTTTCTTTATACGAACGATGTCAGATGTTTTAATTTTGGCATTAATGGATTGGAATATTTTAATCGGCAAACGGATATATAATCGATTGGTTGCGCTGTCGGAATTACAAATCATGATATTAAATCGGTTTCGATTCACATTTTCAAACATGTTTTTTCTTGTTCACTAATTAAAATATTTCATTTCCATAAAATAAAACACACTTGCAAATTGATTATTTTGTACAATTCTCTCAAAAGACTTTTCTATACAAGAACAAAAGTATCAAATTCAGTTTTCAAAAAGATTTCATTTGATCCAATCATTTATTTTTTTACTAGAAATATTTTAAATTTCTGACAATATTCAAGATTATTATGGATCGAAAAAGTTTTTTTTATGATACGTATCATATTTAGAACATTTGAGTTCGAATTAAAATATTTTGAATTAACCTCGTTTAATTGTCATTCGGAAAGATCATTAAAAAAATATGTTCCTATAGTTTTCAGTTCGAAATATACGCAAACATGAATTGATTTTCGAAAAATTAAGAGGTTTAGTTAGAGAAAAATTTTCATTCCTCAATAAACCATATTTTCAACAAAAATATTCAATATAAATTTTGATTATTGTTTATACGCATTTCGAAAGCGATACCGTCACTCCCATACAATTAAAGTGCAGAAAAATCTACAGGGTTTTTAGATCGATGAAATTGCCATCGAAATGCGTATCAACAATGTTCAATTATCAATTATTAAATGTGAAAAACAGTCAGTTATTAAATGTTAATTAACAATTAGTGTTCAATTATTAATTACATCTTTTATTATATGGGAGATTAAAAATTCTCCCATAAAAATTATTTTTTATGGGAGATTAAAAATTCATTTTGGATAGAAAATTTAGTCATAATTTCATTTTCATAAAAAAAACACTAACAAATTGATTATTTTGTACAATTCTCTCAAAAGATTTTTCTATACAAATGCAAAAGTATCAAATTTAGTTTTCAAATAGATTTCATTCAATACAATCATTTATTTTTTTACGTGTAAGATTTGATCAAACGTTTCTTATATATATATATATATATATATATATATATATATATATATATATATATATATACATACATACATACAACATTAAATAACTATTTCGTATGTCACACTCTTAAAAAAGCACATTCTTAAGTATATCAGACATTTTCTGAGAATACAATGTATCGATTAACATAGTTTTTCATTGGGTTAGTAGTACTTTAGAAATATTCATAACTTTTATATTTACATTCATTTCGATAAGATAAAAGCACACTCTTCAGATATTAAAGTCATTAGAAAAGCATTAAAGAGATTATTTTCATTACCTAGACTCGAATCTAATCAAAAATTATACAATTGTTTTCGTTATCATTTAATTTGATTTTTTATTTGTGAACGAGACGAGATTATATATATATATATATATATATATATATATATATATAAGTAGATAGATAGATTTAGGCCAATATTTTTCGGGATAGTAACTACTAGTCTAGCGCCAAATATTCTCAACCTTGATTGGAAAGAACGTAAATAAAAAAAAAACAAGATTTCACTATTTTTCTATATAAGTCTATATAATCCACTTTAACTTTAATACATTTTTTACAGCGCTTATTTAGCAATTCTGTACTCTTACAAAAATAATCTTCCGTTTTCAGTTAAAGTGTCAGTCAGTTACCACTGTTTTCAGGTCATTGCCATCATTAAAACGCTGTCCACGTAAATCTGTTTCCAAATTATCAAAGAGTTAATAGTCGCTAGGGGCTATGTCTGTACTGTAGGGTGGATGATAAAAATTTTGGAAGCCACACTCAAATGACGGCTTGACAGACATGAGTGAACAATGTGAACTGATGCATTGTCGCGCAACAAACGCACTCCTTTTGTCCGTTTTCTGCGAATATTATCCCGAAATTTATAATGTTACACAATATATACCATTACAAATATTGGTAGAATTTAACGGCTAAGATGGTGTCAAACTCTTCACTATTTCTGTAGAATACACTTATAACTCTGTCCAAACTTTATGTATTTAATGATTAACAATAAATTTCTTTTGATTTGATTTAACTTCATTGTACTTTTCTTTTAGCACCGTGTTACACTGAATTTCAATCAATTACATTTTATTATTAAAATATTTTAGTTATTTTAATTATTTTATTAAAATCAACTTCAAACTTTGGGCCGCGTGCCGCATTCTAGAGACTTGCGGGAGACTTGGGGTCTTGGGGAGAGACTTAACACCACTGCTGTACGCTGTCAAGATCTTTTAAATACATGTTCATGTCTATGATTGTTCAAAATAATTATTAAAACATGCTTGAAAAATTAATAGAATTAACATTAAGCATGTTAAAAATCTACCTGAATTTATATATCAGTGGGTTATTGAAACCAAAAACAATCTTTTAGATTTTATTTAAAAATCCGTTTAAAATCCCAAACATAAAGGTTAATGCAAATCCCCGTTTTGCACATAATTTATTATCGTCCAGCCGGATATATAGTTTGTTTACTCAATCAATAAATAACCTATATGTATACATACCTGGGAAAAAATTATAAAATATATTTCCTTGTAAACAAACATTTACAAGAATACTCGTCACGTGTATTGCGATAGATTACAAAAAGGTGTATAACGTGGCTAGTATAAACCAGAAACCAGCTCTACGCATACCTGTAATTTGTGATCGAGTGTATACATTTATTTGTATTTTTTAAGGTACGTAGTGTCATGATACGTTCGGTTCGAATTCGATGGCATAGATGAGAGAGTGGACCAAATATATGTACTCAACGATAAGAACATTAATTGTGAATTGCAAAAGATGTAAGGAAATTACAAGAAAATAAAAATAAATTGAAAACAATTGTAGATGTTTGTTTCAAATGTACAGAGAATTGCAACGTGATGTATCCTTGAAATATTTTCTGAGAAAAATATTTTTATACACGACAGGTATAAATATTTTCCTATGACTTTCCCTTTAGCTAACTATAATTAACCTTCATGGCGAATGTTCATTACTATTTATAAATTAAAATATGCAATTATGAATATATATATATATATATATATATATAAATAAATATATATATATATATATATATATATATATATATGTATATTCTTTTTCATTACAGACTTAATTAATTTATATATAATTTAAAAAATTATGTCGTTTACTAAAAGAAAAAAAATCAAGATTTGTATACAATTCAAACATTTTCACAATGTTTAATATCAATAATTGTTTAATATCAATAATTTATTTCATAACACCAATTTTCTTGAAAACATAAAATCGCAATGTTTTCATTTGAGTTGGAGTAAAAAATAAATACAGCCAATTCTAGAAGATATAAAAAATTATCACAACCTTGTACTTTGTAAATATGTATATAATCAAAGTAAAATTTTCAAGGAATTACACATACGTAATATATTATATAATATAGCATTTTTTTTACACTATAAGTCACTATATGTGAAAGTTTAATAAATGTCCAATTTTTATTATATGAATCATAAAGAGCATATAATTTTACTTTTATATGAAAGTTATTTCAGTTAAAATCTTTAAAAATGTAGAAATTATCTAAAGGTTTCTGTACAAAGAAGTATTTTTATAGTTTTGTTTTAAAATTCATATATATATATATATATATATATATATATATATATATATATATATATATATATATGTATATATAAACATATATAGGATTTATAAACAAAATTTTATGTATATTTTATGTACCTCGAAAAGTAACCATTAGTTTTGATCAGTTCATAAGTTAAAGAATTGTTATTAAAAAAAATATGTTAAATAAATAATTATTGTTATTGTATATATATATATAAATGAATTTTAAAACAAAACTATAAAAATACTTCTTTATACAAGAACCTTTTGATAAGTAATATATTTTTATAAACTTTAACTAAAATAACTTTCGGAATGTTTAATAAAAAAAATATTAAAATCACTTTTTCGTAGTCTGCAAGTGGTATCATTCACTGCGACTTCTTAAATCCTGGTGAAACAATAACAACAGAAAAATATTGTATGGAAATTGAAAAAAATGCACGAGAAGTTGGATCGTTTATGGCCAGCATTAGTCAGTTGAAGAGGATCATTTTTTCATCATGTCAACACCCGATCACACGTCTCATAAATGACATAAAAAATAAATTAATCGGGTTATGAAACCTTACCTCACCCACTTTATTCTTCGGACCTGTCTCAGATTATAATGTTTTTTAACTTTTGAGTAATTTCCTACCAGAGAAGATTTTCAAAGATTAAGCATCAGCTCTAAGTGTTTTCGATGAATTTGTTAATTCCAAGACTCCAGAATTTTATTTTGTAGGAATAAACCAACTTGTTTCCCGTTGGAAGAAATGTGTGCAGGCCAATGGTTTTTATTTTGATTAATAGATATATTTTTCAACTGATATATGCGTCTTTATACTCGATACGTAAAAACCGTAATTATTTTTGCACCAACCTAATAGAATTAACCGATTTGAAAGATGGGCAAAAGAACAGATTTTTCTGTACCTGAGTGGTGGTCTGAGCTAGCTGGTTTCTACATCAAAATGTGAATAGTCTACAATAAAAAAAGATCAATAATCATTTATTCAATATTTTCGATCAGAGTTTTTTTTTTTGTTTTATCAGGTCAGAGGAAAATTCATTTGTGAAATCGGATGTAATCATAATACCCAGAACTATATTGTAACTGTCATCAGATTTGAATTCATTTAACATTATCTTGCGAGCTAGAGATTCTCTACAACAAACGTTTTGTAGATTTATCGTAGTTGTGGCCGTGTTGTACCTTGTCTCGAATTTACAAACTATTTTATATATCTTATATGTTCTTTCTTGACAATTTCGTATTATTTTTAATGTCTCGAGCGACCGTAGTACGGAAAACGTGCCAAAAACTGCACACTGATTGATAGATAATGTCTACAATAAGTAACTGAGAAATATTTTTTTTGTATGTGGAGTACATCTACGAATTAACTTGTCAAAACACGGAAAGTGTGGAAAACGACAAAGATATTCGTGAAACATGTAATTTTGTTGTGTTCGAATGAAATAATGTGAAATGTTGAAACGTTTAAAAATATTTAAGTATATAACCAAATGTAGCCAATAAGCTTTTTAAATAATAAAAAATAGAACGTTCAATACAGATATTTAAGTAGGTATTTGTAATATTTTATATTTCAATAATAAAATCGTATTATATATATATATATATATATATGATAAGAATTTTCAAAAAAGGTACTTGAAAAAGAGTTGTTCACCGTTTTAATATATTCTTCTATTTAATATATAACAAGTAAAGAAAGTATAACTTGAAAGTATGCTTTATAAAGTATTTTTGAAAACGTTTATTTGTCGAATATACAAGATAAAAGCGTTATATGTATATATGTATAATCTTAAAGGAATATAAAGGTTGAGGTCTTCGTATAAACTTACAAAAGATAAAATATCTCTTTTAAAAAGGAAACAAGTGACCTTTATGTTTTCGACAAAATACAAACAGAAAAAGTAATATATTTCAAAGTCTGCATAACTTGTAGATATATCAGTCAGTAAGATCAGATTACAAGAGGTAAAAAGTATCATTAATTCTGAACTCGATTTCATGAACATAAAATATGCAAAGAAAAACGTAACGAGTTATTTACTCTACTTTAATAGTAAATTTAATCAAAATTGTTTAGAAGAACGAATGTTAATTAAACGGACTGGCCGATTTCAAAAAAAAACGACTGAATGCTTAAAATTGATAGAAGTGAGATTTGAGAACAATTTCAATCTGAAAATTTCTAACTGGCGCCAAAAGGTTTTCGGTATTGAATCACTAATGAAATGCAAATAAAAATTTTGATGAAACGTATCTATTTTGTCAATATAATTGAGAGTTTCACAAATGAAATACAAAAAGCGAAACTGAACGCTCTCTGTTGAATGAAATTCGTATAAAAATACATTCTTATTTTTGTCTTTGTCTTTTTTAGTATATATTGCTTTTGAAAATTTATTTTAATAATAAGCTTTCACCCCTCAAGAAATTCAAAAACGAATAACGGCAGCACTTAGAACATATTTCGAGCTCATCTCCATAATAAAATCAAAAAATGTGCATAGGATGACCAAAATCCGACTGTATAAAACCTTCCTCCCTATCGTCATATCTTATGGAGGTGAAGCGTGGATCACGTCAGCTAGGCCAGCAAAAATTTTGAACACCGTCAAAAGAAGAATGTTGAGGAAGATAGTTGGGCTAGTAAACGATGAAGGCATTTGGAGAATACGCTACAGCTTCGAATTATATAAAGTCTGTAAGGAACCAAAACTATCAATCTTTATAAATTGATTCGTCTGCGATGGGCAGGTCACACTGAGCGGATGCCGAACTCAAGAGTACCAAAAAGTCTTGGATGGGCAACCAGAGAGGAGAATACCTGTGAGTAAAAATTCGATGATAAAGTAAATTAGTTCTGATATTTAATCGTCGTTCAAATAAATAACAGAAAAGTGTGTGTTGTGTGCTGCCATGGGTGTCATAAATATTAGTCATTCGCGATCATGTTTACTGATAAATCATAATAAATTATTTGAGCGAAATTCAGCTCCATATATATATATATATATATAGTGTGAAATAGCATTTTTACCTCATTCTCGAATGAGATCTCATAACTATTAAAATTCCAACAGTGTCGATATACACTCTGGCTATTAATAAAACGCCGTAGGCTCTAATAAAGCAATTGTTATATAATATAAATCGTCGAACGTATATCAAAAACCGCACACGAGCCCCAACATTATTAATAATTGGACAGCGTAGGTGGTAAGAGAACAAACGATTCTTGATCATATCTGCATACTCCGTTATTGAGGATGTAATCAATATAAAACATGCCTTATACAACTGCAAAATTGAGTTCAGCTGTATAGAGAGACACGATTAAAAAGAAACCGGATCGGCAGTACCACAACTATTGTCTGATAATTAAAAATACATTCCACACAACGGTATCAAGATGGTGAATGCCACGTTACCCCAGGCGAAACATTTAACCGATTTCGTTTTGTGTCGATTGTTATATTTGTCGTGTCGTTTATGACTTAAGGCCGAGTTTCTCAAAGTTCATTACGATAAAGTTTTATAGGTGGTGAGTGGTTGTCGGACCTCGATATGAGCTTGCCGAGTGTGTTGTTAACTGAAATGATTGGCCGATACGATTTTTTTTATGACACGGTGTGCACAGGTCGCGTCAAGATTCGCATTGAAGTGAAATGAATCTGAAATGTTTACAGCCGAACCGGGCATAATGGATCGTTTACGTTGTCGGCACATGTGCGGACGTTTCGATGAGTAGGATCGAAAAATAACCTGATTCAGTTTCGATTAATTAACGATTAAGTACATACATCCGACATTTTCAAAAAGATATATAAAAATATATTAAATGTTTGTATCTGTTACTAATTGCATCGTTCGATTTTCTCAAAAAGAAACTAAACCAATAATATACTTTTATAGTTTCAACTTTAACTGCTATTTGAAATAGCATGGATGATTATCGTTTTAAATCGTTTGTTAAACATTTCTCTATGGCATATTAAACTGTTATATCGTGTCGAACATACGAATAAATTTTATTAATACATTTGGAATAGATCAGACACACACACACACACAAACATACCTATATATATATATATATATATATATATATATATATATATATAATATTTATTTAAATTAATTACCTCGAAGCAAACATATTTTAAATTAATTTAAAATACAGTCACGCACATCACGTTTTATATACTCGAGACTTTTTTATAAGAGATGACACAATTCTTAAATTCAAATTTGAACTTATGTTTCATCAATTCAGTATGCGAAATGGGTGCTGTTAAACTTACATATTGACTCATTTTTTTACACTTTAACGCGTTAAATAATCGAAAAAAATGTTTAATTTTCATTGCCTTAAATACAACGTTATATATCATTTACAATTCAATAATATATATATATAAATATATATATATATATATATATATATATATATATATATATATATATGTATATGCATGTATTTATCAAAATTTTATTCAATTTTTTTTACACTAACACGTCAAATAACCGAAAAATTGTTTAATTTTCTTTGCATTACATGAAATATATCATTATACATAATTTAATAATACATATATATATATATATATATATATATGTATGTATGTACTTATGAAAATTTTATTTAACAACAAAATAAAAAAAATCAGTAGGAAATGTAGTTTATTATACAAATAATTTAATATATATATATATATATATATATATATATATATATATATATAAATATGTATATATATATATATTCTTTATCTTAAATCAAACATTTAATTTTCCATCATACAATAAACATTTTCAATATTTTTAAAAAGTACATTTTATAACTACTGATTTCTTAATAATTTATTATAAGAAGAAAACTGCAATTCAAGTATTTTTTTTAATTTCATACGCAGTAAGTAAGAAGAACAGTTTTTCTTAACCATAAATAAAACTAACTTCGATATTAATAAGAAATACAAATAAGAGATATAAGAATAATTGAAACATATATGAATACAAACAGAATTAAAGATGAAAAAAAATAGTGTTTCGAAAATTAGTTATTTTCTCGCTCCACACACTACAAAAGTTAGATGAAACTTTTGTTGTTCTTATGTGTGTCATGTTTATTACAATGTTTATTTTTTTTCGTTTCGCAATACTTTTCTGGCAATTTGACTAAATTCCTTTACACAAATGAAGTAATTTCTCGCCCTACAAATAACAGAAGAAAAACGATCAAAAATGTTCAATAAATGATGATTCTTATTATTGATTGTTACTAATGTGTATTTCTATAAAGAAGCGATTATCTTTAGAGAGCTAATTCTATACGTTAACGCTTTCATCGTTATCGTAACAAACATGAGTAATAATACAAAATGATCAATATTCATTCAATAAACATTTTTGATCGAAATTTATTTTGTGATTAGTAAAATGAGAAAAGAATTAATTAGTGAGTGTGAATTTAACCAGTTTCAGAATTTTATTGTGAAAAGTGAAGAGATAAACACATAAATAGACATGATACTCTTAAAAAGTACAAAATAAATCATTTGATTATTGGACTAACGAAAAAAATTATTGGTTCAAATCAAAAAAGACAAGAAAGAGGTTAATGGATAAGTGAGACAATGTTATCAGAACATGTGTAGCGAATATGTCAGAAAGGAAGTGAAAAGTAGATTGTTTAAAAATCCAATGAATTTTAGAAAAAAACTGTATCAACCAGTCGATCGGCAGAGGCTGAAGATCATATTTATATTCAATTTATATATTTATATCTCTATTAAATCAGTGTAATTAGTAATTGTTTTATTAATTTAAGTTTAAGATTTATGGCAGTTAATGATCGATTCATGAACTATGTATATATATATATATATAATTCCATTAACAAATTATAAAATAAATACATTTTTTTAAATGAATTTATAAATACTATGTAAATATTTATAAATTATTATAAAAAAAGAGAAAATTTATTTCTTAAAATATTTTAAAGAATTACAAACGAGAACGATCCATAAGTTTGTATTAAATCTGTAATTAGTGTAATTGGTAAAGTAAGTCAAACATAGAATAAAATAATATCTCATACACAAGAATTGAACTTGACTTAAAACTAATGACATTTTTAGATTTACCGGTTGGCGAATTATCACAGGTCAACTTTTAATACTTCGACTGTCAGCCAGACTGCACAAGTCTTATCTGTAGGGTGCCACTATCTTCAAATCATTAAACAGTCGGCACATTCCGCCATTTTATTGCAGTGCATTATGAACGGAGAAAAGGGTTTTGGGGAAATCGTTCAGGTAACAAATACGGAATTTCAAGTGATGTTATTATTCATGACGGGTCTTCTCTACAGTTCAAAATTGTCTGATAAGTTGAATGTACATTTACAGGAACTGTTTGAAAATACATTTAAAGGACTTAATACACTATGACGCATCTATTTATTTCATTATCGTGTTGACTCACTATTTGATGTTTTTACTTAGAAGTAATAGAATAACATGACATAAATATATAGCATATATTCACATGATATTGATTATTTTTAAATCTCGAATTATCGAACAATAAAGTAATATCCTGTATACATATATACATATATATATATATATATATATATATATATATATATATATATATATATATATACATATTTATATATATATACATATTTATATATATATATATATATATATATATTAGTTCAAAAATAGAATATAATGAAAAATCTAAATTCATATACTTAATAAGAATAATTAAATACTTATAGTAATATAAATAAGAATAATTTAAAACACATGTTAATACTATGAACATTACTTTTTTATGCATATATCAATATTAATTATATCTATTTATTTATTATTATAATCTTTATTAAGATATACATACTTTGTTTATCTCGTATACATTTCACACTACTTTTACAGGTTAGTAACAAACTTTAAACGTGATCAATGCAGACACTATTTCGAATTGCACTGTAGACTAACAAATATTTTAACCGATACTGTTTGTTGACAGCGCGACAAACAGATGAAACTCGTCAATATAGACCGGCCAGCTTCGATAGATGAAATTCGTATCGAATGCACTGGCCAGCTACGATTTTAATGTAATTTTTACTTCTGATACTGAATACTGAGACTCGGGTCTTAACAACAGTAAACGCTCATATAACGCGGTACTCTCATAACGTGGTTTCTATATAACGCAGAGACAATTTGAGACAGTCATCCTATTACGCGGTACTCTTATAACACGGTTTCTATACAATACGAATTAATTAGCTTTCGCAGTCTCCCTACAGCATGAATTTTTCTATTACACTTTCACGGTTGAAAATAGTTTTTTAGTTTATTTTTACTTGTTTTTTTTTCTTTTTTACTTTTCTTATATGATCTCTTCAATTCAATAAGAATAATTTGAAATATGTAAACATACATTTATTCCGTTTTGTATCCATAAAATTTTATTTCATAATCGTATTCATCATAACATGGTGATCTGAGAATGCAGTTTTCATATAATGCAGAACGAACCAACCTGGTCTCTATGTACTCATTTCTGGGTTTCACTTAACGCGGTACGAATTAATAGCGTCATAGGAGGATTTACTGTATAATTATGGGTTCTGTATGTGTTTTCAGCAAAGATAGATGTATCTTAAAAGGATAATACTGCTTGTATATACAGAGAGCCGATAAGCGAAATGATGATTTTCTTTTTAGGAAAAAGACAATCCGCTACACTGAAAGTTGCAAAATTAGTGCCGTGTTAAGATTTTCAATATATATATATATATATATATATATATATATATATATATATATATATATATATATATATATATTTGTGTATATATATATATATATATATATATATATATATATATCTATATGTATATATATATATATTATTGAGTGCTTCCGCGTTGTCATTTGGCAAGTTGTCCCCAACACGCGATCGACCGACTGTATACAATTGATTCCGCCGTGTGTAGGTGATTTTAAACATAGATTTGCCCTAGTTTTTGCGTCTCGCATTTTACACCGTACTATTTTTGTTCCCTAATGTTTCTATTAACTCACATTGTGGCATTTGGCAGATGTCCAAGGCCGCGATGTGGGTGAAACAGTAATCAAATTCTTAATGAATAGCCGAACCACCTTGTATCGATAATATTATCACGTATACAAATATTATTATTATCTTTATTGATGCGTCTACACGTTCTATAAACAACATCACTAAAAACGGTCCGCGTCGCTACAGTCGTCTGCGATGATTCCTTTTTACAGAAATACAGAGTAAATTTATTCGGAACATTAAACTGTGTGAGAATTACACGGAATCCTGCTTAACAAAGATAATATAGTACAGAGTGTGAAAGTCGCAATGTGTTTCATAAATCGTAGTACGGTTGAAATTGAATATTGCTGGAGATTTGCGAAATGATCGTTGTAAATTTTCAAAAAAGTTTCGCTGGAATAATGACGCAAAAAGTTGACTACTTTTCAAAAGTATTCGATATTTAAATTGAAATTATTAGAATGAACTTTTCTGAATTCACATAAATATACATGTTGTCTATTTATATCAGCAGTGAATACACCACAAATATGAAAAAAATAGATAAGCATGAAACAGATGAGTGTTAAGGAACGATGTTTTTTTTTTAAAATCAGACATTCCATATGTATGATCAGACATTTAGCTTTTATCACAACTACATTAACCAAACCTACGAAGGATGTTTACCGCAAAAGGTCTGGCATTCTAACAAAGGAAGTACTGCTATTGCACAATAATACCAGGCCACACATTGCTCACAGCACAATGAATCTTTTACACATGTGGCGACACACTACACACACAGATTAGGTCTCCGTCTGTCTTCACAAATTTTTGATTTAGAAACATAAAATATTCGTCTGTTGTTCGAATTGTCTGTTTAAATTAATTTTCATGAAAGGTGGTACCAAACCGATAAAAACATTCAAAATGAGGTTATGAATAGTTAACAGACCTATGACTGTATGGAATATTTTACCAACAGAGCTTTGACTTTTTACCTCTATGATAAATACTTCAAAGAATTTGTCGACTACATTGAAAAATCAATTGAACCTAGGTTTATATTAAACGAATCTGTTACTAACTGTAATTTATTTAAAATTAAAATTATTGCACTATACTTTATGAACTCACATATAACAGTAATTCTTATATAGTACCTGAAGTTTATACAATCGTAAGTACCTACACTATGAAATGAAAATGTAGTTGAGAAAAATTTTACCAGTACAAAAAACTCAAATATATATATATATATATATATATATATATATATATATATATATATATATATGATTGTTATTTATAAGCATTTAGATGGCGACGCCATCATTTTCGAGCACTAAGCTGATGGAAAATCTCACAGGAATTTTTTTCCTGTACCTTGGCACTCTGTGGATAATTATCGATTGAAAATTTTTGAACAGAAAGTTTTTTATGGTTTGTGAGATGAGAGAATAATTCATTTGAGAAAACAAAAACAAATTTAAATTCACAACAAAACCCAATTTTCAATTCAACTGCCATTAATATATATATATATATATATATATATATATATATATATATATAAGCTAGGGGGCTTTGCCTCCTGCTCACTGCGCTCGTCCACTTGTCAATTACAAACATGCCATGTATCCGAATGGAACAATAACAAATTTTTATAATAATACAATATATATTTACAATATAAATTTTTATGTCCTTATAATAATTCTTACAGATATATTGCAACGTGCTGTTTCATATATATATATATATATATATATATATATATATATGTGTGTGTGTGTGTGTGTGTGTGTGTATATTAGTATGTTTATATAATCATATCGCAGGCAAATCAAATTCAAAATCATTTTATTGATCCTTATTTAAGATACGTGTGGGGCCAGTTTAATAGTTAAAGTTATGGCGGTGCCTTTACCGTTGCTGGTAGTTACGCGCGATTTCTTAATTGCTAGTAGTGAATGATGGTATTTGAATTTTTTTAATTGCCTTTAAATGTATGTGAAGCCCGTGAAAAATTTTTCAAAATACCAGGAGTAGTAAACATATGAACATACTATATATATATATGTAGACAGATATATAAACAAAATATTAGAATCCTAACTGAATATAAAACTGTAATGTACATTAATTTGTTGTATCTACAAACAATAGTGTTCCACCATCCTATTACCTACAGAACTGATATTTTACATAGAAAAAATCTAGACTACAAGTAAAATATGCAAAAAAATATTTCAAACAAGGTACTTATATTCAATAAAAAATATTTTATAAATATACTTCGAAGAAATAATTGACAAATTAATTTAGTCTATACAATTAAAAACAAAATGAATTTAAGTGTTTCGTTATTTTTCATGGAGAAACAATATACAAACATACATACTAATATATATATATATATATATATATATATATATATATATATATATATATATATATATATATATAGTATGTTCATATGTTAATATTATATTACAAAAGTACCGTAAATGACTGTAGGTTCATTCCTTAGGCTATATGTGAATGAACAGACATGAATATAGACTTGTATGGAAAATAATCATTGCTATTTAAATTAAGTTTGAAAGTAAAAATGATTAAATTATTTATAAATGAAAGTATTCATAATTAATAGTAATATTAAATGCACTTATTTTTTATTGTAAGAAGGATAAATTAGATTCGCCATCAGCTATAGAGTAAGGTTTTCTAGTTCTATATTGTTATTAACGTTGCCGCTCAAAATGAACACACAGACTATTATATATACATTTTCATATATATATATATATATATATATATATATATATATATATATATATATATATATATATATATATATATATATATGTATATATATTATAAAAATCTGCACAATTGGTTTCCCCTTTAGCTCTACGGGCAGATCATAAATGGTTTATATTTATATCGGTATAAAATTAATAATTAATTTTAATAAATTATGTTTTAATTTATTTATCCATATAAAACATACTTTTTCACGTAAAATTCTTATTGAAAAATAAATTTGAGTTTCAAATATACAACTGACATAATCAAAAAATATATAATACATGAATAAAACGAACTAAAATATTATATTATATAAAGAATCATTATCAAAAGTAATAATAGTTCGCTTTTATATAGGTGTATTGTCCTTTTTAATTGGATCTTATTGAACGACACAGTAGTTTGCTGAAGTATGTGTTTAAAATATTCTGCTAAGTATCAAAATATTTCTAAAAAAATCAGTGAGACGAAACAGAAGAGAAATATAATTATCTTTAATATACATATTTATGATATGACCAAAATCACTATTTTCATTTCTTGTTTTATTTTGAAGCAACAATAAACATATAATAAAAGTATATAAAAAAACAATAACCTGGGTCAATCAGGAATAATCAAGAAAAGAGTATAATAAAACAAAAAATAACCACAATGCTAGTAAACTGGATAATCAAATCCTGTAAGAAGTTAAAGAATTCGACTATTTAGCAAGAAATTTCATCAAAAATGAAGGAACCACTAAAGAAATATATCAATCAGATTGGTCGAGTAAGGAATTCATTTAATAAAAAGTTGAAGTTGTTAATTCTAACAAAAATCGGCAATAAATAAGGAAAATACATATTTCTCGAGCATGGTTTTATATGGGGATGATACATGGACAATTGGAGCTCTTTGAAAGAAAATATTAGAAACTTTTGAGTCTTTGTGCTATTAAAAAATGATTAAAGTAAAACGAGTGGATGGAATGATGAATGAGAAAGTGTTATGAAAAGCGAAAGAGGGTAGAAATTTACGAAAAAATTTGAAAAGGGTCGAGACACATTTTAATGTATCAATGATTGATAGTGAAAATAGTGGAAAGAAGGAAATATCATAGAGAGAGATCAAGATTTCAATATATAAATCAGATAACGGAAGAACTCATGTCTCACAAGTACCAAAAAAGAAAAAAGCAGAAGTGAGAGAAGAATGGAAAATTAGAGAAATTAATCTACGAATTGTTACCGAAAAGAGAGAGTGGAAACTTTTGAGACTTGATGCCACTGAAAAACGTTTAATATAAAATTGATCGGTAGAGTGGCGGATGATGAAATGTTATGAAAAACAGAATAATGTAGATTACATGAATAACGGAAAGAAAAGAAGAGATGATTTGATGATACGAATCTAGAAACATGAAGAATGAATAAAGATAATATTAAAATAGTAAATGGAAGTGTGAAGGGAACACGGATTTGAATTTATAAAGCAAATAACGGAGAATTAAAAATTCAAGATCGTCAGAAATAAGACAGGAATAGAGAATTTGTGCAAACGAATGTATGGATTATTAAAAAAATATTTATAAAACCGTTTCAGCGATTCTAAAATTAACCCAGTTCTTCTCCATTTTATGTTGCCGTTTGTTAGTGCTTCTCAAACAGTAATATAAACCAATTTGTTGTATTGATTAGCACTTCAATGAATTTATTAATATTATCAAGATATTAAACTTAAATACAACGTAATCTTAAATATATATTTAGAAATAAATACTGTATGAAACATCTATTTATACACCTATTTATTCCATTATTCACTGACTCACCATTTGGTGTTTTTGCTTTGAAATAATAGAATAACGTAGATGATACATGTACAAAAGATTTATTATTTTTATTGTATACTTTGAATTATTCAACAGACTAATTATGATTCCGAATTTATACTTATACACACACACACACAACATATATATATATATATATATATACATCACAATAAAAAAAGATAAATGTTATGTATAATGCTTATTAATACAGGTATATGTCATGTTAAGCACGATTTATGTTTTGAAAACAACACGTTTAGTAAATTATAATTAAATAAACTATATTTTTCTGGGTTTTATATAAAAAAATAAAACGTTCTTGAACTATTTGTTTGGATAAATCGACTATTAAAAGTTTATTTCAAGTATATAAAGAATTAAGTAAGAATTATTCAAGTTGAACTACTTTACAAGAAAAAAAGTGAAAGTGGAAAGTAGGGTGATTTTTTCCATATCCTAACAGTAGATATAATTGAATTTAATTACGGATTTAATTATAGTAATATTGATTTTTTTTAAAAAAAAAAGAAATATGTTCGAATAGTAAATGTGTTTCAATGAGAATGATTCAATGAGAATTGTAACGAAATGAACAAAATCCAGTCAAGTAAAAACATGTAAACGAAAAAAACTGGCCAATTCATTTAAATTTTTAATAATATTGTTATTTTTTTATGTAGGACTTCGAATCGGTTTTCAACATATTTCATCATTCGTTCCGGAAGAAATTATCTCGAATGATTAATGAACTTTGATCTCGACAGTGTTCCCAAAATAACTTAAATAATAAATATTATATCTTATTTGATTATTATGTAGAAACAGTATTGTACTGTAACAATGTCCAAGTTTAATTTTAATACAATTCTTTCTACCAACTTGTTTGGTGTACAAGTACATTTTTTATTTCGATTTAGATACAATTTAAACAAAATGTACAATCAAGCGACTTTTTAATATTACTTATCACTTAGTAACTTTTAAAGACATGAACAAATTGTAAACAGTCAAAATATTAAACCTCCTTTAACGATAACAGTAATTAAACATACAAGTTGAAAATTTTAATTAACTAAAAACATAAAAACATAAAAAATAAAAATAAAGTAATCGTAAACATACTGCTATTTTTTTATTTAAGTCATATTACAATACGATTAACATTTATTTTTACAAAAACATTTTTAATATGAAGAACGGTATAAAATTGTCTTTTATCAAGTCAATTTCTAATATATATATATATATATATATATATATATATATATATATATATATATATATATATATATATATATATATATCTTTATAAATGAGTATGTGTATACTTGTCTATGTGTATGTCTAAATATATTAAACCTTATTAATTGAACTAAGATTTTAATTACACATGGAATTTCATTCATTTCAATTATTTTTTTTTTTAGTAAACTTAAAAATGTTTCATTATAACAACAAGGCGATTAAATTCCGATGTAATTACAGTTTTTATATTAATAATTTAAAAAATACCTATAAGTGTATAATTATCTGAAATTCATACATGTAATACTCTTTAACCTTCTAAATAAAGGCTATTAAATGTAGATATTTGATTTTTCGTATTACAGATGTAGTGTGTATACATATAGACATATATATATATATATATATATATACAAAGGTTCCATAAAAATATGCTATAAATTTGTTCACAAATCCAGGAATTCAAAATGAGCCGTTTTGTATTTATAATATATATATATATATATATATATATATACTAGGGGGCTCCGCCACCTGCTCGCTGCGCTCACAAACTACCGGGGGTCTCGATTCGCTCGCCCACTTGTCAATTATAAGCATGTACTACATGTACATGGTTATAATTGACAAAATCATGTTATTTTTTATGACACCAAATATGTTTATTGTTTCATTCAGTTACATACTGAATGAAACAATAAACATATTTGATATCATAAAAGATAACATGATTTTTTTAACTCCTGTCCTACCTTTTAATTCTTTCATGTGGAAGTCTAAACTGAATCTCTCTCTCTCTCTCTATATATATATATATGTATGTGTGTATCATTTATCTGTAATTTATTTAACATTCTTTCATTAACACATTTTTTTTGGTGACCATGTTGCTCATCGAAAAAGGGAGCCATCGGCATGGTTACCGTCCCGGGAGTCGTACAGACCCGATAACCAAAATATGACACGAAAGTGAAATAAAGAAATCGTGGAATGGCAACTTAAAAGCCAAACGTGGCGCTTGGTCATAATCTGGGAAAAGACTTTCATTAACACAACTCGTGTCCTTTTCAAATGCACAACGCAATCGAACTAAATATTTATTTATATGAGCAGAACTAGTTTCGATTGTACATTAACTACAACAGTTGAATAAAACTGATTTTAAACGAAATCAAAATCGTAAGTGTGATATTCACAGTAATTAAAACATCTTGCAGTGTTTGTTGATTACATCCATTTTACTTTTGTATTGAAACATATTCTTTCAAACCTAATTTTTAAATTATATCTATATCATTATGTCTCATTTATATTAAATGTTATTTATAAATTACCACTTTTCATTTGCACGCTCATCAGTATTAGTAAACTATATAATTATTCCCATGTTCGCAAACACATAAATCAACTACATCACACGCCATCCTTTTCAATCTTTCTTAATATATATATATATATATATATATATATATATATATATATATATATATATATATATATATATATATATGCAGCGTAGGATTTAGATAGGGGTAACAAATATCTTTATAAAAAATTATAAAGATCAGAAAAGAGATAACTTCAATTTAAATTGCTAACTTTTATTTAATATAAAATTATAAGGTGTAACGGTAATGTAATTTTTAATTAATGCCTCTTATTAAGAAATAATAATTATCATCTGAAAATTATACATTTGGTTTACATGTATGCATACAAACATATATACAGCGTAGGATTTAGATAGGAGCAACGTGGCCCGCTGCCCAGTTCGGCAAATTTCGATGGGCTACAAATTTTGAAACGCTGGAATTTTTATTTTCAAACATAAATTCGATTTACAGGTAGCTCAAATGTGAAATGAAAAATTAAATCTAGAAATGTTTACAGTTCAAATTTTGTTTTTGAAATTTATGTAACAGAACTTCATAATTCGAATTCTTTAAATAAATTAAATGAATTGAAAATTTTATCGATTTTTTTGTGATCGATAATTTTGTTTCTGTTGAAATGTTCTCAAAATTACCAAGTCACGGATTTCTCTTAACTCATTTGGACAAGATGTAGGCGGGGGGAGGGGTGGAATACGATTGGTGGCCCAAAGGTGGCAGTGTAAATCCGGACCTGTATATATATATATATATATATATATATATATACACATATGAGAAAATCTAAAATGTCTGAGTGTACATTTATTTTTTATTTTTGAATCTTTATCAAAAGTTCATAAAAAAATTAATCAAATTTAATGTAATTTAGTTTATACGACATTTGAATTTTATATTTTAAACAAAAATATATGATATACTTATTTAAAAACAAATTTAGTAATTATTTATGAAAAAGAATTCAAAATAGTTTGAGATACTCGAAAGAAACAAAAATAATGTGTGTTAGAAAAAAAGGCAAGTATATATATATATATATATATATATATATATATATGTGTGTGTGTGTGTGTGTGTGTATGTGTGTTAAGTATACTTGAATATTTTTAAACGGTTTTTATGCATTAATATGCAAATATTTATTAAAAAAAACTATTTAAACGTGTCATTAGACTGCGAACACAGTGAAAACGGTGCATTACATACATTTGTATTGCTGAAAGAGAGAAATAGACAGAAATGTCACATGCACCGCTCTCTAAAATTATATATTATATTTAAATACACATAACTCCAGATTAACTTTCTGTTATTTACAACTATTTTCATATTGTAATTATTGTAATTTCTAATTACATACCGTCCTTAAAAACAAACACAAGCGTACACTATATACATATATACATATATATATATATATATATATATATATATATATATATATATATATATATAAATATATATATATATATATAATATCAATTAAATATAATTTGTGCACGTTACTATTATGTGTTGTATTTAATTATGAATTATTAGTAATAAGACGGAGTAATTTCTTTTCTTTTTTTGTAATCTAGTATTAATGCAGTTATGTCATATTATCGATACATTATGTTCTAAAATGCATATAACTATGTCATGTTCCGTATTTGGAAAATAGTTTATGAATTAAAAGTGTTCCTAACTTAATTTATTCAAATTATTGTGAAATTGTATTTCATACCTCAAATATATACACACACACACGCATATATATATATATATATATATATATTCAGGTGAAACAATTTACATAATATTTAATCTTTGAATGATTGCGGTTAAGGCATGGAAAATTTCCAATTAAAATGATTGGAATGTATTTAAGAATACTGATTATAATTCACTATGAAATATTATTGAACAGATATTTTCGTTCTCAGATCGTTGGATTTCTTCAGTGCTGTATTCAGTGTTTTTCGAGTTACTCCCGATTTGATAGAAATTTGTTTATAAATAAGTATTTTCAGTAATTCGATAAACATGGTTTATAGATAATAAATCAAAATTTTAACAATTATTAATTTATATTAATATTTATAAAAACATTAATTTACAATAATTGTTCAGTAAATTGAATCATCGTATGTATATAATATATATATATATATATATACATTTATATAGGTAAAAAATAATTTGTCTGCAAAAAATAATAACTACACATTGATAAAATTTCAAGCAACATAAACTGATATGTACACATCCGAAACATGATTTCAGAGAATAAATAGGTGGATGCACATATCATGTTACAATCTTGGGTAGTTTTGTGCTAACTTCTCGCATCCACATGGGACACTCATTTGTACGAAGCTATTAGTATTAATAAGCTATTAGTTAGTTACCAGTATTAAGATAAATTTCAAAAAGCTCTTCTGAAAAATTTACAACTTTCTACCTACGCAACTCCTTTTAAATGAAAGCATTCACCAAATCACACACCGAAATTTAATTTAAAAAGTAGTTTTTTTTAATGATTGTTCTAAAGAATACTTGGTTAAAAATAAAAAAAGGCAATATGTAACGTCCGTCTATCCTGAATAAATTTAACTTGAAACCCCAGTCTTTTTTATTTAAATGAGATTTGACATTCTATAAAATCACGGTTTACTTAAATAACATTCTGAACAGTTTAACAGAAATGAATTTATTCATGTAACTCGCACATCTTTCAAAGTGGGAAAAAGAATTAACGTTTCACGAATTACTGACGTATTGACCAGTTCTATGTTTCAGATTGGACTATTTATTTTATCATAATACAATGTCTGGCACTATGGCTGGATTCACTCTCACAAATGAATATTTCATTCGTCCCAGCGAATGACATTTTCTGGTCAAGAATTAAGACTTGACTGACTGTTTCTAGTATGGATTTCGATGAAATACTGTTATGTAATGCTCAGTGCAGTCAAGTAAAGAAACTATGTTTGTATAAGTGAATAATACATTTGTAAAAATATTTTATTTCGCGATTTTTCAATTTGAAGATTAGATTATACAATTTATTTATACAAATGAAGATATTTGTATCTGTAATTTGTATCGCTTGTTTGATCATCGTGGGGCCACTGATTTGAAAAACATGACCTCAAGGGGAAAAACAAGCAATATAATACATTTTCCGCAATACAACCAACAAATCAAAGTATTGTTGAAAATATGAACATTACAATAATTATGTAGAATTCAAAACTTATACAGTGCACTCGTATAAAATGTTTTAAGTTTTTCTGACATTCCTTCTGTTTTTGTTTGCATTTTTATCAAATTAAAAATCGGACAAGAGCCAAAACAAAGAGATACCAGTTAATTGATTAAAACCGAATCCTTGTACGATTTGACAGGTACTGTACTTTCAAAATAAATAAAAAATGATAAAAAAACGTTCTTCCTATCACAGTATAACCAAAAATTATATATTTATAGATTAATATTTAAATATGACAATTGTTTTCAATAATAGGTATTTAAAATTATGATAATAATAGTATATTTAGATGAATATATATATATATATATATATATATATATATATAAATATATATATATATATATATATACATATATATATATATATATATATATGTATATATATATATATATATATATATATATATATATATGTGTGTGTGTGTGTGTGTGTACACAGTCATCTAAAACAATAAATATATATATATTAATGATTATTTTGAAGTTTCCACTAACCTCAAATTAAAAAAAACACGTTCGGAAGTAAGAATTCTGCCGTCTGTAACGTTCACGAGTCACAATATTACTAACAGTTGTGAATGCAGCAAGTTATGTAATATCCTCGTATGACTCCGAATACAATACAACCGTACACTTTTGTATCGTCCAAATATGAGAATATTTTATATAAATCTTATCACGTTATATATTTTCTAGCATTGAAGTCCGTAGTCGAAATATTTTTATTTTCACAGAAACATTTTTATAATATTTTCTATTTGTGCAACGAAATATTTTATATATATATATATATATATATATATATATATATATATATATATATATTATATATATATATATATATATATATGAATGATATAAATAAAAATAGTAAATAAATAAAAATAGAATGATTCATGCAAAAGTTTCATATTCAAATGGAATTATCAGTTTATATGAATTTGAAAGAGATTATTAGTATACATTTATAATCACATTAACTATTTAAAATATTACATTATTATAAGCAATTATTACTGATTTAAACAAAGAATAATTAATTTTGACTTTTCAATTTTGAATAAACATTACATACGAGTATATACGAATCGTATATTAGTATTTAACTTTTTTAGAAGAAAAATCATTTCGAAACACTCAAAAATGATATTTTTATATTATCTATTAGTATTCAATTATATCCTTATAATTATTCTAATATAGAATGAGTATTAGCATTTACTTACTTTTTTTGGAGTTAAAATGTAGGATGTTCGTTTGTAACCGTTTGCGGCCGTCAACATGCTGGCAATTTCTTTTTCTAACTGTAAAATCATTTACATTATCATTAAACCAGCTCGAATTCTAATACCAGAACAGATTCAAACTTACCATATATTGATCATCTTTAACCCATACGTTATTGTACCAAAAAAAAAATTATATGCAGTTCGATTAGGTTCTCCACTGACCGGAGATATAGAACATGAGATGTAATTTTCAAATACTAAAATGATTTTTTAGAAACGGGAAGATCGTTTTAGAACAACGGTTTTTAAATACTAGTAGTCTGCAAATTATTTTTTCGAATTCTCTAATTTGTGATATAGCCTTTAATTTTGTCTCAACATATTATCTTCACCCTTGCATCCTCTACGAAATCCTGGAACTCTACGAATCAGTTTAATAACAATTGTTTAATAACATTTTGTAAAAAAAAAATAACATCTAAGTGACGATGGCGCACGTGCTGAAACTATAACTGTGAAGAATGAATTAGAGAAACGATGAAAAAAGATCGAAGGCCATCAGGATAACGTATCGACAGGATCGCAGGCATGAAAACGCACAATCGAAGGGTAAAACTATTTTTCTAATAAATTTTTAATTATTAAACGGACTCGAAATACATTTTTCAATTTTACACATGAATTTAGAAAAATATAAATTAAAACCTAATCCATAGATAATCCGGACACACTAAATGAAAAGTGGAACATGTAAGTTCGTACCGAACTGTGGAAATAAATGCATATAAAGATTAAACAATGTATTGAAACATGTAGTTAAACGCGGTTCGTAACGAAAGTCAATGTCTGATAAATATCGGTTTCACAAATGTATCAATAAGTTAAGTGATTCGACGATGGCATGGCAGTATTCCAAATGTAATCGCACAGAGAGCGAATAAATAAAAAAATATCGTTCGCGTTTCCAGACCGACCGCCGCCGCCGCCACTGCATAAAACTTTCAACGAGCGATCCGTATCAATCCGAAAAATCATAATTCCACTTATCTCGTACACGACGCGTCCGTCATGAATAGCAGGCGTACTAAAAATCTGCATATTTTTTTATTGTAAATAGAGAACAATTTCCGTTCAAACTGCTTACTATATCAAGTTCAGTCACATGCGCGATGTGTACATGTTACTCGACCTTGAACTAGACATAATTGGTGATGTTTTGCTTTGGCTGCCATAAACTGTGTTTTCGAGCCTTCGTATTATTTTATGTGACTCATTTTTTTTATTTTAACATTCATTTCAATCGTATTTTCGTTCAACCGTCACATTTTTCAGACTGGACAGTTTTTCATCCGCGAACAAATGTAATAGTTTTCTCCTTTTTTTTGAAAAAAAAAATGAGTTGATGTTGATCCACGAACGCGTGGTAATTTGTTGGGTGTGTTTTGTTGTTGTTTTTTTTTTCACTGCGTAAACAAGAAACAGTTACAGTTTAGGAGAACTGTAAACAAAGTCTCTTTATGTTGATGCTATTTTTTTTAAAAAAAAATATTCTATTATTTTATGTTGATGCTATATGGATTTTTTCTAAAAAAAATCTATTCTACATCAATGGAGAAGCGGCGACGTCAGAAATTAACGATTTTAAACTTCAGTGAAAGTGAGAGAACCTGTAAAACAGAAAGGTGTTCGAGGTGCGTGCGAATAAATGAAAACCAGTCGTATGTCCTTTGAAGCGATTATGTATTTAATTATTTATATTGAGGAACTACAACCAAATCAAATTAACTTCCTTGTATATCGGAATACATTTAACAAAAGGTAAATAAACAATATACAAACATATTATAAAATTGTTAACATCCCCGTCCTAGCGTCAATATATTTTTTTATAAGTACAAAAACGATACTGAAATAATATAAATATAATATGTACAATCTCTGATGTTTTTTTATTCCTTTCTGTGAAGTGCGTCCCCCTCCGCTACGTGCACGCTACTCACAAAATATATGTTGCAGTGTAAAAAAGTTCCAACAATATTTTACCAATATTTACCAAAATAAATATTTTGTACCTAAGTGTATATTATTTAATTATATATGTCACATGTCCTATTGCTACATTATCAAAAATTCTATAAAATTAATATTTAAGTAATAAATTATTTCGCGGTTCGAGCATCAAAGTAACAAATACAGTGATTGTACATCAAAGATAAATATATATATATAATATTTTATATTTTTTATAAATAATTTTAGCGTGCAAAAACGGAGATACGTGCGTCGGTTCAACGCACACTTTTTTCGTATTTTTTTTTTCGTTTATTTTTATTTTAAATATACATATCTCCAGCCCAATAAAATATAGAACAATGTATGTACTTTCTAAATATTAGAGCGAAAGGCATCGTATAAAAAAAATGCAATTCGCAACCAGGTACATGAACGGGCGTCGCTGTACTGAAACTCAGCAACGGCACCCAAGAGGTAATAAATGTAAAAAACATTTCATTTATTTATTTATTTTTTTTTTTAGTATTTAATAAAAGCGACGCACGTATCCCCGAATGTTATATTCTCATTTCATCGTTATAATTGTAAATTGTTATAAAAATTAATATCGGATATAATATTTTAATATTACTAATAATAGATATATCGAGGAAAAAAACATATGTGTTTTTACTTTTTCTGTTGCAAGTTTGGTTTCTATCAAAAGTACAAAATACTGAAAAAATAGTAACACATCAATTCCTCACTATGTTTTGCAATGATATTTATATGTAATGTAGGATTAGTCATTTCTTTACAAGAAACTGTTTTTTTTTTCTCTATATACTTCGAAAGGTATGGAAGATCAAAAAATATAAAAAAGGTACAAAATAAAATTACATAGAAATAGGAAGAAAAAGTAAAAAGACTTAAGTATGTAACTAATGTATGATTTTTTTTATGATTACAGGCAAATTTACAATGCAGATTAAACAGATGGGTGGAATATGCAGATTTGCACGCACGGTGAGCGAAGATGACACAAATCAGCATTTTGTGATCATCAAAATTTGTAGTAAGTAGAAACGTGGCGTCTGAGAGAACAACCACAGATCCTTATCATCTTTAGCTGCGAATGGACAATTATACAAGTGTTTTACTTAATACGAACACTTCAAGACCTATATTATTATTATTAATAATTTTATATGACTTGATAATTATTTCATATAAATTTTCGAAGCTCGCATATGCATAAAAAATAGATATTTTACTTTTATTATTAAAGAATTTTATCATGTCACTATTTTCAACTTTTATATATATATATATATATATATATATATATATATATATATATATATAATCAATTTTGAAATTACATATCTGCATTTTTAATTAACTATTCGTCCATATTTCATTCAAAAAAAACATGCATTTTGAAGACAATGCCCCACTTACATAAACATCTACGTGTAATAATGTGTCAATAACTGAAATCGTTTAACAATTAATCACTGAAATAGTATGTATGACTTGCACGTTTGTTCGCAAATAATAATAATATAAAAAAAAAATACAAATAAAATCTAATCAATGATCAATCAGTTATGACGATGCTCAAAATATTTACAAGACGTTCGTTTTAAATGAAACATCTGTATAGGCCATATATATAAATAAATGTATGTGTGTTTATATTGAACAGTTATCAGGACAATAATTCCGATTTTCGTCATTGTTATTGAACAAAACAAATCTACTGCCACTATCAACGATGGTGGAGGTATTTTACTATTCTCGAAATTATTTTCAATTAATATTGTTTTTTTTTTACGGTCAGAAGAGAAATTATCTAAATATAAAACCCATCATCAATTCATTGGGTATGGAAATCATTATATACAATCAGAAACATGACAAATTTTTGATGACTAAATCTCTCGATTTAATTATGTATATATCTATTCTTATTTATATAACAACACTCACGCGATATAGAAAATAACAATACACATTTAATTGTCGTCGACATCATGTCTACACACACGAAAAAAAATGTCAAAATAAAAAAATATACTATGAAACAACAAATGTGAAAGGAATAAAATATATAAAAAAACCGTTTAAAAAATGCGTTAATTGTCTAATGGCGTATATTCGTCCCTTGCCGATTTGAAATTAAAAGGGAAAAATATATTTTCTGAGACTGTTTCGAATAACTGCAGATGTCGATCACATGATAAATCTTTATCTGTGTGTGTGTGTGTGTGTGTATATACATTTAAATTAATTTACAATTGAATAATGTTTCTAACGAATTAAACTTAACAAATTAATAATAATAACATAATCGTCACGGTTATAAAGTAAATCAAAATCAGTAATCAAAAAATAACCTACTGTATGATCTAATCATTTTACTATTATATATTTCTCCTCAATTCTCCCTAAACTCCCTGCTAAATCATTATCAACACAAAGAAACTCAATTTCGAGTTCATTTTTTTTATTAATAGAAAAGATATAATCACAGTTCAAACCAACGCCAGAATAAGCGTACAATATATACACCAAAATCAAAAACTTACTCTAATTATTATTACTATTTATTGTTAACTATTGTTTATAAAGCATTTATACCATTTGAATTTCTCGAGTATATATTCTCTGTAGATAGAACTCAAACTCGAACGAAGAGTCTGTCATCTTATTTTTAAAGTCTGATCCAACTGAACGAATAGAGTATACAACAAGGTGCGGTGTGTTACATTAAAATAAATAACAATGAAAATACGATGCTGCTGTTTTTCGCACTTTCACGACTGAGCTTTTACAATATTCAGATTCTATTCGCTATTTCGACAAGACCGACGTTACCAGCTCGATGCTGTATCATGCAAACAAAACTTTAGTTAACTGTATATTCAACAAATCAATATATAAAATTAAAGGTAACCCTTAAAACAGGATCGAACATTATTTAACATTATAAATGTATGTATATATATATAATTGATTGATGCATTCAAACACTAAATATCCTTATCGACGACGCCCCAACTTTTTTATTTTCTATAGGTATTTAGTAGAAAGCTTATATAGAATAGGATGGATGTGAACGATATTAATAACGTGCATCACTCTCATCAATATGTAAACACAAATCGATTGCCGTGATAATATGGAAAGTATAATTCTATTTTTAAACATATTCCCTATCGAAAAATCAAACGGTATGCATTACGAATGACAATCACTTGTTATTCGGTCGGTGGGAAAATAATTACGGTCTCTCGTTACGAATTTGAATGTCGCAGCAGCCCGCGATCATTTTCCTACCGACCTGACATTTTTAATTAGACTTTTTAATCATCTCCTTACAATCGCATTCCGATAAGCGAGGCTGATTCGTTTCCTATTTATAGAATTTGATAAAACTATCGGCAACTGTACGATAATCGACCGAACGAGAATTAATATAACAAGACAATTTTATCATCATGCATTATTATTATTACACAATAAAATGGAATATAAGGAGTTCGTATTCTTCGCGTTTCTTAACATGTGGCACAAATCATTTTACAACCCACAGAGAATAATATACTCTTAACTAATGAACAATTTATTAAGATATATCTAATAATTTATATGTCAAGCATTTTTACCGCCTAACGTTTTGCTGCTAGCAGTCGTCGAAGGTGCGACACTCGCGCCATCAACATGTCTTGATGCCTCTTCAATTCATCTTTTTTATCTAACAGTTTCTCTTCGATGTCTCTGACAACGTCACAGTACACCGCGGCCTCGCGTAAGATGACCACCTTGGCGGCCCTCTCTTTACTACAAACTCCCGGTACTAACACGCGGAGGTCCTCGAATGCGTTTCTAAGATCTATTCGACGCTGCCGTTCCATGTTGTTGTGGAGACTTCTCTTTTCACTGTCGCACTCGCTATCACTGTCGCCGGACGACCGTTTCTTCGGCGACGTTTTGTATCTACAGGCCTGTCTCGCACGTTTCGCGTTCCTGCCGAAGCGTCCGTCCGTCGTGGCACCGCGTTTCTTCGGGCCGCGCTGCGATCTCGTCGTCGGCTCGCCGTCCGCATTTCTCTGTTGGTTCGACGTCCTCGACGTAGGCAGACGCGTCTTTATACCGCCGCTGGACGCGTTCGACGATATCGAAGTATTCGATGGCTGTTGCTGTTGTCTTCTGTTGTTCGTAATCGCTGAAGCTACAGTCATTTGCAACGTCTGTCTGTCGAGTATCGATGGATTCGTCGGTAAAGGTGCTTTCATACTTCGTGAACATGCTTCAGGTATTATAGTGTCACCGAGAACTGATACAACGTCGATTTCCTCCTCTGCAAAGAAAGAAAATACTCCAATAGAAAAAATATTCATCTATTATTGATATTTTCGCATGCAATTATGAAATGTATACTTATTTACAGACACGCGACAAACACACACATGCGAAACGAAGCATAAATGAAACGATACATAATGAAAATTCAATGTATTTAAATATTTCATAACGATACACAAAACATCTAACACGACGAATACATAAAGATGATTAAATGCTATCGACGTTTTCGAGAACCCTCTTACATTATTACTGAACTCTGGAATAGACTCATGTTTAAAAACAATTAATAACTCAAAGATACGCATAAATGAATGAACAGAATGGTTCCAGTGGCATCAAATAAAATTTATTCTTTTTTGAATTATTAGAATGTCTACTTGTGAAAATATATATATATATATATATATATATATATATATATATATATATATATATCGAGCTATAAAATGTTTGTTAAAATAATGAGATGTGCAAAAATTCAAATGTGGAAGAATAAAAACATACATACATATATATATATATATATATATATATATATATATATATATGTATGAATTTACTAAACATTTCGATTTTTATACATTGTACGTGAATGTAACACAAGATCAGTCTGTCGGGTCAGCACAAATAACAAGAATGAGATCCATTTTTTTTACATATTCAAGTTAGTGCGTGTCTGAACATGCAATGTATAGTAATATCGATAAAAAAAAACTCGCGTGATTACATACGAAAGATATATTATGGAGTAGTTACGAAGAGGAGTAAAGAAATGAACGCAATTGTTAACAATTACGCAAGCGCAGACACGCTACGAAACTAGGTCAATGTTCCCGCCAGTCGAGACGATTGTCGATCCACTACCGAGGCTGTGGCTACACAAAGTCTCGCCAGCGAATGCCCGATTGTAAAGATTGATAGTGAGAAAATTCTCGTAATGAAAATACGGGATTGGAACGTTTGCGCAATACTGTACCGTAGTATGACATATAGTTTTAAATCGAAGAACTTGTACAAGAGTGTACCTTCAGGAGCATTGAAATTCAGTTGCTGAAATTTCAGGAATAATAAAAAAATGACTAGCGCGCTTATATAAAAAAACATATAGACATGCTAACGAAGAAACAAAAACAAAATTTATTTTTTCATTGACCGGGGAGCTCCGCCCCCTACCACTACGCTCGCCCTATTCAAGCGTTAACAATTTTTAAATGAAAAATGAAAAACGAAACAAAGATATTGTGTAATGGAGTATATTTTTCGATTTTAAACGAAACCGTAAAAATTGCAAAACTGAAAAGAAAACTTATTGTAAACTCATTCTAAAACTTCTGCGCACACAATATTCGTAATTGATTTTGTCCTCTTTTGTACACTGAAACTTGATAAGCCGCTTAGACGTACACATCTGGAGAGACCGGTATACAATTGGCCGTGACCGAATACTGTTTCATTCGAATCGACGGACATGATTCGTGAAACATCGGAAATGGACATGATTAACGTCCTACTTGTAGAGTGTAGTAGAGGGGAGCGGCGTTGTGATGAGGTGGTCTACATAAAAAGAAACGTTTTATGAAAATTTTTACAATGGAATTATTTTCTATGTATAGGAAGATAACACTGTACTTGGTGTTTGGCTATTTTCATTATAATTGACTTATCCAAACTATAAGCCAAAAAACAATTTATGTCAATACTAGAGATATAAATATTTTAAAACTTAATTGAAAGAACAGTCATTATTATATCAGTCAATAAAATATATTTTTTAAATGACATTTTAACAGAAAATCAATTCTATATAACGTCGGATTAAAATAATCAATTATTACAATTATCATAGTGGAATTATATATATATATATATATATATATATATATATATATATATATATATATATATATATATATATATATGTCGTAGACAAAGTCTGACTGTCCCCGGCCGCCGTCAGTCAAAATCCGAAGTAGAACCTCTACTCAGAGGTGTGTATACCTGCGTTTGGCCGGGTCAAAAAGGGGTGAGGAAGAAGTGGATGAAGTTGAAGGCGAGGATGATGGTAAAGGTGAGGTAAAGTTGAACGCGAAGGTGAAGGTGATCTAATTTTAATTTTATAAATCAAGATATTTATTGACTAGTCAAAGTCGAACTTTGCCAACAACATATATATATATATATATGCCAGTATAATACGAGTATTACTTAATTTTTGCTTTATTTGTATCAATAGAACTTTTGTATTACAATTACTGAACATTTCAAATATAGACAAGCATTAATTGCATGGAAAACGTTATTTTTTAAAAAAACTGCATCAGAATAGAATTACTTGTTAATTAATTTAATTATAAATTTCAATGACTTAAGTGATGGAATACCATCTTGACTACACAGATAGCTTAATGATATCGTATTACGAGCGAAAAATATTTTCAGTAGATAATGTTTATATAATTTAAATAATTTTTTTTATCTGAAAACATGTCGAAGAATTCGAATATCTCTGCGATTTTTTCATATAGATTGAAAAAATTAAGGATAAACTTTAAAAATGATATTTAAATTCTAGCCATCGACGACAGCTAACAGTTTATATAATGGAAAGAAAATATGTTACACAACTGTAAAAACGCCGACTTGCGGAGTCGGTTTGTGGAAAAAAAACTGCGATGCCCGTACATGCCGCTTGTTCTCTATCAATCAATTTGCGCGCAGACAATTTCTCCGCACGTTAAAAATATACAATTAAAAGTTATCGTGCGACGGATCGTTACAGATAAGACAACAAAACAGAGCAACTTTTCGTAACAAATATGCATGTTCGCCATCAATGTGCGGATTTCGTATTCGCTCGACGACAACAACACACACACAAGTGGTTGGCGTACGTTTTGCAAGAAAGGTATTTCTACTACGACGCACATTAATGTGCGAGCGTGCCGGTTATCTCTTTCTCTGGCTTCAAGAGTTCTCTCCTGTCTGTCATGTCTCGGGGGCTGGGTGTGGCTGCCGCCCGCCGCACAGGTCGACTTTTTTCACAACCGCGATGTGTGCTAGAAAGTTGCGGGGGACTTATAGAAAAACGTCACGTTAGTAACGATCTACAATACAATGATCTCAATTTACATCGGACAATGATCTATTATCTGTTTCTTATACATATCGAGGTTGTTGGCAATGCCCGTGCGTTCTGCTTTACTGCTGCCACCACTACTGGACCAGCCTAGCAGGATTTTTCCACGACAGCTTTGAAATAATTATCTTGCCAATTTCACCATGTACGTGTACATTTTTTTATGAATTGATTGATCATTTTTTAATGTTAACTTTTGTTACGGTCGCATTTTTTTATATTCGGATACTACTACTACTCGTAGTAACTATTATTAAAATGTTATATTTAATTAGATTACAATTATTAACATAAAATATTCTGAATTTTATACACGAGTGAATGATTTAATTACAACGTGCAAAGAAAACTTAAGCTCTTCTAGAATATTATATATATATATATATATATATATATATATATATATATATATATATATATATATATAATTTCCTACTAATTATATAATTCAATAAATACATGTATATGTTTATGTATGGAAAAAAAACAATTATTATAAAAATTAAAAGAAATGTAACTGTGAATACTATTAATTTTATTTCATCAAAATTTTATAAAAGAATATCAAATCACTATCAATCTGTTTTAATAACACGAACAAGTAAATAATCGTGGCATAAGTTGACGACAAACATAAAAAAACACGTGTTCATATCACTTCCTATACATATAATGTATGAAGTAAATTTATATTCGAAATAATTTTCTTAAGTGACCTAAAAACGAGACATCTTGTAATGAATTCCTTTTAAAGACGTTATATTAACGAAACGTACAGTCACAACTTTCCTTATAATATTTCAACTCTCCATAAAAGGGGTTCGTATGATTAAGACGTTATCGACAAGATACATTCATTATAAAAAAAAAAATAGATATGTTTAGATTTGGTTATCGCGCGATGAAATTAAATTTCTAAAATCATAGGTTTAATAATATCGAGTTTGTTCACTGTATAAAACGGTAGAATATTTAAAATAAATAATGTGGTGTCCTATTGTATGTGTTGGATAAAATACAAGAAGGAAATATTTAACGATTTTATTTAATTAAACACAGATGTATATGAAAAAATATTTTTTAAATTCAGATATCTGGATTGCAAAATACAAATAACGGAATTCGAATAACCAATCAAAATTGTAACTAATTTATATAAATTCGAAACGATAGCAAAACTCGAAATAAATAATATATTCAGTTGATATAAAGACAACTTTCCTCCACAAAAACAATCATATCGAATCCGTTCGATCGACTGCAATTAATTATAATTTTCTTGTTACAGTATTTCAAGAAATATCTACTATAGACACGGTAGTCTATTTTCCGAAAATAACCAATGAATAATACGATTTATTTCCTGGCGTTAACGAAGTCTACATTCTTTATTTTTCTCAGAACTGAACATTCATACAAATCTCTGTGAAGAACGAACGAAAAAAAAAACAATAAAGCAGCATCTAAATCAGCAAAGCGGTAACAGGTAGGTGTACACAAGAACTTAGCGAACGATCAACACACAGGCAAGAATGGTCAAGTAGTGAATACAAATAAAGTCGCAAGTTTGAATGTATGTCCAAGTATATACGTATGGTCATGTTAGTGAATGGACCCGCTCAACTGCATTCCTCTCCCAGGAACAGTCATGAAGCAAAATATTTGTTATAAGGTGGTCCAGTACATTTGCGATTGAACACTGACTGAGTTTTGATAAACTACACTATACAGTTATATATATATATATATATATATATATATATATATATATATATATATATATATATTCAAAAATACATGTACATTAATTACTAGTTTATTGGCATAGCATTTGACATAAAAAAGTATTTAATATTTCTGTCAAATGAATTGAAAATAAATGTAAATTAAATATAAAATGCCTTTACACTGCACACATGTGTGTATACTAAATACATACAGATATTGAACTTTTTTTCAAAAACTAACCCGTTAAAATATAATAAAAATTTATACACGCATAAAAGTAAAGGTTTTTAAAAATCTCCAATACATATTTTTCGCTGACAAGTAGGTAACGTAAAAGCGTTTTAATATCACTTATATATTCAAGGCTTAGAAGTAATCATAACCATTAAAACCGAACCAAATCATTAAAATGAAATAGTGGAGATTAAACGTTTCAGCAAATATCATAAATACAAGTTTTATGCAATGCGCGTTTTCTCATCGTTAACTGAAAATTTTATTAATATATATAGACAAAATTTACGTTTGAAATTCGTTAAGTTTTTTTTTTACCGAAATTTGACTTATTCGAAGTTTGTAGCCATTACTATAATAATACTAGATACAAAAAAACGAATATAAATAACGTTTGGATTGAGGATCACTTTTAAGAAATTTTTATATAAAATTCTCACTTTTCTGATTTTAATTTTCTTTATGAAATTTTTTCATTTTTTTGTGGGCAACCCGCAAATCTGTAAAATTGATCCAAACTTACTTACATCTCACTTATGAAAATTATTTACTGTATTCCTGTTTCACTCGGACAAAATTTCGTACAAATAAAATAATAAATGAACAGTGAAACCCGGAATATCGTATCATTTCATTGATATAAACGTTATTTAAATGAAATGAAACTAAATCAGTCCAACCAAATATACAATAAGGAATCTATTTTACAAAAAAATATGTATTATAAATCGAATACCTATTAGCAGCACACAATTATTTTTACCTTCTTCTATGAGAATGCAAAATCATCTTTAGATAACACTTCTTTGTTATTTCAGACATGTTCTCATAAAACTTTTCGGAGTGTTAAATTAAAAAAAAATCATTTAACATAACCCGTACAGTTATTTTAATTAAATATGTAAATTTAAGGAACGGACTTCAAACCAAATGTGAATAATTTGAATTCAATTCCTTCGACTGTTCCCATATCGATGTAATAATAATAATATTCATGTACTATTTAGATTCCCATTTGCAGTTTTTCTTTAATACTGAATATAAAAAACGATTCACGTTGATTCCATGAGAATGATAGATATATCTGAATGTATAAGTTTTATCTCATTGTGATTGTGTGAAAAGGGGAAATCTAAACAAATATGAATATAGAGAATCAACCCGTATGTCTATAGTATAAAAAAATGAACATATTTGATCTCAAACCGGTAATTAATAAATAAATATTTTATGGAATTGTATCCGGTACGAGTTTTTATTTTTTAATTATATAGTGAAAGTATCTCTCCCAGCGTGCAAATCTGCACGTGTTTAAATATTATATGTAACTATAGAGATCTAGATTACCATTTATATATATATATATATATATATATATATATATATATATATATATATATATATATATATATATATATATATATAATGCATTCATCCGATAATTCAGTTCAACCATAACACGAGACATTTTTGTTAATTGCACATTGTTTATCTCACAAAGAGCGACGCGAGATAAAAAATATATAGCAAATTACAGTACCACAATAAATAAACGGCGATTTGTTAAATGAATTGCAGTACTTAAAAATGTAAAACCGACGGCATTCTTTTCTTTTCGCATTAAGAACGTTGTCAATTAATTTTAAATAGTGAGTACACCGTGAAACAGCTAAGTGTTCTAAAAACGAAATTCTTGACAGCCTGTCCTTTTGGCATTTAACTTGACCTATCAGCTTGCGTGAAATCTGCAACAAGTGACCACCACGGCGACTTGCTCATTCGAAGGTAGAAAGCGCACAACTCATTCTGACATTGATACCGAGTTAACTGTTAAATGTCAAATATGTATCCAATTAAGATAGCCGATCACCCACTTCGATTATGCTTTATGAATTATCTTAAGTGAAATTAATAAATCATACATATTATATATATATATATATATATATATATATATATATATATATATATTACTGATATAAAAATGTGTGTGATTTTAATATTCACTTAATTGTACATAAAAAATAATTTATATATCCGGCACATTTGCAATTAAAAAAGAAAATCGAAAATATCTTTCCAGCGCATACTTAGAAAAATGTTAAGTAATCATTTTTATCGAATTTCAATGGTATCTGATCTGAAGAACTGCCTCGTGAATATATCAGATGGTATTATGTAGACAATCACTGCTGCTTGGGAAAACCAAACAAACATCACGGATTCTCGGTACGATACGCTACGTAGCGAAATAGTTTTAGTATTCACATGAACGGCGGAGCACATGACTCACAGAGGTGTTTTGAAACGAATGTAGTGGAACGTTGGAGTCTGTTTTCTAAATACATATATTCGTATTGAACACGACTCCACTTCGTGTAAATCAATATAATGGATGTCATTATAGAGTGATGTGCATGTACGATTTTTTTTTCAGACGACATCAAACACGTGTTAAACGATTGTATATAATTAGTACTTGTATACGAAATATCTATGAGAATTATGATCGCTTACAAATCAAATATCGTTTTCCGTTGTCGAAAACAGTGCAATTAACATACACAAAATCGAATAAATTACATCAGATTTTCAGTTTCGTCAGGGGCATGATTTATTGAAAACCATTAGGTTGGTAGAAAAAAACACCTTCGAATCCATGAACATTTTTTTTTCTCTTTTCTGATTTTCCTATCTGTTTCAAGTGCTCCAGAATTTCAGTGCAAGCTCTCGAGTTGTGAATGGTTCTGTTTCAATTAACGCCTTCAGTCGGTCGTTGCTGAAGAAGGACGCTCGCGAACTTCTTTATCTTCGAGGCTCTCGTTTCCAGGACAAATTTTTTGGAACCACCACTGGATCATATGTTCCTTAATAGTACTCACATAAAAAGTATCGTTTAGTCTAAGAGCAGTTTCTGCTGTTTTAATCACCCGTTTTGAATTCATACAAAAAAATTGTTCTTATTTGCTTACTTTCAATCTTTAATTCGATTGCCCGATTTAAAGCGAAAGTAATAATAAAATCAAAGTTGATGTTAACAAATACAGACCGAAAAATACACTTTAAAACGATATTAACATGAACACGATGAAATGACACTTTCATTGAAAAAAATTAAAGTCAGAATTGGGAAAACAAAAACTGCAAGTATTTCTCTACCAACCTAATATTTATTACTTTTGATTTATAATTATTTTAATTGATTTCGAACTGAATGGCATTTTCAGATAGTTTTTTTTTTAAATAAAATTGAAATTAAAAATAAAATACATATTTTTAGATAAATCCGGCAATGAATTCGGTTGTGACAATCGAACAAGTACAATTTTCGAGACACAAGGAAACATTAGTTACAACTAATATCTAATGTATAAGAATATAAAATTTGAAATAGTTGTCAATGTATAGATTTTCAAAAATTGAATGAAGTATTACTAACTTTTAATATTATATTAGTCAATTACCAAACATGTAAAGTAAAGAATCCGTGTATTGTATAAAGAATTAAATTCATTTCTTACTTTATTTAATTAATGTTATTGCTTTCAGTTTCATTACTTTACTTCGTATTGTCTTTCATGACCGATATTCGAACTTGAATCATCTTGAGGTAGTTGATTCGTTTGTGTTAAAGTTGGAATTTAGAAAACAAAAAACGCAATTATTTTCCTACCAATTTGATATAGTTAACATTTGAAATAAGAAAAAAAGGTTACATATATATATATATATATATATATATATATATATATATATATATATATATATATATATATATATATATAATGATTCAAGAAGTATTTGTCTGTTAAAGTATGCATGTTAAATTACATAACACGTTTTTTCTGACGAATATAAAAAAATAACACAATGTTAAAATAAGTAATCGTTAAAAAAGATTTTATCGCAATTCACTGACGGTGAATTAGAACGGCGACCTCGACTGAAAACTGATCCATATGATATTAATTAAAATTACAGAAGGAAAAAAAACTATCTTTGAACTTCATTACAAAAGCGGCGAGCAGAGTTAACCTTCGTGTACAGAATCGGCATATCCTTGGCCATCAACCTGACTCACAATAATAAATACGCTCACCTGTGGAAAGTTTCGCCTGAGCCAATGTACTCTGAAGCGAGAAAGAGTTCATTGACTAATTTTTTGACGCAGCTATTAATTTTCTTGAAGGTCAGTGATGATGTTTATTTTCGTTAAATTCGGAAGATGCAATTAATCGACTTTTATATGTGCTCAGTGAGTGAAAAATAAGTTTCTCTTTAGGTTCTTTCACCTCATATCAACCACACATTACATACATACATACATATATATATATATATATATATATATATATATATATATATCACATCCAAAAAAAATATAAAAACTGAATTATAATATTCTTTAATTTAAGATACCTATTTGGGTCAATGTTAACTTCAATGCAAAACTTGTACATATTATTATTCTTTATTCGACACACATATCAAATAGATTATAAAATTCCACTAAATAATCAATATTACAAAGTAATAATTTTTGAAACCTTATAATATTAAAGAGCTATACAAGTACCAAAAAGGAAAATGATCGAAAAGCAAACATATGAAAAAAATAATACCGTTGAAGATTAAATATTGTATATGAAATATATTCCCAATCCGATAGAATTTAAAACGAATCTGTGTACATGATTCTAAGTTGATATTTTATTCCATATTCTGACTGGGGGTCTGCAAAATAGCGGAACGGCGAGTTGTAGCAGGGGCATTGACAACGGCGGTCTTCTGTCTGGCCCCATCCTACAAGCATCAACAAAAGTTGGTGCGAGTAACGATAACAACCTGAAATTGTTCTTTTTTTACAGAGTACATTTAACCTACCTTAACAAAAACTATATAGTATCTACACATTTTGTATTATTACTTTTAATTTGTAAATGTTTAATTATATATATATATACATGCTGTGTATTAAAAAAGTAAATACACTCTTAAATAATTAAATATAATTTTGATAAGCAGACCCGAATTCCATAAGATTATTATTTAATGTATACATTACATAATCTTTATATAAACTGAAGTGAATAACAAACAATGTTTTCGACGATCAAAATATATTCGTGTGTACTATGTTTGTACGTTTGTGAAAACATTGACGGTGTATTTTTAAGAACCGCGTATAAAAATATCTGGATAATAAATTGAAGAAAAAAAACAACAGCTAAATACGTTTAATGTAAAAATGTGTAATAAGTTCAAGTTTAGAGTATCTACGTGTAGTGCCAAAGTATGCAAATTTAATTGTAATAAAACATTATTAAATGAGGTCAGGAGATGTTTTCATAGTGACTTTTATTTTTAAAAAAAACACGGAATCAACAACATGATTATACGTGAGAATTATATAGTGACTAGATATATTTTTGGTTACTCATTGACTACTACTCACAAGGGGAGGATACGACCTCGGAAATTGAGTTTGGGACCAAACTTAGTGTAGTGGTAGGGGTACCACAAAGGTATATTAATATAGTAACGCACTAGCTCGCACTATCCAGCCATTTTCGAGGAAAAAAAGGCTCCAAAGTTTCCGCATCTTATAAGAGAAAAATTTTCTTTAGTAGTCAACCAGCATGATAGCTAGACGGTAATAACGTGCCGGCTTAAAGTGTCTGGTGGTGTCAGGTTCGATTCTTACTCGATCCAAGCATTTTTTTTATTCATCTGAATAATTATTTAATGCATTTTATATATTTTATTAAAAAAAGTATTTAAATAGAGATGAAATAACATTTTCTTGCAATTTTCTTTCGAAAAATGTTCTTTCTTAAAGTTTTACAATTTTACTTCAGAAAATGATTTTTTCACGAATTTTTTTTAGTTTTTTGCTTTCTTTTGCAAACATATTCGTACATTAAAGTGTTCGTGTGGTATATTCCACGGGATATTGTGTATTGAGAAAGGTATACAATTCTTTCATGGATATACCACATAATCACTTAATGATTGATTTTTTTTTAATTTTTTTGCATTATTTTGCACACATATTCGTATATTAAAGTGTTCATGTGGTATATTCTACGAAAAATTGTGTATAGAAAAAGATATAAAATCCTTTTATGGATATACCACATGAACACTTTAATATACGAATATGTGTGCAAAATAATGCAAAAAAATTAAAAAAAAATCAATCATTAAGTGATTATGTGGTATATCCATGAAAGAATTTTGAAAGCAAAAAACTAAAAAAATTCGTAAAAAAATAATTTTCTGAAATAAAATTGCAAAACTTAAAAAAAGAGCATTTTCGAAAGAGAATTGCAAGAAAATATTATTTCATCTCTATTTAAATACTTTTTTTAATAAAATGTACAAAATGCATTAAATAATTATTCAGGTGAAGTAAAAAAAAACCTGCTTGGATCGAGCAAGAATCGAACCTGACACCACCACACACTTTAAGCCGGCGCGCTACTACCGTCTAGCTATCATGCTGGTTAACTACTGAAGAAAATCTTTTTCTTATAAGATGCGGAAACTTTGGAGCCTTTTTTCTCGAAAATGGCTGGATAGTGCGAGTTAGTACGTTACTATATTAATACGTTTGGGGTACCCTACAACTACACGAAGTTTGATCCCAAACTCAATTTCCGAGGGCGTATCCACCCCTTGTCAGACAAATCCTTTTCATCGTGACTTTTCTGAGAAATTTATTCGTCCTGTTATAAAAGTTCGTTATTTTTCACAGTTGTATATTGAAAATATAACAGTTTCTTGATTGTACTTGACATTTTTTTGACTGTATGAGAGAAAACAAAATAAGCATGGAATTGTATGCAAAAAACATATTACAAACAGGTACTTTACACTATTATATACTTTAATCGATTTTTCAACAATCTTTATAAAAAAAATATATGGAGTAGTAGAAGAGTGAACACGGTCGATGATACGATTGATTATAACTAGATGATATTAATTATAAATCGTTTTAAAAATAATAAAAACTGTAAGAAGTGTAAACGATCGAAAGTTTAAAAAAAGTATCACATGTACACGACGCCAACATATGTAGTTCTAATCGAATTACGCCGACCGCCCCGACGTGTTAATGCGACGCGACGACTAGCCCGTGTCTGCGCTAGACCATCCCTACTTCTTCGCCAGCCATCGTGAAGACTGCGAGGGCGTAAAGCGCGCGCAATACGCAGTCGAACCGCCCGCGTATGTACCGCTAACCACCCCGTCGTACGACTACCGCGCCGTTAACCTTGCAGTAACAAAACCAACCCTGCGCACAAAATGAACTGAAGTAACCCTAACAGCACTACGGCGCTGACCTTGAACGTCGGCCGTTCGATGACGTTGGCGTACGTTAACGCGGCGCGTGCATACGCAAGGGTGGGTGGAGAGGGATTGGTTGCTTCGTTCGTTCGTTGGTTGGTGGTTGGTGACAGTCGAGAGGAACGCTTTCCCGCGTCTCTGGCGTGTTCTAGTTACATTCACCTCACGCCAGTGTATTCAAGAGAATGAGTTCTATGTGTCTGGGCAGAAATCAAGTGTAATTATCACCGAGCTTTTTTTTACATGACTCGGTCGGGCATTGTTTAAATTTTCTATGAAATTATTCAGTTATTAATAACCGAATGACATGTAAGTTTTCAAATTACAGGAGAAAAAAACATATAGCGCTAATTAACATTACACACTAGTAGAAATATTGTAGACAGTTAAAGAAATGTAAATTACATTTCATAAAAGAACAAACATTAAACATACATAATCAATATATATATATATATATATATATATATATATATATATATATGCAATGTTACTATTTCATAAAAATCTACATTTCAATCCCTCAGTGCTCTCCAAACAACAAAAAAAAATATAGATCTTTAATATTTACCGAAACACAACATTAAAAACATCATTTCAAGACATTCTCTAAACGAATTTCATCCCGAGTGTGCGGTCGATTATAATTATATTGCGTGTCGATATTGCAGCAAGTAAAAAGAAATATCTCGAATTTAATTTTTCATTCGATATTCCAACAAGTATGATTTTTAAATGCCGAGATGTCGGCGACATGCAAATAAAACGACCGCAAAAAAATAAAATATGATATTACAGAAACGTCTGCATTCTGTAGACATGCGCAGGAAGTAAGGCGGGATGCAGAACATGTAGAAAATGAATCGAAACCAGACAGAACACAACGAAGATGTATTCATGTACTTCGGCTGTTCGAAAAAGAACGAGACGAAATAATCGTTATGGATGTGAATACAAAAAACCAACGCCCGTTCTTAAACGATGCAATATAATGCGGTTAAAGGTATCGTACACGCGAAATGAGAGCGTTTTCGATTATAATAAGTTTATATATTTTTTTACAAATCAACCGTTGGGTTAAATACAGTTCTTCATACAAAAATTTCATACAAAAAAAATTGTATCTGTAAAAATCCGAAATACTTTTTTGTAATAACGGGTTTTATTTAGAGTAACCATACAGAAAAATTATAGGAAACAGTTGATATTTTTCTTTTAATAAAAAAAAAAATTCATTTCAGTTCTTTGCTAAACGTTATTCGCACAATTCATTTCAAATCCCATCGATTGTAATGATTGAACGAACAGAAAATGTTAAAATATAGCAAGAGCAAACTGACTCTCGAGCTAATAACTGTTAAAGCAATAATCCAAAAATTTATTAAAATTAAACCAAATGATATTAAAAAAAACCAAACCTTATCCCTAAATGCAGGGATAGGGTTAAGAACAATAAAGGTATTTATTTTCTTGTATTTTTCTTCATTTCTAATTTCAAAAATATTTTGTATTTTCATTTAAAAAAAACATTACGTACAATCAAGAATTCCATTACATTTTTTTTATTCAAATAAACCTCGAGTAAACATTTTTTTTAAATTTTGTCAGCCTTAAAAACGGAACAACTTCGTGAAAGAGACTACAAACAGTCGTTCGATCATAACATATATTTGACTAGATGAAAATAAATTAATGAACGCTGACTATTTATTCTATTCAATTCAAAACCGCAAGAATTTATTGAAAAAAAAAATCGGAGGAACTAAAACATTGGTAGTAATGAAAAAACATATAATCGTTTTAAAGCACTCGCACGAGATTTGAAATGTTTTTCAAGATAAAAAATTAGCTAACGGTGTACAAACACTTACATAGATACTTTTTTAAAACAGCATAATTATTTCAATTGTGATGTATACTGAACCTATTATCATCGTCGAAAATGCGTCGTTATTAATGTATGCAGATAAATGTTTTTTTTTAAAGAAAAAACCGGACGATTTAAAAATTAATGCCCTACATAAAGAGTATATCATGTAGCCTACATTTAAAAAGCATTTAAGATTTATTATTAACGAAAATGTCGCGTTTTTACACAGACAGACCTCGTTTTTACGTCATCGGCAACTGCATTATGTGACACCCTTAAAACACACGAAAACGTGCGGGTGCGGAGGACGAGAGAGAGAGTGGAGCGTTATTAACGGCGCGGCGTGGCCGAAACAGACGCGGCACGGAGCACGCGCGGCGAAACTGGCGCGATGACGTCATAACGCCGCGCCGCTGACCGGGGCGTCGGCGACGCGTCGCTTCGACCGATCGAGACACAGACGGACGAAACGACGCCCGACGTCTGCTGGATCGATGCCCAGACGGGTAAAGTGGAGAGGTGTACCTCTCTCTAGTCGCGTCGACAAAACGCGGGATTTTCTCTCTATGATTGATGCTATCGAGCCGTTTTGTGTGGCGGGCGCGTGATAAAAATATATACATATTAAAAACATTCCGATAAAAATGGATGCGAGGACGGAATACGTTCCGATTCCCTACATGAATATACTGAGCTTATATTCGAGCCGATACGAACATATGTCCTGCTTCTTCTAAGATGTGTAACGATACATGCTACGGCAGCAAATCAAACAAAAATCCATTTTGAATCTTGATGTTTTTTTTATCTTACCATTTCACTATACACTAGTCCTATTTTATATATATATATATATATATATATATATATATATATATATTTAATCAAGATATTAAAATTATAAAAAAGCTGTCACCATATCATATCGCTAGTTTTAATTTCCACCACAAAACATAAAGTTCGAGGACGAATTAAATGTAAAATTACAAAGTTGAAGTGGAAAATAAGAAATAGGACAGCATACTAAACATGTCATGTAATAATTAAAGAGATGAAAAAATAAACAATACGTAGAAGGTGGACCAAACATAATAAAAAAATATACAAAACAGATAAGAATTTGAACGTTAAAAAATTAAGAGCCATCTATTCAGCCCGCAAATCAGAAGAGTTGAGTGTTGAGTTTACATACATTCATTCTTGGCATTAGTTTATCGACGATTAAAAACCAAAAACACAGAACATGATTCGTACGATTTCAACATTGATATGATTACATGAAGATGCGAATGTTGAATAACTGTTAGTTTAGAAAGGATATATTATATAAAAATGATCGATACTGAAATCAATCTACTGTGTTTCAAAGGATAGTGCACGTTTGTAATTGTGCTAAAAACATTTTTTAACGGATAGTTTTCAATTTCATACAAGTATTTTTTTACAATCTTTCAAAAATATGAATTACAATATAACTGTTTCTCTTTTTAAAAAAAGAAAACTTATATCATTTTAATGTTTCCCCTATATACATATATATATATATATATATATATATATATATATATATATATATAAGCTATTTAATCGAACACGAACTAGTGATTCCACCTGGTCGCATATGACTCGCCGCCAACTGTTAAAAAACATCATACATTCTTTTATGAATAGCGCATAAAAATTCCTGGAATAACAAATAGAAACCGCAAAACGAAATATATGAATGAGGGACTGAACACGAACAACCCCTTTACGTTATCATGCAACAAATCCACGTGCAATCATCAAATACGGCATTACTAGGCGCGGTCGCATTGCACAAAAACGTTCCCCTATCGTCCTGTTTTTGTACATTTACTAGTCGAAAGGGATAGCAGTAGATTCGGATCGTATACGCAGCATATGAAGTCGCACACGATTCTGATATCAGCGGTTCGATTCTTGCGCAGAGTATAACAGTAAGCGAAACCACCCGCGTCAACGTTTGCTTCCGCGCGTTCACCCGATACACAGACTTTATCGCGGAATACTTCCAACATTACTGCATGGTTCAAACGTTGCGGTAGTCTGTATTTCCAGAGAGGAGAATGCGACGAGGTCGTTCAACCCTGTCGCTAACCCGCCGCTGTATTCACATTACAGCAGTCGGCCTGTCTGAATTGTAGCCGAGTGCATGGAAGTGCAACAACGCAGTACTGCATGCTTTTATCTGTTACCTGCAATCGTGCGCTACAATATAGGTATTATAATTTAACTGCACCTATGTCAGAAATGATGAAAGCGTGTGCGGAATTCGAGCGTACGACGTCGTCGCCGTGCGAACAGAAATGTGTTTATTTAACTTTTTTTCCCTGTACATTCGGTCGACGGCACTTTAAAAATCACATCTACGAAACTGTTTCCGAACAGTGTAATCATGCAGAAAATGACACTGGACACGGATAATAAAATATGCAAATGAACATCGAAGCCAAATGATAACGTAGATGCACTCCGCAAACATCTTGACAGCGAAAAAACATTCGTTCAAATTTCAAAGTGGTACAGAGGTGCTGAGATTATGTTATAAAAAACATCCGAATTACTGCCAACATGAAATATAATTGGAAAATGTATTTTTTGATCACATCAATTCAGAGAAATTTCAATAGTAGAACATTGTACAAAAGAAATGGTCTCGGTTCATTTAAAAGCATTTCAATTCGGTAAGTATGAAAACAATTTTAAAAATGTTTTCGTATCACTCACTCACTCTCTCTCTCTCTCTGTGTACACACACACATACTGAACCCATCCAAAAACCTGTGTACGTTACATAATAAAAGTGTTTCCCTTTCAGATGAAATGCGTCTACCGCAAATGAACACACATTATTAATACACACTTCTATATTTATCGTGTACAAATGAAGTGTGACGTCACTTCGAAGTCGTCGACACGACAAAGCGCACGATGAACACAAATATTATAGTTTGGAAAACGCGGCATCCGTAACCGTACCGATAGATTGTCGTGCTAACATTAGAATCGTCATCAGAGCAGGAGCATTCTCATTCATTCTATTTATATCAATTTGTACGTATCGCGACGTCGGTCTTCGGCAGTCTGCATCGTACAAATAGCAGCTACATCGGATGCCTCCTGCTGCTTCCTGCAACACGACGACGACGACGACTCGCGTGACTTTATATGTGTGCAAGTCGAACTATTCCATGCAAATATGCCATTAAATGAAAGGGTCTTTCGCACACATGAATCATTACATTTTTCAATACAGAAACCTATACTTAAAAGTGACTAGAACCGTACTGTTTAAAACATACATACAACATGCATGCATGCATACACACACACACACATATATATATATATATATATATATATATATATATATATATATATATATGCGCACAAGACGTTATTAATTAAAAAAAAATAGCATTCCAGTCTGAAATTTTAAACAGATCTGATTTCACTTGGCTTCATCGATTACATTAACGGTGCGATACAGAACGTTTGATTTATATCTTATAGGATATAGAAATCAGTGCGGCGATGTCGAGAAGAATTTCGAATAGATTATTATAGCGAAAAAGAAAAAAAGAAAAAAAACGCTGACCTGATTTAATACCAACAGTGTATAAAAACGTAGCCTCCCACAATGTGGTAGACGACGAGAGTAAGTCGATAAGACCTCTCTCACCTAACCGACTAGCTGACTTAGTGCAAAATTACAATACAGATGTAACACACATCAACTGGTTTTAGAAATAAATTTGTCTTATATCTAGTAAATTATTTGATATATATATATATATATATATATATATATATATGTATATATAGACACATTCTCTTACAGTATAGCAAGGTATAACTAGAACCATGATTGTAATAGTTCGCCGAGATGAGTTATCGTTAGTTGTTAAGGTAACCGGCCAGCATGCTATGTGTTATGGTGATAGCCTCTAGATATATTTCCGCATTGTTTATCTATTTAATAGCCATGTCGAAGTGCTTGCTCTAATTTTGATTCCTATTTAAAGTTGAAATTAGTTATGACTATTATAGTTACAACTAATAGTTGTTCTTTAAATGTTTTAGAAAAATTTCAATTTAATGCACGAGCTTTGGAAAAATTCATGAGATATATACACACACACACTATATATATATATATACACATAAATGCATACATCTAGTGAGCTTGTAATCGATTTCATAAATTGTTCAATTCTGCTCGATAAACTGTAAGAATAAAACGTTCCCGGATGTAAGTTGACCCAGTAGATGAGCAATTTCGATTCAGGTATTCAAGGTCATACTCCAATCGCCAGAGCACTCGAAAGTTATAATACATAAAGCTACAATATGTATTCGCACTATGTGTTGCCTGCCTAATCTAGCAGAGGTACGGAACATTCACAAATGCCTTCACACAAACTCCTGCCAAAGACCTGTCGATTTTCAAGGCCAGGCGGAGGTTATTACACTCTCATGTCTGATTAACGTGAAGCAGTAGTGTGTCTTGCCAATATCAAAGTGACTTTAATTCGGCTTTGTATTTTCGTTCCGAGCAAAAAAATGCATCGTTCGTCACGAGTCGTCGATTAAATAATTCACTCTGCATATTGTGACGATTAATGTTTGTCGAATAATTTTGTTGTGCGGCCGTAGTGATTTATCTACGTTAGAAATTTACTAGTAATGGTGCCAAACCGATGATACACGTACACTCAATGCGACATATTCATGCATGTAGTAAATATGAGGTTTTTTTTTGGTATTATTTCAACAACTAGTTCAAGCACAGTGTGAAATTATAGATGTGAGCAAAAAAACTTTCAAGAATGAGAAGGTCGAAAAACTAGTGCAGAAAAATCAATGTAATAAGATTTTGTATGTCTACCAGGCATAACAATGAATTCTGTGCATATACGCAACACATTGTTATTAGGCCAACTCTAGCGAATTAATTAGTTCAATGAATTAACGATGAGTAATTTTAAATTTGAAGACGAATTCGCAAGAAGGGACATTTAATTACTCTAATGTTCCACTTTGAAACTTCTTGTTCCTTTTGAATTGAGCAATCGATTTATTTAAAAAGGAAAAATAGCGAATAACTGTCGAAACGTTTTCGAGAAGACATTTAAAATTAACAATAAACTAGTACGATTTTTTTATATCATGACATATTTATGAACGAATTTAAATTTACTGATAATGTAAAACATTAAAATTGTAATACCGTTTAGTGTTTATAAAATGATATAAATATCATGAAAATATCAATGGGATTAAATTAATTGGTATATGATAAAAAATACAAGCACTTAAGAATGGTTAATTAAAATTCGCGTCTGATGTAACTAACTGACCTATACCTTAAGAACTGATGAGGGCAATGTCTCCTACAGACAGAAAAAAAAAACCGCTGCATAATGCATTTTGTATTGGGGTAGGTTAGTTGCAGTAACAACTACCACTGCACTAGCTGCATGCAGTATTGATCCCGCCAAACGTATAATGTGTAGTAGTGGAGTACTATTTCCTACTACAACTGCATCACTACAATGTACTCCAGACTGGAACGTTTTACTAGTGCACAAACAACTATGAAAGAAAACTATTAATAAAATAGTGATACGAAATTTTATGCGATTATTAAAAACACATAATTAAACATTCGCACGCACTGTTGTCTTACTGAAAATTAGACTAATAAGATAAAAAAAAACAGTAAAATATGATTTTTATATAAAAAAAGCATCTTCGAATACAAATACAACCAGAAATATAAACTGACAACGAATGAATGCCGAATAAAAAATGTTTTATACTCTCAACGCAACCCCACGTCTTTTATGGCATGATTAATTGATGAGTAATATTCAAATTCTACAATCCCCCTGAATTCTCTGTCTCCGGAGAAACATATTCCGATGTAATTACAATAATTATACTTTTACAGCGTCGTTCCTGTTAATAAATAAGTAGCCTAGCGCAGAAATACTAATAAGTAAATCTTATTTTCTTGGCGTGAAGTTTATAAACGCTTACGGTGCAAAATAAAAACGACATGAAAAACATTCCGAAATGGAAATATTTTCGGATGTCTCCGGCGTGATTAATTCACTGACTAAACAATATCTCGTGTGTATTATCGGATGTGATATTTTTTGAAAAACATTTCTGTTTAAATTGTAAAATATTTGAAATAGAATCGATATCACTGAACGTTCAATAAACGTGCACGCGAAAAGAATGTTGTGAACAGTTTAATAAAAATTAAACAATTTAATAAAGCGGTTTAATAATTGATAAAAAAATGTACAGAGTGGCCTCTCACTGAGAAAATTCGAATCAAACACAGCGTACATTCGAACAGGAAATACCAAAAGACAAGTATATAAGTTACTATGCAAGGCAATACACATATGCGAACGTTCGAATACATTCACAACGGTTTATAAATGCAATTGACTAAGCTGTGTGCAAGGAACTTTAAATAAAGTGAATCATATATGTAAATTTAGAATTGGAACAAGTAGGCGTCAACAATTCGCCTCTTGGAATTATCTTTATGTCCCCTGCAATCATCCACATGGGCGACAACACAGCATTACTTAAGAAATCGTTAAATAATGAGTGATCAATGGCGACAGTATCAACTATACAATACAATTACACGAGTAAAAAAAACACACTGAAAAACAATTTATGTAATAGTTCATTCTGAAGATGACTAATTCATTTATGCGAATTCACTGATAGCTGTAGGCACACACATTTGACAAATATGTAGTAGAATTAACCAGTTTATCGAGTTAAACAGACATACATTTCAAATTAAATGTTTAAAACTTGAACTACGGTATGTTCATTGATATTTGCAGCTCTGTGGGCCAAATGGAGGATACCTTTATTATTAAAGCGTTTATTTAAACTGTAAACATGGGAAAGTATATAACATATTTAATACAATAAATTTAAGTAAAAATAAATAAACCGACTACTGCCCGGTCATGATTCAGTAAGAAATTGTACTCACAATTCAAATTGTTTTGTAAAAAAAATCATAAATACATTACTTATAATTTCCATATTTAAGAGATCGATTTTATGATTTTTTTCAGGCATGTGGTATCTTTCGTTTCGAATTTACTTTCATTTCTGTTTTACTGTGTAACTTTTGTAAATTAAAATGTTGTAAATTAAAAGCAATAAATAAATCAACTTTATACATTATTTTAACTGTGTTCAACTTTTCACTATCGACTTATACACCTATACACATGAGGATTTTTCTGTTTCGAAATAGGCTACTACGGCCAGCTGTCGTCATTACTCTGCACACATGTTTCGGAGGTCAATACTAGTATTTAAAACAACCGTTAAGTATGAAGAAAAAATATCTGTTTGAGGAAATTCGACCGGCGGACTGAAAAGACAGAAAAATATTTTTTATCAATAAGTCTTTTAATAACTTATATATAAATCTGAACGAAAGTTTATAATGTAATACTCAGACCGCAAATATATTTTAGACATTCACATCGTAATATATTTTAGCAAATGGCAGACAGAATCTGTGCGCAGTTTTTACAAGATCCGAATACCATAGATTCAGCGACGAATATACCATTCTTACCACAAAACTTTTAATTAAAACAATACATATAAATGCAATACACACACACACACATACATATATATATATATATATATATATATATATATATATATATATATAATGCAGTGTAAGAAAGATTTTTGCAAGTAATTAAAACTGGACCAGCTGAAATTAACAGAGACGAGATAAAAAGACAACTAAAACCCGTTTTTTAACGAGATTTATTGACATAATAAAATAATAAAAAAATATTACGGCTTTACTTCCGCATTTAAATTTAATGAAACAAAACTATTGAAAAAACTGTTTAATATATGATTTCTTCCATTAATCCTACAATTGATACACATTCACATCATACTTTTTTCATTAACTAAAATTATTATATACTGAATAATATTCAAATTTCTGATCAAATTCAATGTGTAGAATATTTTATTTAAAACAAAATAGACGGATATACAAAAACTTTTGCTCATAACTCATCGATACATTTTTTTTATGTATTTTTAAAAGTGTGCAATTGCAATGGTTCTTCCAAATTATAAAAGTATTCAGAAGAAAGCTTGTCAAGTTTCGCCATGAAAAAATTCAGTTATTGTTATCGAACCTGTAATTTGGTACAGATGTTTTATTAGTAGATTAAGGATTTTTGATTAAAGCGAAAATTTAAATTGTTTTATAAACGTTATGATCAAATAGAAATTATATAAAAATATAGTCAACATACAAATATATTTAAGAAAACATGCATGGGGAAAGTGATAAGAAATATGTCGAAATACATGGAAAAAAACAAGTTTAATGCAACATTTTATTTATACAAGCTGATAAAAAAATTCTTTTAATCTGGCTGAGTTGAATGTATATACATACTGTAATTCATTATATAAATCGGATGTTTTTTAACAGTAATTGAAAGGCGTTTAAAAAGTATAAAAAAATTTAAATAATTGAATATTCTGAGAAATACTACTTTTTAAAATGTCCATAAAATTTAACACACAAACATATATATATATATATATAATATATCTTAAGAATTGTAATTCTAGTAAATTTCTTATATGCAATAAGTGTTTCAATATTGGAAAAGGCGCCACAAGCTCCGCCAACAAACAGTGTTTGGTACACTTTTCTTCTCGGCCGGGAATCGATCGTGAAATTCACATTAACGCCCACTGCACTCAGACAGATTGCGATTTTAAATCGATCCCGCGGGAACGAGACAGATTTACGGTCAGGACGAATTAATAACAAATTTCGTCTCTTCTGTCGTCGTGCAATGTTCCCAGCGCCCCGTTCTCGAATTTGTAATTATTTATTTAGCATGAACGCACATTCGATAAATAACGAGTTCTGGGAGTTGCGATGACGTGCGTTTTTACGAGCTTTTACAGTGCACTGAATTCTTATTCAACATTGAACACCAAGAACGGTACTCTCGCCATGTCGTCACACGAGCTAGTTGGAAGATTGTACACTCCGATTTGAAGTGAATACCATCACGTCTACGGAGTGTACACTGCTAAATTTGCAGAAATACCGACGGTACGAAACAATTGCAGTTTTTTTAACGATGTGCCCGTATTTAGCGGATATTCTGGGTAGAAGTCGCGCACAGTTTGTTGTTTCATTTTTCATACGGATGCGAGTGGAAAATTAATTTTTATACAAAATGATTACCTTCCAAGATAATCATTCGTCTATGTGCGATAAAAAAATTAAAATGACATAATTATACACACACACACACACATATATATATATATATATATATATATATATATATATATATATATATATATATATATATATATATATATCGTGATAGGACAATTATCCGCTGGACAATAACCCTCGTGTAAAAACGCCCTGTATAAGAATAAAAACTTAAAAAAAAATCATCAGCACAACAAACAATGGATATAAAAAATTATTTGATAAAATAAATCTTTTAAAGTAAATTTGTCAAAATAAAAATTAGAACAAAAAATTATTTGAGACAACAAAATATGAATACAAATTTCAAATTATTCTACCACCTAATATTCACATTTTAGAGATAGAGAGGGAGAGAGAGAGAAAAATTAATTTCTTTTAAAATATCGAAATATTGAACAGAAAATGTAGTTCTATATTATTATTTAAAATTATACTGAGAACCTAATACACAGATTTTCGGATAGGCAGAGAGAAAATTAATTCATTCAAAACATTGGAATCTTTTACAGGAAATGTAGTTTAATATTATTAATTATGCATTAACATTGACACTGACCGTTTTGCATTAAGACATGGTTTTTCCATACCTTTGATTTTCTGGTATAGTAATTCATTTTAAAAATTGGAATTAGCATCTTAATAATGTGATTTTAAAATATATAAATATTATAATAGATTTTTGTATCAATTGTTTGTTGTGCCGAGGAAATTTTTTTCAGAGGTTTTATTCTTATACGGGGGTTTAATACCCGGGTTTTTTTACACTGGGGGTTAATATCGAGGGGGATACACGGGGGTTATTTCCAGGTGGGATTTTGTACTAGAACCGTATATATATATATATATATAAAGCTACAATAGGAACGATTACAATATATAAGAGAACCAGAAAATACCCTCACCCGAATAATTACTGAAGAATCTCTTTAACTAATTGCAGTACAAATATCTTTACTCAAAATGTAGCTAATAGACTAACGTCTCACACACAACGAAAAATATACAGGATATGCAGTTTGGTACTTTGTATTTCAAAATCCAGCCTTATTATTCAGTTGTTTTATATCCGGTCTTATTTTGCACCCATCATATGTACATAACATAATTAAATAAACTAGAATATTCTCCTTATAACATTATAATGCAATATATATATATATATATATATATATATATATATATATATATATATATATATATATATATATATATACAATAATAAAATAGTAGAGTATTAAGAATTTCGAACCGTTCAACTTCTTTATTTGAAATTAATTACTCTAAAGCACCTAAAAACGAACACTATAATTGGCAAATATAAATAAATTATTTAATAAGAACAAAAATGTATTTACAATCTTCATGAATCATCTATAAAAGATATGGAAGATAATATAGAAGGAATGTTTATCGAGAACTAAGTTCATATTTCTATTTAATAACCTGTACATATGGAGTAAGTTTTTAAGAAATACCATCTTCAAGTTTACGTTCAACAACTGAGTTTCCGGAGAATATTTTTTTTAAATACAGAATTACATACAATATACATGTACGCATTTATACATTCACGCTCAGTCGAATAGTTTTTATGCAAATTAATTTATAATATATTTCATATGACGCCGTGGCAGTCAGTTAAAATACAGACACGTCGTTCGCGTACAATCGGTCGTCCGGCGTAGACTTCTTGTAATCAAGTCTGATCTAACCATTCTAAGAATGTGAAAGGCGAGACGAGTGCGGCGGCCGGCAATGCTGCCGGCGAATTGTTTCCAACGTGGGATGCCGCTGCGCTCTCTGTGTTACAACCATACCACTTGCTATTGCTCTAGTCTGCAAAACGCAGAGTTGCAGCGGTGTGGTGTGCCGGCCGACGAAATTATTACGAACGGCAGTTTGCATCACGTGTCGAGTATATGGGCTATTTAAATTATATGCTATGCGAATGTGTGATTCGGGTTCCTTTTTTTTCATAATAACAGTTTTTTTTTTACACACTGTCGAATATTAACATACAAAATACAAAATATGCAACACTCTGTGTGCTCAAAATTAACACTACATGTACTTAAATATAAGAAGACATATTTTGAAGGACTAAATTAAATAGTTCTGCAACAAAATGTTTCATCGAAAATAAAAATCACACAGATTAAAAAACAATAGAATCTGATAACATCACTAAAGAGAACGAGATAACTATATAACTTGACTATTTTCCAAAAACATTTACCGAAAGGTCGCAATAGTAAGAATTATTAATCAAATGAGTAAAAATGGCTCGAAGTTTGTAAATTTCGGTAGAAAGAAGAAAACGTATCTTCAGATGTAATTAAAAGAAATGTCGTTTCGGTAAATCGGTTCTATTTCAGGGAGACCACATCGAAGTATATTGTAATTGAAACAAATGCTCAAAAAATACAAAAAGACAGCGGTTTTCAATGCAACCTCGCACCAACACTTCAAATATGTTTCTCGATTGCTAAAATTCCACAATGTATCCTCACGACACTGTTTAAAAAAACAACTATATATGAACGACAAATAATGATACACATTTAAAATTCATATTTTAGAATAAATTTCAAGAGTCTACAACATGATTTTAAAACGTAAATCATATCCGTAATTTGTGTAGGGAAACGATATATATATATATATATATATATATATATATACACAAAGTAATAATATACAGTTTTGTTTGCATGTAAAGGGCATTCTACTATAATATCCCTCAAAGAGAAATTATAGTGGTTGTAAAATAGCTATAAATTAACTAACCTATTGTAGTTTTAAATGTGTATATATTCATGTGTCTGTTCGTGATTACATTATATATATATATATATATATATATATATATATATATATATATATATATATATATGTATGCATGTATGTATGTAGCTGCATACACACACTGATTAGAATTATTCTTCTATTGAAAATGCGAACTAGTTTACAAAGAGCCAAGTCATCGGTACTTCGAAACACGATAAGATTTACTACTATTATTAAGTCTCCCCCGTATGCCTAGACAAGTACGTCAAATATTTTCGTGTGATATGAAAAAAAAACAGTGTAGATACTGTAATACCTACGATATAAATACATGCTGCATTCTTATGATAACAATAATGTGAGAAACTGTATTATCATCTTTCCGTTACAGTTGAATAACATTTTTAATGAATCGCAAACGTTGTGTACGCGTCTCGACAATCTCTGATACGAAACAAACATTGATACAATTACAGTACTTATTTTAATGTTGCATAATACATAAAAAAAAAACGTACCGAAAACTGATAACGTGAAAAAGTATCGTTCTTTAATCTGACCGCCTTATTTTAAGTGGGTCAACAGACACAATACACCTGCAGTTTGATTTTAAATGTCAACTCGCTGAAATGCTGTCTTATTATTAGTTTGACAGCATTTCTGATTGTCGTTGTTAATTTATGTGACTAATTTGTATCATGCAGTGATTTATACGCGAAAATTTAGTGATTCGATTTGATTAAGTGTGTTAAGGCAATGTTTAACAAATAGAAAGGTTTTTTTTCAATAACGACAAATAACTTGAAAGTATTTATACATGGAATATTTTCTTTATAATTAATATTCTAGCAACATTGCGCAATTATCAAAATCTGTTCAATACATGCATATAATATCGAAGATACACTTATCAATCCGTGTTAAAAAAATCGTTCTCCTCGAATAAAACACGAATTAATGTGTAAGCTTCTCGATTTATAATTAAATGATTACGTATCGCGAAATATTGAAACGAAAAAAAAACTACTAAATAACTTAAGAACTTTTTAGTTATATTATTTGGAAAGCGATGAAATTATTTTCTCGGCGAAAATACATATACACATGTTTAGAACACATTTGAATATTATGAAAGTGAAATAGACGAATGAGTGATTGCATTTAATCTGTTCATGCAGACAACATAAATCAAAAATGAATAGACCCAAACTATCTATTTTTTACAAATAATGATGAATGAACACAAAATATATCTTTTCTTTTTTCACACAATATATATATATATATATATATATATATATATATATATATATATATATATATATATGTATATATATGTATATATATATAGAGAGAGAGAGAGGGAGAGAGGAAGAGAGTGAGTGTATAATGATTAAATTTCATGAACAAAATTTAAAATCTGTTAAATACTTGTCTATAATAAAAATATTCCTAGGTGAATGAAGAATGAACACAAAATAGATATTTTCTTTTTTCACACTATATATATATATATGTATATATAGAGAGAGAGGGGGGAGGGGAGAGAGTGAGATGAATGATTGAATTTTATGAACAAAATTTAAAATGTGTTAAACACTTGTCAATAACGAAAATATTCCTAGGTAAACGAAATTAGAGACCGAAATGAAAAAATCAAATACAATAACACATATCAATAATGTTTTGCGATTCCGTACATGATAACAATCCCACGCAGATTGAAGACAACAAGCAATATTTTAATGAGTCGCTCACCAAGTCAATGGTCTAAACACACCACACACACACACACATTTGATGTTTAAAAAACGTGGGGTTAACGACATCTTTGTTTGCAAATCAGCTGATGCAGACAGCTTGGCTTTGTTTCCGCCGTAGCCACTAACTATTGATCGGTTTGTACATACCTAGCCAAAATTTAAAATTCGCGTGTCAAAATGATCTACGACACTGGCCAAATCTATTTCTGTTCGCACGTGAGTTCTGTATTATTTCTGTTTTCGCGCGTCGAACAATATACCATCGTGTATTGGGACTACTCGATTTTTTTTTGATGCTTGATCGTACGAATCTGTGTCAAAATTTACTTTTATCAGTAATAACGATATACTTGAAAAAATCGCCGTATAACAAAAATCAAATAATACAACTGACTAGAATAAAAAGTATTTGCATCTAATTAATGCAATTTATGAATCATCTACGTTGTTTAATTTATTTATAATTGGGAACGGAAATATCATGTACTGTCAAGTTCCGTACTTATCAATAATTCTGAATGTAGAACAGTCGAACAATAAAACTAGGGGTTCTTTATTTATAATTACACTCACACGCGATAAAAAAAGTTTTAATAACAACATATATATATATATATATATATATATATATATATATATATAAATTCAATAAATGTCAACGTACTCAACTAGTATATCAAAGAAAACCGGTATAGCATTATCGCACTTTTATTTCCTTCTTAAAATTATCAATTTGTTCTCATGCTGATAAGCTGTAAGAAATGACAGTATGTTATCATCGCATGTTGAACGAGGATAAATCATATGAAAGGGAAAATAAATACGACTGAAAAATGTGTACACTGTTTTACAGAACATTAATAAATGACAATACCAAGCGCATTTCCTGTAAAAATTCGTATTCATAAAAGACAAAACTCAACCTTTGTTTCTTTCTGTCTCACACAATTATATATTTATCTGCAGTACACACACTGGTGCTTAGTAATGATATTTAATAGCTTTAAAATCACATGCAAAAAAATCGAACACGATTTCACATCAAGCTACAGCTAAATATCGCTCGCCTTGCATCCTAATTTTTCAATTCACAATTTTTATCCCTGCTGTACAAGACGCGCCCGAAAATTACAACCATTTTTTTGGTGTTCAAAGTGTATCTTGTACGCCGAGATACACGGTGTGTGTATTCAAACAACTAAAAACGATACTTTCGGAAGAATGGGACCCCAGCACCCAAACAAACACAAAATTCTGTTAAATCTATGCCCAAATGACTTCTAGCTGTAATTAGTGCCGATGGAAACTCTACAAAATATTAATTTTAAAACTACATTACATTTTGATGGTTCATTTATCAATTGTTTGAATATTTGAGCGTTGCATATTTTTTTAGATTCTGGAAGAGTGTATTAATGAAAATTAAATTTTTAATTATAAATGAAACAATAATAGATTTAAGTAAAACAGAATAGTGAAAATTCTAAAACAACGCTTTTAATTTAAAGAGAAAATTACCAAATGTTTGAATACTTGCTGGCCACTGCTGTGTATGTATATATATATATATATATTCACACCGGATATCTGGGCGTACAAGATACACTTTGACATCAAAAAATGATTGTGACTTTCGGGTGCGTCTTGTACAGCAGGGAACAATATTTTGAGTTCAAAAATTAGGATGTGGCGGAAGCGTCTCTCTTAAGTGCCAAGTAAATAGAGAAGCAAACATTTTATTACCTTATATATACCTTTGGAATTTCCCATTTAGAAATCTACCTATTCAAATTATTTTATTATTATCATGAGTTTTGTATCACCAGCATAAGAAAAAAGTAAAAAAAAAATATTTTAAATTCAACTGTCTCAAACGTAGGGGGCATTCCATACGCCGAGATATACAGTATATCTAATATATATATATATATATATATATATATATATATATATATATTAATTATTAAAGTAACAAACTTTAATAAACGATTTAAATAACTGTTTTATTTTACAATTTTTCGAAGTTCGAGAATAGTTTTTCAAGGGTTCTAAAACGCACGATCAATAATTCCAATCAACCGAAACAATCTTTCATTTGTCTCTTCCATTATACAAAAATCAAACAAATTAATATGACGTTCGGCCAGATTTTTTCATACAAAACACATCATTAATGTTCTGTATGACATCAGCTTCTTTACCGTACGTGCTTTGAAATAACAATCTATGATAAAAACTATGGCCGGTCTCCCTCGTCTTTCTGCTCTCGGAGAACATATTGCCTTTTGGTGGTGTCGTCCCTTCAAGGATATTAGATAACAAGTCTCACAATAAGGGTGTGGTTGAATACACGATAATAACACAGCCGCTTAGAAATATATATGGGTACTTTTATCTCTAGTGCACATATTTCAATATTAGACGAGATATCAATACGGCACGACTTCAACACTGATTTACGTTGGGAATGTATTAAAACGAAATCGCATTTTAGTTGAATTGATAATTATTGTACTAGGTGTTGTGCTTTTATTGAATTTAAACTTCCGAATCGTACAGTTCTGTGAAATAAAACATCAGATGTATGCCTGGGAAAAATGTTTGCCGCCTGATATATTTTTGTTGTTTTTTTTTAAAAAAATGTATTCGGATTACAAAATATTTACTTGCGCTATCCGCTAAAAAACGCATAGTTTCGAAGAGCGAACATCAATTATATCACTATTTATTGAATGCATGTTAAATAAATATTTCATGTAGGTTAAAGCCCGTGCGAACGAAGTACATGTGCACTCTTCACAAATGCCTGAAACGCATTGGTCCATGACGCTGGTGATATGGTAGTATATAGAGCTCAATGATCCTACTCTAGAGCATTCGTCGAGAAATGAATTTATTTTAGCGGCGCAGCATGTGTTCATAATAATAATCTGCACTATTGAAATGTTGTTTTGTAAAAATAGAACTCAAAGTGCAGTTTATATTTGCGAGATTAATTTCTCAATTTAGACATATCGCTTTACATATTTTACAGTTAACATGAAAACAGTTTATTTTTCAAGCTTAACAACTGAATAATTTAATTCAATCTGATAACTCGAATGTCTCTGTACGTTTTTCTTTTTTTTTTAATGAAATCGTTACACTTTTAAATGAACCCACAAATAATTTAAATACCGAAACAAAAACATAACCATATTAATTTCAATAGTGCGTTTCAAATAAGAGGGTACCTAAAACACACAGAGACCTGTAAAATAATAGCGGCAATGGTTCGACAGGAACAAAATATAAATGCCACTTTCTCATCTATCTTTTATAAAATGACGGAATGAAAACACCCACAGATAACTTAGCATGTGGTCATAAACGCCTAATTAAGAAAATATGTTGACCTTAATAACTTTTACCCATTCAAAGATTAGTTATTTCAAATGTCTCGCCGTACTCCTCTTAATTTCTTCACAAGAGATCAACGAGGCGACATTTTTTTTATAATTAAACCATTCATAAATGTTACGAATTCTTAAGAAGTGTGACATGCGCGCGTACTTAAGTGAAAGAGAGAGTGTTTATTTGTAAAATGATAATATATGATCATTAATATTAATTACACGAGACAACAATTCGATTAATTATTTTATTTATATATATATACAAGATACTTCGAATGGGATTCGAGTAAATATTGTACTATAAATAATATATGTCAAATGAAATGAAAGAAACTGACTTCAACATTTTCATTTGCAATAATTACACATTTTACATCATTTCAAATAAAAAAAATAAATAAAAAAAACGACACAAGCATTTGTTCGTGTTCACGTGATATCCACTTAATTGGTCTTGTATTTATAATGAACACATATGAAAGAAAGTGATTTTATTATACATAATGGCGTTCAGTGACAACTGTCAGTCATTAATTACGTGCACAGTTAACACACGCACTGATATTGTCTATAAATATAACAATGTCTGGAATGTTAATATATATATATATATATATATATATATATATATATATATATATATATATATATATGTTTGTGTGTGTGTGTAAATGAGCAACAGCTACTTACTTTGAAAATGATCTACAATAATTATAAAAAATATTAAATTATCCACTTTCACTTATTATGATTGCCGGCAAATAATTTTCTATTATCAAATCAATAAAGAGAAATGAGAATTTAATAACTATATATTCATCTCCTTCTCTCAATCATATACAATATATATATATATATATATATATATATATATATATATATATATATATATATATAATACATGCTTCTTTATTTGAATGTATATTCTTATGATATACTAAAATATATCTTGATAAAAAAAATACAAACATCAATAAAAAAAAGTGAATAAGAATAATGCATTTTTATCAAATGACTGACACACATTCGAGTTTTTGTCGGCGCACGAAAAGAGATTACTGATATTTTCGCGCCAAATATTACGGTTCTTATCTATATACGAACGACATAGAAAAAAAATGTCAATTAACGGGTTACAACATCACAGCGGAATGCAGCGCGTAAGTCTCTTTTAAAGGGAAATGGCGAGAGTCGTTAGTCGGGATCACCGGATGTGACATCACGTTTATCGTATTTCATACTAGAGACAGAAGAAGTAAACGCCGAATGCAAAGTCCCTCTCATGTGGCAATCGTTCGCTCGCATCGTCTGTACATTTTTTTTAAAATTTTCCAATTTAGAAAACGGACTTAATTTTAAGTTATTGCAATTAATAAATTACACCGAACGTGTACTTTTAAATATAATAAAACAGAATGTTTGTTCTGACACATGTTTAGATTTGTAATGAAATGTGTGCCTTTTCTGTGGTGGTTTTGAAACGTTTTCAGTGGCATAAAAAACTAGATTTGAAATTTAATACCGCACAATAAAGGTTTAAAATCAATTCCAGTAATCACGTTCATCTTTAAATTATTTTTATTTGCAGCGTGATACGAATTACATACATAATAAAAGTATACACGAACTTACAGTTCAATTAATTTCGTTTGGAATCTATGTTGCTTTCAGTTTCAAAGACATAACAGTCGTAATGTAAGCCTAGAGCATCTAAGAAAACCGAGAAAAAGAAGTCAGCAAACATGCTACAAGACAAACACGCTAAGCTATTGTACTGAGTATGTATATATTGCAAATTTTAAATCTTACAGTTCTCTCTGTTATGACTGTTGAATAATAGACGGTGATTTCAAAACACTAAAACACGATGCGATTGCATATAGTGTATACAATAAAAGATGTTTATAAGTTCTTGATTACACTATAAATTATTTTTCATTGTTATTTATAAATAAACATAGATGACAGTGATTTGTTTTAAATTCCTACTACAAACATCTTTTAGAAAATTCAAACAGATATGTAAATCTGATTAGGTTTCGTAAATCTCGGAATTTGAATAGGAACTGAAAAGGAAACGGTAATCCGAGAAGTAAAAATAAACAAGGAAAAAAAATTTTTTTAAAACCATTTGTTCTACTGAAACATTTTCAATGCACAATTCCTGGAACTGGACCATAAAAATGTGAAAAGAGGCTGAATGTTTAACATAGAAGTTCCTTTATTTTCATATGTATACAACATCATTCTGTTTCTAGGTAGAAACATATTTAGTTGTTTCTGATTAGTACAGATTTTTATCGGACATGTTACTAAAAGTGATTATAGAAAATGGTAACTTAGATTATCATATTTGATTTTTTAAAATTTTTAAAAAATTAATAGATACAATAAATGTCATATATATATATATATATATATATATATATACATAAACACTATACTAATGTAAAGGAGACTGAGTATTTATATAACATTACCATGAAGAGAAATGCTGTGCAAAGAATATACGAAAGTTTGCAGGGCAAGAAGCAATGCACATTTCAAATATCGGTACACTTTCGCACATTTTACTGAATTCGTCACCGGTTCGTGTGGAAGGGGATATTCCGAGAATACAAACTTCGTTCTCGAAAAATGTATACAATCTGTTACTGCGGTCTTGTAAAAGTTGTCCGACGACTTTTACGATTTGATGTATGACAATCGGCAAAAAATCTTTTGACCAGCACGGCCGGCTAAAAGTTTTGTGTGTGGTAATTTTCTATACCCCTAAAGAGAACCAAACACATCATATTTCCGACATTCATTAGAGCATCGACTATCTTATGAAACTGTACACACAAGATGCAACTTTTTAACAATCTCTATTCGTCGAAATAAATATTCTACTTAAATATATTTATATATTTTTAAACAGTTAATCGATGAGTTTCTGTCAGTACGAAAAATTGTTTCTAATTTACATCTTAATCAATTATATTTCTAAATACGTATACTTAATAAACATGAAAATTTACTGAATATTTCTACGGAAACAGATAAACAATTCATGTAAACAAAGAACGATTATAGATTTATCAACAAATTGCTTGAACGAAACACACTGTGAGAATTCGAGAATGAATTGAAGGATCGTACTGAATTTTAACGAAGAGCTTTTTTTCACAGAGCATTTGATTTCGGATAATAAAAATTACCACAAACGGGAAATACTTATCACAATACACACGTGGTAAGCCACAGATCGCTGGCTTTAGCTGTCCTTCAAAGCAGCATATCGGTCTACGAGAGCGAGACGACACTATACGATGAATTTGCAAAATGAAACGGGTAAGAATGAAAAATTGAAAGATTGTGATGTCATCGTCGATGGGCCGTTGACCAGTACTAGAGTCGAAGGCCACTATTTTTGTCCCCACGCTCTTTCAAGATAGGTAGTAACTTAAACGCATATATATACTTGTATCAATCATAATTTGTGTTGAATATACAGGCACCTATATCTTTAGCGATTGTGTGTACTTTTTTTAAAAGGATCTAAACACACTTGCGTTGAAATATTAACAATTTAGTTATTGTATATGCTTAGCTTCTTATTATTAGTTCTTTGTGGCATCACCGTTCTGGTTGCCATGGATACATGTTTATAAAAAACAAGTCAACTACTCTGTATAACATACACACTGATTATATTTGTCTGGATTATAATTTCACATCAATTAAAGTTATTTATATAGTTCGAAACTGTTTCTTTTCTCATTCTATTGTCATTAAAAACACGAAATACTAGTAACTTGGATGATGTATCAATTGGTAAGTGTATGAAAAGAAATATTGTACATATAAAATGTAGAAAGGATATAAACCAAATTATTAAATATATTGTTCATACCAGTACCAAATAAATATAACAAGTGATTATTATACCAAATAAATAAACACACAAAGATTATATATATACATTATATACATATATATTTCCAAAAAAATGAATCATTGCTTAATTGTAATTATAAAATGATTATTTTTCCATGCAAATTAACTTTCACTGCAGACTCATGAACTACATGTATTAAAGACATAACTTCTATTATTTTAAATGTCAAGAACAGAACATATTGTAGGTACTGATTTAACTTATTATACAACTAACCAGTTCCGAAGATACTTTTAACCAGGGAAATACGGAAAACGTCTACTAACACGGATACCGAAAACAAATGTGCAATTTAAACTTTTACTAATCATCTATCTGACAAGACATAAATCATTCTATTAATATCGAACGATTTTCATACATTAAAAGACGTTGAAAATAGTATGTGTTTTACTAGTTATTACAACTACTTGAAACTTTCTGAAATTGTACTGAGCAAAAGAAGAATAAATTTTAACATTTCGATGGAATATTATTGCATGGTAAAAATATATTTCTTCTTTGGAGACAAAGTGCAAATTTATAATCTTATATTCAATTTGAAACTATTACAAACGGGTTAAGGTCAAATAAGCCCGCAGAAAAATGATTATTGTGACCTACTGGTTCTTACAATTCGGTTCGAAGTATGTATAACAATTCAGAGATATAGGTCAAAGGCGATTAGGAATGAAATGTTTCGTGTACAAGTATAGTGTCACTGTTTGGCGTCCAGTTCTATGATCGTATTGATTTTATTTGTTTTGTAACTTATCTCAAGAATGCATCAATTTTAAAACTGAACACACGTTAATGCAGTCCTACAAATAAAAATACGTTCTTATCCATGAAAGTAAAAGAAGTATAGTAGGCGGCAAGTAAACACAGACTATATGTGCTAATTAAATTATAACTTCTAAATTTACGAACTGAAAAATCAAAATCTTCATTTACATACTACGTAGTATTAGATTTTTTCGCAGTATGATGAAATCAAAATTCATTATACTTTATCCATATCTTAAAATAATAGTGTGTGTGTACGTGTGTATGTATGTGCATGTGTATGTATATGTGTGTATGTATATATATATATATATATATATATATATATATATATATATAAAGAGAGAGAGAGAGAGGGAAGGCTGTACATAAGCAAAATTGCATGTATCAAGGATCTCATAGAAATTTTATTATGATTTTTTGCTTACTAAATCTGATAGCATATATCGTCCTTGTGAAAGATGATGCCATTGTATTAAAAACGCCGACAATAAAAACTGCCGCTTTAAACATATTTATAAAAAGGCGATGTAACAATTCTAAGAAAAATCAAGAACATGTCTATTGTGTTGCAAAAATGATAAAAGCATAAATGTGGCATTACGTGAGGACTGATAGTTTTAACGAGAACGGGTTAAGTGGCCGAACCAGAAGTTGTCGATCGAACCAAACACTATGATCGGAAGTATTATAATATTTTTTCATACGTTTACATGAATTTAATTTCGCTTCATTAAATTTCAATCGTACTTTTTCTGTGCTAACAATGCCCGTTGAAAAATTATAAACCGAATAGATAAGCAGAAAAGCTGTACTACAGTGTATTTATGTGAATGTATAAAAGTGTGTCTGTGTGTATACGCGAAATACTTTTTTTTTATTGCAGACAAGCTAAATAGGCCGAACGAACGAACGCGCCGCTTTCGTTAGCACCGCGTAATTTACTTAAAAGCAATGTTTTCGGGCAACACGAGACCGAACTATTCAGGCATGACCTTTCGCAACATTCTCACCAAATGGAACAATCACGGACTGAGCGGATGAAGTTGCCCCTCTACCTCTCGAACCCGTCACTAATAACACGAGGCGCACACACACACACACAACCCACAATAACATAAATCTTCTTTAATAATATCCTGTGACCTTGATCCAAACGCAAGTCTAGACGATGCGAGGGTCAAGTTGGCGGATGATCAAAAACATGGCGTCGAAATTCGAACAACAATTATAAAAGATCACAGAAACATTAAATGAATGCCCCCGTCACGTCGCGTCCATCTCCCGAGAAGTACACGTACACGATTTAATGCAATAAAAACAATTATTAATCAAATCACGCTATCATCGCATCCATGCATACACAGAACAGACTAATGTCTTGACTCACATACATTAATTGCTAGACAAAATTAATAACAATATGTATAATTGAAATAATTCAAACCTAGCTGCTTGAAAACACTGGAAGAATTAATTATATTGTTGGATTTATAATTGTATATATATATATATATATATTAGGTTGGTAGAAAAATAATTGCGGTTTATGATCTTCAAATTAATAACAAAAAACGTAATTATTTTCCTACCGCTATACAACACGAACACGTATAATACTTGAGTGAGTACACACACACTCATGAACCACGTCAATACCAGCATATTAAACGTAAATTACATTAGACCGATATTAAATTGACGCATTAATTTTATATCTAACTACAAGTACATTTAAATTCATTGAAGTTCATTTACATTTACTTTAATTCGATCCCATGTTAATTTATTTAAATGCAAAAAACTCACTAGACTGTAATAATAGGTGTATGCTATTTCTATTCAATATATATATATATATATATATATATATATATATATATATATATATATATATACAATAAATATAATATAAACAGCAAATGATAAAGTGTAAGTTACATACACCTGTATTTTGATGAATGTTGCTTGTTTTAAGTAAAAAAAAATGTACTCACTAATTACTTGTAAAAAAAGATTGATATTCTCTACTCGCTGTTCTACAATTGTATAATGATTAAATTTAAAAAAACTGCATAATTTAAATACAATATATTTATGGTATTAACGTTTTGAAATGTATGATACACACTTTTTTTAAATGCCTTGAGATAGTTTTATTATTTTTTTAAAAAAAGTGTATATTACTAAATAAAGGAATAAGTTCGTAATAAAATTGTTTATGTACTGCAGAGACTTATTACATATACATATATATATATATATATATATATATATATATATATATATATATATTGATTTATAAATATATTCGACATGCAGGAACACAAATAGAATCTTTGTTTCGGCACCGAATATAATAAACAGCACCCTATAAAAGAATTTATACGAATACACAGTGAGGTAAGATTGGATCTATAGTAAAAACAAAAAATACGAAGAAGGAAAAATGATACATACTTTTTTAAAAATTTTGAGTTTTTTTTTAAAGAAAGGCATAAATTACTAAATAAAGGAAATTTCGCAATAAAATTGTTTATGTACTGAATACACATATTACAATTACAAATATATATATATATATATATATATATATATATATATATATATATATATATATATATATATATATTTATCTGCGACAAGTAGGAAATACAAATAGAATCCTTGTTTTGACACAGAACATAATAAACAGCACCATATAACGGAATTTACACGAATACACAACCAGAGTGAGGTGGTAAGATTGAACCTATACTAAAAACAAAAAATACGAAGAGGGAAAACTATTGGAAAATACTAAACTACTAAAAATACTGGATAAAAGAGTCATCTTGTCGACAAACCTTGACAAACATCTAATCGCAATAAACGGAATCATATTCAATATTCGAGGCAGTACTTTTATAATAAATAAAAATGAACGATAGTGAATTCTAAATCATTTGAATGCTTGTAAGAAATTGTACGATTTCTCAACATAATGTCGAGGATCAAAATTAGAATTCGTATTTAAAAATCAGTAAATAAACATCAATTAATGCGTGTTAAACACACACGCACGCCTACAAAACGGTAGACCGCCACAGGGGAAAAAAAATAATAAATTAAAATATATATATTAGAATAATTAATAAGTTCAAGTAAACATTTACATAAATTAATATTATAGACACGATGACCATCAAAAAAAAATCAAATGGCAATGTGAATGTTAAGTTCGAAGACGCAATAAACAAAAATGTTTCTTTTATTCTAATAAGTCACACATGGGTGATAAACGTGAAACGTATCTCTATACACGTTCGCAAATATATGTACCACATGATCATACACAGCTATGAAATGTCAGAAAAATACAGTTGATATATAAAAGGCGCAGTAGACAAAACCAATATCGCATAAATCAACAGAAAATCCGAACGACCTTGCCGAAAATGGAAAGTCTCGTAAACTTCAATCCAATAAAAATGTCAACTATAACAGAAATTCTTGCTTTACACACACACTTACCTGCTTTTCTGTACAAAGCAAGTCTTTGTTATTTACATAAAAAAACTATCAACTTTTTTTACAAGAACGACTTAAGGATTGATAAGATATTTATACTTGTTTCAATTATATAAATGAAAATTGAAAATGGTCTGTGTATGATTCACACACTGTTTGTAGAAAGTATATATGGATGGAATATATATTGTTTTTTTTTTAAATATTAAAAATTATTCGAGCACAATCCTAACAGATCTTATATTATATCTTAAATGGAATTATTACTAGTAACTTAAAAATGCCATCTCCTAATATATCTACTTTCTAAGAAATCTCGAGAAGAACTAGCTTCGTTATTTAAACTTACTATAAATATTTACAAAAATAAATACTCAGAACAAATAACGTCTTGGCAAATTTTACTCGAATTTTATCTTCAAAAGTTCTCAAAACTGAATACTGGCAATTTATAAATATCATCCAATTCCGATTACAGAGCTGTTAAAGAAATTGGAATAATAAACGATTTGAACTCTAGACAACAATTCAACCTTCCGAGAACAGGGATTTTAGAATGTTATTTTCAAAAGACGTACTTTAGAGACTTACAATTGGTGAAACTTTTAAAATGTTTTTTTTTTTATATCAACGAAAATCAATCCATTACCACTGTCTAAACCAGATGTAAGCAATCTTTATAACCGTAGTGAAGTAATACATTTTTTTTAAAAAAAAAACAATCCCACATTTTCCGCTAATAAAAAAAATATTTTAGTACTTAACACTAAACTATTCAATTTGTCATAAATTTACACAAACTTGGAATGTTTTGTTTCTAAGACAGTTCTCTAAAACCGATAAAAAATTCAAAAGATATTTTTTTTAAAAATAACTATAATCGTAGTGAATAATACATTTTTTTTAAAAAAAACAACATAAAACCCACATTTCCATCAAATAAAAATTATAGTACTGAACACTAAACTATTCAATCAATTTGTCATAAATTTACACAAACTTGGAATGTGTTTCTCATACAGTTCTTTAAAGCCAATAAAAATTCAAGGATACTTTTTTAGATACAAAAAAAAACAAACCAATATATTGAAGTAGAATACAATATTTTAAAAATAAATTTAATTATAAATATCGACAGGGATTTCAGACTTTATAGCGCTCCATTATCTTTGAAAAAAAATTAATTTTCATATTTTAAATCAGCGTTTTGTGTCACTGGTTTACGTCTGAACGATACAAGGATTCTGTATAATCGCCTCTTATTTCGCCGACAACTGTATGATTCGAAAGTGTAAATAGAGAAACCCACCCCTTACTACATACAAAACTGGGTGTCGTTCTTAATAAACGAACCGAGTGAGATAAGAAACGCGCGTTGTGTCATGACGCGTAGTGGAGGAAACATCAAACAGTTCATGCGGATTATTACTAACGTAGTCGATGGGTCACCCCACCACTTCCACACACAAACGTCACGCATGCGCGCTATAAATGGCGGGCACATTGCGCGGGAATTCGTCTGCGCTCACACACAAATAATGTTTAACAAATTCGGTGCAATATCTGCTGGAATGTCGAATTGATAGTGATAGCTGAGCCGCCAGTCAAATAACCAAGGCCAAACAGATAAAATCCATTGTGGAAACGGAATCCTCCGCTATATGTAATCACTGTCTCGTAAAACCATGATTTTTTAAATTCACACAATATTAAAAAATACATTGAATGAAATCGTTCGTTTTAAGTATAGATAATTGCAGATTTCATATAAATAATTGCAGTTGACATACACTGAGAATATTTGGGTATTGATAATTAAAAACCTTCTCTCAGAAAGTACTGGAAAACAGAAATCGCGATTTGAATTTATCTGGATTACTGACATGACTTTATAATCCCATACCGATGCAGTGAACACAGTTGACAGTGCGTTTTTATTTACAAACATCTGCCATGATATTTTCAATCACATTTCTCTATTTTCTTGTAATACACATGCCATATATTGATACTAATGTCTAAGGATTGATCTTGATGTTCAACTAATTGAAAATCCTTCCATTCTTTCCCAAATAGTAATTTTCATGAAACGTATTAGCGGTAAACTGAGTTTGCTGCGCCGGTAAGGATTTTTTTTAACAAAAAAGCACCGGTTTGGAAGCGCTCAAATTCTTTTATAGCCGAATCGAACTATATTGTTAAAATAAATCAATGACTTTTACTATGAAATATGACTACGTTCGCGAAAAGACTAAATTTTGTAGAAGTACCTTAGTAAATATATATATATATATATATATATATATATATATATATATATATATATATATATATATATATATATATATATTTATACACGCTTCATAAAAAATAATCACATTCATGTAAGTATGTATCTGAATGATGCACAGCGATACACAATATAACGGCAAATAAAAGCACATCCGCCACAACTGTCTGCAGATATGAAACGGTGAACGTTGTGTAGAGATTTAAAATATGAAATTGAACAGAACTAACCTGAATCCGATGGAGTTTGCACGCCGAGGTTCTCGAGTCTTCTCTCTCGACTCTTGCTCAGATGGTAACAATGGTCTGCTTCTGCCGGCATTGTTCTTTGATGATTGTAAATATTGAGTTGCTCGATTTGTTCATCCTCGTCTTCATCTGACGACGCTTCTGACGAAGATTCGCTGTTTCTTTCGTTATCTTGTCGCTGACCAGCCGCATCCTGTTTCGAATTGTACGCTCTCATGTCCTCGTAAATTTGTTCACATAAATCACTATCGTCGTCGTCCATCTCGGACGACAGCGCTTCAATCAGAGTTTGTATGGCTGTCGCCTTCTCCGACGTGATATAATCGACGAGCTGTTTGAGTTGAGGCGTGTAATCATCGTTGCTGTCGTCCTCGGATGTCTGCGGTGTGTCTGGACGAATTTTCGGCGGCGAGTCTATCGTCTTGGTCGATTCGGGTTTCGTACATCCGTGCTTATTCTGGTTGATCTTCGAGTTGATCAGAAGACTTCGACTCGACGTTGGCACAACAGTGGGAACTTTTTTGACGGTGTTGTTGTTCGTCCAGCCGACCGCTGGATTCGCTTTCGATATCGACGACCTATTACAACTGATCGGCCTGTGATCTTTACTGGCACAATGACCCGCCCACATGCAATCGTGATGTCTGATAGCATTAGATTTCATTTGACACGACGGCTCTTTCCAGTCTAAGAGCGAGTCAAGTTCGCAATCTTCGTCTGTACTGCTCGAGGGACCGGATATAAAGTCACTCATCGGCACGTCGAGTAATTCGAATTTTTTCCATATGTCTTCAGACAAAACTGGCGCTGAAGAGAATGTTATATCGTTCGTGAGAGACACAAAGTCAAATAAATTATGGTCTAAATGCATTAAATCGTCAGCCATTTTGATTGTTATTTTTAATCAAATAATCTAACAATATATTTTTATAACAATTACGTAATTAATTAAAATGTTCACTTATAGCACTAGTATCACAATTTTTCTTCGGGCAAATGGTATTTTCTTTGAATCTAGTATACTAATTTCTTCTTCTTTCGGAGAGAGACCGGAATAGTTCAACTGTTGGTCAGGAACTTTACGCACAGCGATTTTGTTAATCCTAAAGAAAATATTAACAAATAATTTTTCATTCTGATGCTTTACACATATACATACTTAACTGCTAATCAACACACATGTACAGTTTTAAACAAATAGATTATAATAACATTTACAAGATAACAAAGTATAAATAAGATAAAATTACATATTATATAATTAGAATTAATCAATTGATATTTAATGTTATGACACATCGAACTGATAAAACAAATACCGTAAATATCTACACGTTAGTTAATTGACCAGTAAATAAAAATTATAAAATAGGCGATTGTATAGTTGATTAAAAAAAAAACAATTATATAAATGCGCTTATGTACTTATTCATTTCTTAAATACAAAAAGTATTTGTTTTCATTTAGTATTAATTGCATTTTCCAACAACTACAGGTAACAAAAAATTGGGCAAACATTGAAGAACTATACAAAAATATTTTTATTGAAATCACAACATCTATAGGAAAATTACACTAGCATAGAAATAAATTCATTTTTATGATAGACAGTACAATTACTAATACCGGTCGCGAGATACACGAATACAAAATAAAATAATAACTAATAAAAAAAAAAACAAGTCTTAATCTAATATTTGATTATAGACATGAATTACTACGTAGGCTTTTCTATTCGCTGTTTAATAATAATAATAAATATTACGATAAACAAATATAATATAGTGAGAACACTTGTTTATACAAATGTGCCCGAAACAATTTTACACATTGTTGTGTTTGAAAATCATCATATTTTACAACTCGATATTTTAATTCTTACATAGAGAAATTCATCAATAAAAAATATTGTTTTTTATTTTTTCATTTATTGAATTTTATTTTCAACAATTACCGGGCTTCGGAAAATGTTCTTAATTACCGGGGATATAATTTATTAGTCCATATTGCGCAATGAGACGAAATAACTGCAAGTATATAATTATTTTGCTCTTTTACAATTAGAAACATTCAAGTATTTAATTATATACTTTATTTATTTATTGATACACAAATATATATAGATACATATGCACATTCATATACACTAATGTACATTGATAAAATCAAATTGCCACATGAAGCGCCACGTATTTGCCGGTACCATACGTCTTAACACTAGCCACGTCCGATTCATGTGTTTTATGAAAAATAAAACTGGGAATTTCATTTCGAAACAAAAACAGCATTTCGCTAAAAAAACATAAGATCCGAATACTTACACTTAATGTGCATAAAATATCCTGACTTAACACTACACTCAAGTTCAGTTAATATTCTTAAGTTTTTTTCTCACACATAAAATGTTATTACAAACAGTAAATATAAACGATGACACAGACGTTTCGTAACAGATATTCGAAATAAAACTGCACTTCTTTATATTTTTGTGACACTTTGTATACATGATATATAATGGAGATTAAATAGATTGCTAACAACTTAGCAAGACGTACAGAAGCGTCTATCAGCACGGATGCTTACAGAGCAACTAAAGCATGGATCCAGTCACTTGTCGAAGCCGTGTGACCGGCGTCTGCATCTGTCCCTCGCCCCTCCCGATTCGCTATATGTGAATTACAGATATATTTTTAACGATTCCTGTGTTAATATGAATTTTACAGGAGGCATTCTAATCGGAACTGATGAATTTTGATACGAATTCAACGTTTATTAAAAAATATCCAGTTGTTATGCTGTACTTTTTAATAAATCAACGTAAATATGTCGATACTATATGCCGGGGCGTAGTAAGTAGTCACGAAGCGAACGAATTACGACAGTGTACGCACATGCTATGCCGAGTGGAGGGGTACAATTTAAGAGAACGCAGCAGACATTGCTGGTGTCCCGACACAGACGATTAGAATGGGACATGTAGCGAATTGTTTCGTGACTCAATTTATTAGAAATTATCAGAAATGATTTATTTATAAATACATATATGTACATATATATATATATATATATATATATATATATATATATATATATATTCATATGTATTTATATGTATATATATATATATATATATATATATATATATATATATATATATATATATATTCATATGTATTTATATGTATATATATATATATAAATATATTTATATATATATATATATATATATATATATATATATATATACATATATACATGAATGTGTGTATGTACATTATGATTCAAAAATATTCATAAATTAACTTTTTTTTAACGAAAAACTTTTATCTATCTAAAATATATTATATAAAAGAAGAAAATCTATTATAGAAAATTTATTGTATGAAAGAATTTCCTTAAAAAAAACATTAACGTATGAATATTTTTGAATCATCATATACATACACATAAACACATATGTGTATATATTTATATATATATATATATACATATGTGTGAATGTGGGTATGTATATTATGATTCAAAAATATTCATACATCAACGTTTTTTTAAGGAACATCTTTTAAGTGTATTTATATAATACAAAATGCAATAAAACGATGCATTTTGTAGATTATTTATTTTTCGATTAATTCAAATAATCTTTTTTCGTTCAAGATGTATTTTCAATTACATTATTTAAATCTCTACCAGTATTTTGTGATAACCTTTTTGGAATACATTCATTTATAATCGCTTGTAGTCAAAACGGAATTTAGTTATTAGCGATAAATTTCTAAATTCACTGCCTGAAATTTCTAAATTCTTTTGATAAGCCTCTGGCTGTTGTCCTTCACTAGACACCCTATACATACGATCTCCTTTTTCCGACTGCTTCTATGTATTTTCAATCGAGTTTCGGTCTAAGAACTTGTGAAGATTTTCCAATGTGTTTTATAAAAAAAGAGTAGTTTCGTATTTTGAGTATTATTTTTAAGAATCATTATCGTGTATGAAATAGTATATAGTAAATACGTTCCAGTTATGAATATTCTCATTTTTCGGGTAATAACATTCAAAATTGATCTTTCAGATATTAATTATTTGGCTTTATAATCCATAATGCAGGCTACCAATGTCTACTCTTCCTGTACTCATATAATCCAGCCTAATATAATCTTCAGACTGGGCCATAGACATTATGAATTTATTTTTCTTGGTATTTTATTTTACTTCGTCTAACCAAGAAAGTTATATTTGTTTTCATTTACCTGTCTATCCAAATACATACATATATATATATATATATATATATATATATATATATATATATATATATATATATATAAAACTGTATTTCAGAAATATGTGACTCTCTTATAGCAAAATACATCAAAGAAGAAAACAAGGTAATTGTTGGTTATAGAGAAAGATAAATCACCAGAAATAACATAATAGGTTACTGAAGAAGAAATCATCTTAGAAAAAAAAAATGCTTAAAAATAAGAAATAAATACCAAAACTTTTTGCAAATTCGAATCACTTTTCTATTAAACTCTCTCGCGTTTTTTTTCCGGCAGTATAACAATTAAATTCAGTTTTTTTTGTATTACATTTTTGTATCTATTCATTATCTGTTAAATACATATATATATATATATATATATATATATATATATATATATATATATATATATATATGACAGTCTAGTTATGTTTTAAGAATTTTGATATAATAATAGAATTAAATACCACTAAAACAATGAATGAATTAATTTAATTCTCAACTGAATCTACTGCTTTACTTTCATCTTTTAACGTAATGAATATCGGCAACACTTTTATACATAATCAACAATTAATTCTCATATTTACTAAAGTCTTAATTTTATATAATTTCAAATTCGTAAAACGATTTTTCTCAAGTTGTCATTTCGGCAGAAAATAAAGTTTTGAACATCTAATTTAATAATTTTTATCTTAAATATTCATGACTGTACACCGTCTAATAAAATATTGTTATTATTTATTATCCACTATAGAAATGTTTACCTGAAAACTAGAAACGATCGTTGTAATTTAATTTTGACTTGTCTGTAAACATTCAAATGAAATGAACCCATTATAAGTTCTGAATACCTCGAACAATACAATTGTATTTTGTAAATGGCGTCAGTTGCTAAAATTACACATCTCCGATCCCTTAAATATGAAAAATATAACAGTATAATTTATTTAGTTCTATTCTTACAGCAGACCTTTCTTGTAAAAACGGTCATTGTATTTATCTCTCCTGCATATCTTTACAATGGTACAAATAAATATTTGTAATTTGTATTTGTATTTCTGATGAAAATATGTCTTCATTAGTCTTTCCTAAATAATAATTTAATTGTAATTTAGTCAAATCGTAACAACTTCTATAAAATATCACATATTTAAATACGTTCTCTTAAACCTATTTTTTTTAATATGAAAAGTTCATTTATTGGGAGCATTTCGACGGGGGAAAAATATTAAAAAGCAAAAGAGACATGTCCGCCAATAAAAAATAGCACTTTTTTTAGAAGTTTTATTGTAACCATTGTCTGATTGAAACCGACCATCTTGAATCAAAAAATTAAACAGATTTCAAAACAATTTGCAAATGTGATCGATTAGCATTCGCCGATCTTAAAAAACTTTATTTTAAAAAAACGGCACTGAGTGAAACTTAACCATGAAAAAATCTGTGAAAAATGTCAGCATCTTTAAGTGAATATTACAAAAAAATATATTTTTAGAAAATAAAAATGTTATTCGATTAACAATGTTTCTCATCATATTTCCTGAAAAATTCAAAAGAATCCATCGATCGGTTCCCGAAATATCTATCAGGACACTGTCTTCAAAAACAGTGCTTTGTTAGAAATGCGTTTCAAGTCACAGATAATTAGTTAAGTTGCTTTACAAAGAATTCTATAACTTCGTCACTTTTACAGGTATCAATATAAAATTTTCAAGATATATTTTCAAGACATTAAACTTTCAGAAAATGCAAAAAAATCGATTTTTTCAGTGTTATAGGCAGGTATAGCCCCTTAATATGGATTATTCAATCCGTCACTAATTGCATAAAAAATATCAAAAAATTATTTAATGGTGTGAGTTAGCAATTCCGTTGTAAAAGTAAATTCAGACACTGTGTTCAAAAATATCATTGTAAAAATAATATATTTCAAATCTGAATCCTAATTCAATACGATATTACTTGCAACTCTATGCCGATTTTCAAAATAAAAAACATAATTCGAACCTGCATTTTCATTAAAACTGAAGACCTTATATTAAAAAATATGAATTAATTATAATTATAATTAACGAATGAATTATATAGAAAAAATGAATATATGAAATTATCTTACTTGTTTTTTTCAGAAAAAATAATATTTTGTAGCAAAGGATATTTCTAAAAGTTTTTTCTTAACTTTCGAATGTTGTGATACTGCCATCTTGTGAAACAGAAAATGGATTTCGGCAACCCTCTTCTATAATTACATATATATATATATATATATAACAATATCCAACTGCATTTCCCTTTTATAATGATTGTGATCTCTGGAGGAGTCACGAACCACATTTAAAAAACGCAGCCTTAACCGTTTTAGTTTTGATGATAATAAACATATCTCACATGAATGATGAATTCCAAAGAAATATCGTAGTTTGACAAATGTTTCAGTGTTTCATAAACCGCACATTTTCCTATTTAAAAATGTTCAGTAACTGTTTATTGTTCATTTTAATTGCTGCTTATGCGAATTTTTTCTTAAAACTTATCAATCATGGTAACATTACAGTCTATTTGAAATCTAAATAACAATCAAAATGATATAAATAAATTATTGTAAATTTTTGATCAAAAAAAAAACCGTGTAATGTATGAAGGTATGAAAAACTATTTTGTGAAAATGAATTAAATCACAGAACCAAAAACTATTGATGTAATAAGTATTCTACTTATTTTACAGTTATAAACCGATATAGATTTCTGAAACATGTACTTAAAATAAGATATATAATTACGGATGTTAAAAAATTACAATTATAATTGAGAATATTTTTTTTTTAAAAAATAATTTTGAAAAATTTATATTTAATGTTTCTGAACATTCGAGCTACAGTTTTAATAGAAATATTTTTCAATGATTATAAATCAGAGGCGAAACGGTTAATACAGAAATATTTGCTATAAATAATAAAAAAATATAAACGATAAATAAATTTGTTATTCTATTAGAATAATAAAAAAATAACAATAAAAGTTGATTCATTGTGACAACTATTAAAGATAGTTTATATATTTTTTCAATTAAAATCATATATTTTAAAAAACGAGCATTCGACTTAAAATATATATTACTTGCTATATGATTTTCAAGTGTATCATGCGTTTTTAAAACATTTTATAAAATGAAATATAAAAATCTTAACCCCTTCCACTGGACTGTCCCCTCTGAGGGGATATAATAAATCTAACAAATAACAATATTATTATTTTTTATAAAACATAAATTAATAAATGTATTTTTGAAGTTTCATTTGAATAAAAAAAATATTTACAATGCTATATTATTTTATTTGAAGTTATTTGTTACTTGCTATTTTATTAAAAAATATGTTTGAGTCGCTAGTGGGTGAGGTGAAAAAAATCTCCGAGTGCAAAGGGTTAATTATAGCATATAAATTATTTTCATCGAAAGTTTTCCTTTCGTATAATTGTGTTTATAATATTTGTTTTTATGATTAAATTTCATTTTTAAAAATAATATACATATTATCAGAACATGCATTTATTTTATGGGAGTCGAAAAAACAATACAAATATTATAATAATTAAATTATTAATTAATCGAATGTCATCATTCGTTTCAATAAATATTTTTTTGCATTCAGTGAAAAACAGTAAACACTTATTTCTATTAACATAATTATTTAAAACATTGATTTAAATGTTATTTAATTGCAAATTATTTCTATGGATTTAAAAATTCATTGTTTGCGCTTTCAGTAACATTCTAATTTTAATGTTCATTGACAAAAAAATGTCCAAGTATATATATATATATATATATATATATATATACATTAATTTGTTTTAATTATATGTTAATGATCGATTAAATAGCTAAATCTATTCAAAACACCTTTTTAAAATTTAAAGGTTTTGATATAAATGGGCATAGCAGCAATTAAAAAAATGATGTTATTGTTCGTTAAGAAAATCTATATTTTTGATAATTTATACAAGGTTAAATTTTTAATTGAATATATTATTACACTGGCTGATATTCTATATACTTAAAAATGAAATAACTTTTATAAGTTATTAAATGGTAAAATTAATGGTTTTAAATTTACGAGCTGTAAATAAGTTACAGACTGCTCAATAACTTAAAATATTTATTATATTACAGACTGCTTAGTTAGTTAGAACTTTGTGTTAAATATAAGAAAAATAACTATGTTAATAAATCGTTTCAACCGATTCATTCTTGCATAAATTACTGGAGGCATTAGAACGGTTATTTGATTTTTCAACATCGGTATTTCTTCTTAATAATAAAAACCTACATTTCTCGTCACTTTGTCCGCACGACAAAGTGACGAGAAATGTTTGGTTTGTCAGCTCATACGTTTCAAGTTTAATTTATTAAGTTTGGTTCTAGGTATTTTTTGTTTAAATATATTATATTGCAAAAACCAACAAACAATGCTCGTAGCCAGACCGTCATATTACAGGGGGTAATTTTTTCCATGTGAAAATTGTTTAACCTCATACCTACAACCAAATTTATATGAAAAATGCGAACCGAATCTATATGAAAATTTTATTATTAAAAAAGAAGTCACACAATTCGTATTAAAAGTACAAGTTTTTAAAATAACAAAGATGTTCTTCTCGATTTAACGTTGTAATTTAATATAATTGTAATTTCCGCGTTGTCGCTAGAACACGCTCATAGCAATGATTTTTTTCGCTCGTATGAACGTTCTTAATCATCAAGGTAACATCCGTTAGGAAAATTCTTCCAACGATCATCCACGATTTTCAAATCTCCCGAAGTCGGAGATTTTGTTACGCGGGAGTGGTGCAACCGGAGCAACTAAGGGGAGGGGCCAGTGCCGTTCCTGCCCCCCTGACTACAGGCCAGCAATAAACAGTTTTTTCTTTCTATTTTCCTGTCAATTTTGATTGACTATATACTAGTTTACATATAAAAAATAGCACAAATCAAATAAAAATATAATCTAATATTTATTTACAAATATTTACATGTAAATATTACACATTTTACTAAATAATACCTTCATGATATTGATGCATATCTTGTACCCATAAATATAAAATGACTAGAATACAATAGAATAAACGTGCATCTCTATTTATAGTCACAAATACACGTAAATATATATATATATATATATATATATATATATATATATATATATATATATATATATATATATATATATATATATATATATATATATATATACATACATTTTTACAGATTAGGGTTACAAAATTAGCAATAAAATATTGGAAAATACAATAATAAATAAATCGTTTTAATTGATGTAGGCATCAGAATACAGTAATAAAATATATATTAATATATACAGGGAAGGAAATGCAACAATCAACTATAAATGAAAATAAAAAATAACTACTCTTTATGTTTATGTTTTTTGTGTTTGCTTTTTGATTTATGCTTTTTGTATTTTTCCTTATGTTTTTTGTGACTCTTTTTCTCTTTCTTCCGTTTAGTAACAGAGACTCTATCTTTGTCACTGTCACTATCACTGTCATTTTTCTTTTCAATCCATTCTTCAGAATGCAATGTTTTGTCTCTATTCAGAACTTGATTATTTATTTTAATAAATTGCTTCGGTAACTGAGGTCCATACGTGTCCTCATTCATTGGACTTTCTTGTTCTTCAATATCATTTTTAACTGAATGATTTATTATTTTCGTAGATTCTTCAGCATTTGTAATATTTATATTTGTGTGTGGTTTTTTTGTACGCACATTTATTGCATCCAAATCAATATTCTTAAATATACCTTGTGGTAAATTATTGTTTCTTTTTACATTAGATTCTAAACTTTTGTCTCCAGTCGTATAGTTTTCAGCTATTAAAATTTGTTTCATTTTATCGAGTTTATTTTCATTTTCTTGATTATTTTCAGGTTCGCTCTCTGATTCACTACTACTGAGAAATATAGCTTTAAACAGATCAATTCTGGAATTTGGATCTTCAGGAATTACTGGTGGTATATTCTCATTTGTGAGCTTGCTTTGCATTTTATTTCCTGATTGAATCTCTTGTACCAAAGTTTCTTTTGAAATAGAATGTTCTTCAGATCTATTTCCAAATGAATGAACAGTTTTATGTTCTGGTGCACTACTGGAAGATGGTAAATTTGAAATTAGTAATGTTACTTCTTTACTTTTGCTATTATCTGGAGTATCGATTTCTTTTTCAATCTTTTCATTAACTGCATTCATATTTTGTATCGTATTCATATGTTTATTATCTTCGGTATTTTTCTTCTGACAATCTGGTGAGGTATCACTCTCTTTTTCTGATTTTACTGTGGGATTTTCTTGTATTTCATTAGCAGATTTCACTTGTAAATAATCAAAGACCGAGTATCTTTTACCTTTTTTATCATTTTCAGATGGCTGGCATCTAAAAATAGAAATTTACTAGAAATGATATATTTACATCTGAATCAACTCTAATAATATTAAATGATTTATGTACATAACAAGTATTACTATAACAAAAACTTTGAAAAAATACGAGAGTATTTCAATAAAACACAAATTTGTACATTTTAAAAACCTAATAAATTAGCTAATAAGAGAATTTTATATTTATATTGGTCTATAACAAAAATACATAATCTATCAATAAAAAATTAGAACTAACCCTGTATTTGGTTCTGGAACATTAAATCTCTTACACAATAAACTTGTCGGTTTCCAGTCTATTTTCTCTCTTGTTAATTTTCCAAACATTTTTTTTTTTGCAGCACTGACTGTAACACTATCTTCTTTAACAACCGGTTCACTTTTTATCGATAAAGTATTTAATTCATCTTTTTGCTTCGCTGGAACAAATCTATCGAACATCAAGTCATTAAACGGTTTAAACATTTTTGCCGCTTGCTCGAATTCGATTTTTTCTCGGTCCCGTTCCCATTCGGTCATGGAAAAGGGTTGTAAATCCACGAGTTTCTCCCGTGATCCGACCTTTATAAGATCTAAATATTTTTCGTAGCGTTCCTGTTTATTTGTGTCGTATATAAAAGGTTTAAAAGATGTAGGTTTATTTGCTCCTTGTTTTTCATTCATTTTGTTCTCTGAATTTTCATCAACATTATTCTTATTTACATTAGAATTTTTCACATTATCTTCTTTCGATAGCACAATAGAATCCTGTGTATTCGACTGTACAGGCACTGAATCATTTATTAACAATCCACGATCGGCAGCGTTTAGATTTTTTCGTTCGAGCCTTTTACTGTTTTCTAAAATTTCTCGTTTTCTCTCTTCGGATAACGGTTCAAATCTACTTTTTCTAGCTCCATGAATAGGAACAAAATTTTTCGGTAAAACAGGAGGAGGAAATCGTTTTTTAGTCACTGATGAATTTTTGGCAAGAATAAATCCTGGGAGAGTATCAGAATTTGAAATAATATTTTTTTTTGCTTGTTTCTTTTTTTCAGCTGACTCGAGTTCAAAATCATACTGTGACATATCATCTTTACCATAAATGTCTTCATCGTCATCTTCCAATGCACCGACTCCAAACGCTTGTCCCGATATAGATACTTTTTTGTCATTCCGATCCACCATAGCGAAATGAGCCGGTCGATCGAATAAAGAAAATTGGGACAGAATCGGCCTTTTATCGAGTCCGGAATATCCCATACCGAAAGTGTTTTCTTTCGGTTTACACACGTATAAATCATAATCATCCGGGGCAAATGTTATCTCTGTATCCTCATCCGATGAAAAATCACTTTCCTCAGAGTTATTATTTTGAGATTGTCTTAATGGGCCAGGCATTTCACAACCATAAAATTTGGTATTACTTATTTGTTTGTTAATATGTTTTTTCTCATGTTTTGTCAATCGTGGACCTACTCCCTGTCCTGGTTTCCATCCCATTTGTTTAAGAAGTTTTACTCCAACTGTTTCTTTAGCAGGTTGTAAAATCATTTCAAGAACAGGCTGACCTGGTATAGAACTACCTTGTGGTATTTTTTTTCGTTTTCTAGACGATACCAAGTTGTAATCAGATGTGGCTCTCACGCGAGTCGGTGCGATACCAAATTCACCGATATCTTCATCGTCCATAAAATCTTCGGGTTTTTGTGAACTTTTTAACGCTTTACTTGTACGAGAACTCTTGAATTCAGCCGGAGTCCAACCTTCTAAGGAACCGACTGTGTTACAAAAACCAGCAGAGAATCCTCCTGTAAAAGCACCATGGAATCTACGCCGTCCTAGAGAATCTGTTGCAATTTGCTCTTCTATAATTAAGGCCTTTTTTTTCGGAAATTCATCTAAAAACAATAATCATTAATATTCAAATTTGTGCATAAGTTCTAGGTTAAAAATAATCGAAATTATATTACCTTCGTCGTATTGCTCCAAAGGCGTTCCGTAAGAACAGTAATTATCTTCATCAGAATCTGACATTTTGAAATAATTATTTTATTTATTAAATGCAGACAAAATTACAAACATTTATTACGCTTGCAAAATTCATTCAATTTTCAATGTTTGTACCAACAGTGACATCTTTTGTATAATGAAGAAAAGTTACACTTTTAATTTCTGTAATGTTCAAATGGGCTTAACTTTCCTTTATTAATTTTAAAACAATTAGATAACTCATTTTTTTCAGTTTGTGGTTTTTACTAGCAACAAAAAAAAATACTAAGATATGAAATAAGACTATTAACTTGTAAAAATAAAACCAAATATTTCAATGATCAAAATATTCATTTCAATATAATCATTTTAATTTAAAAATACACAAAACTAAATATGAAACAAAACATAACTACTCTTATTTACGTAAAAACCAAATCTACTTTTTTTTTCAAATTATCACATTGTTCATATTTAATAACAAAAATAGCTAGTCTAATATTTTAGTTAATTTAAAAGATGTTACAAAAATATAGACCACAAATGTAACATTAAATAATCAAATATCAATTGAAATATCTTTTATTTCTATGAAATAATTCAAAACAATACAATTTTTGTTCATACTATACAATTTTTATTCTTTTTTGTATGCATGTGTGTATGTATGTGTGAATGTGTGTATGTATGTGTATATATATATATATATATATATATATATATATATATATATGTATTCATTTATGAATTTGTGTTCACACGTGTGTATGTATATACATAAATGCATATACAAATTCACACCCATTGGCGACTATATAATTTAAATATGAATTTTAATTTCATTTCAATTTATTTATAAAACTATTAATGTATTTTAAGTACAATGAAATTCATACATAAAATACATTTTTGTTACAGTATATATTGGTTTACAGTTTTAGTGTATTCAAAACTGATTTTTAAATATATTAACATTCTAACTTGCATCACTTGCAACACTTCCTGGCCTTGAACCAGCTTCACTACCAGACACAGATTTTCTTTCCAGGGGAGATTGTGAACGACTTTTACTGCCTGAACGACTTCGAGATCGAGATGGACTTTTTGACTGAGATCTACTTCGTGACCGCGACTTGGATCTAGATTGTGAACGACTTCTGGATCCGGAACGTGATCTTGATACAGAACGAGACCTCGAAACACTTTTTGAACGTGATCTCGAACGACTTTTTCTCGACGGAGAACCACTTTTTGAACGTGATCTCGAATGACTTTTTCTCGATGGAGAACGACTTTTTGACCTGGACACAGAACGACTTCTAGATCGTGAGCCACTTTTTGAACGTGACCTCGATCGACTTTTTGACCGCGATTTTGAACGAGATCTGGAACGACTTTTGGAACGTGACCTGGAACGGCTTTTGGAACGCGACCTCGAACGGCTTTTGGAACGCGACCTCGAACGGCTTTTGGAACGCGATCTCGAACGGCTTTTAGAACGCGATCTCGAACGGCTTTTAGAACGCGATCTCGAACGGCTTTTAGAACGCGATCTCGAACGGCTTTTAGAACGTGATCTCGAACGACTTTTAGAGCGTGATCTCGACCGAGATTTAGAACGGCTTTTGGATCGACTCGATCGACTTCCAGATCTGGATCTCTCTGAATCAGATGCAATTCTCCTTTTCTTTTTAACAACGTCTTTTCCACTTCCACTTTCATCTCCACTACCGGCTCTAAGTTTTTTAGCATCATCACTATCTGATTCACTTGTAGATATTGTAGCTTTCGATACAATTCTACTTTTCTGTTTTGAACTAAGTCCATCATCAGCATCCATTTTCTTTTTGGATCTTTGGTCAGAGATCCTTTTCCGGCCACGTTTCGCTTTAGGACGATCACTGTCCGAGTCAGAATTATCATAACCTTTCTTGTCTTTACGTTTACGTCCACTTCTCTTCTTTCTTTCCTTACCCTCGTTACTTCTACGTCTTTTACGTGTTTTTTCCCGAGGTTCTTTGTTTTCACCCCTATTTTCCACATCGCTTCCTGAATCTGAAATGTACTGATCTTTCCGACCTCTGCCTTTACCTTTAGGTGCTTTCTCTGAAGGCATATCTTCAAATAATAATACATTTTTAGTTTTTTCTTTATACTCTTGTCGTTTTTGAAGCATTTGTTCTTTATCTTTATGCCGTTGTTCTTCCATTTTTTTCTATAAAAAGGAAATAAATTATACACGTCAATTTATAAATAGTAATGAAGGATTATAAATAACTTGGAAGCAAAAATAGTAAAAATATATTCATTATAAAACAATACGTAAAACCACTAAATGTACATAAAATATTATTAGGTGCATTTTTTCATGTTCCAATAAATGTACTTATGTACAAAAATCATAATTATATTATTAAATATGAAATCACTGAATAATAAATATCAGTGGAAAGATTAGATAAATAATATACTTATTTACTTGTTCCTCAAGTTGTCTCATCTTGAAAGCATTTCGTTCATCTTCCTGTTTGCGGCGCAGTGCCTTTTCTTCTTCGTCTACACGTCTAGCTCTAGCAACATGATACTGTGCTTGACTTAATAAATCCTGACATTGTCGTGCTTCTAAACCGGCTAAAGTGATATCATATTTCATTCTATCTCCATAAACAGATAAATATTGGAAATATCTAAAAAAAATTACAAAATATTATTTTTAATATGTAAATATTTTCTTATTAAGATTCCTTGTAAATTTAAGACCAGATGATATAAAAGAATAAAATGATTTGCATTAAAAATAATATTTTGAAAAAAATAAAATAAATTATTGACATTGTTGCAATGATCCATAAATAATTAAATTACTTGTGTGATAATCCTAATTCATGTACAGCTTGTAAAACAGTGTGTAAAGTAGATTTCTCATCTTTTAAAATTTGTGTGGCTAGACGTTGCAAGACCAAAGCAATATTATACAAAAGAACTGTATCTTGTGGTGCTACATGTCGCGCTTTTAATAAAACCATTTTAGCATCTTTCAGTTTTCCTGCTTTATAATAAGCCCGTGCTAAATACTGTAACACTTCAACATGATGATACTTATAAAACTTTCGTAGACAATTTTCATACTAGAAAATTTGAATAAAATCATTTTCAGAGAACAATGTTTAAAAAATAAGTAAGTTCATAACACTAACCATCTGGATAGCACTAACGTACTGTCTTTGTTCAACATAAATGTGAGCAATATTAAGCCATACGTCACAAAAATCTGCAGTAGCTTCCCGAACTTGTCCAAAAATATCTCTAGCTTCGGTAACACAACCTTTGTGTGCCAAAACAGCTCCGATCCCATTCGCAGCCCAAATATTTCTCGGGTCTGTACGGAGTACTTGCTTATATAATGATAACGCTCTCTCCTGATGTCTCTTTTCTTTTTCTTTATCCTTTGTCGGCTGATGTAATGTTTGAAGCCAAATATTTCCAAGAGCGATTAGAGAATAAGCATCTTGAGATGTTGCAGGATTCTATTCATTATAAATAAGTTTTTTTAAACATACTAAAAATATTTTACATTTTACAATATTTCCTATATAATAAAATTTTATAATTTAGTAAAAAATATTACAGAATCTCTCTAAGTTACAAATTAGCTTTTTGAATAACAATTATAATGACAAAAAATCATGTTAAAAATTTATATTTACCTTTAATACACGCTCAAATTTTTTCTGTCCAGGGCCCCATTCCATTTTTGCAAGATGCAAATTACCTAAAAGTGACCACGCATCTGGATGTTCATTATTAATTTGTAAAGCTTCTTTGAACCAATCAGAAGCATCATAAATTTGCCCTTTATCTCTGGCCATACAACCTAATCGAAGATAACAATCAACATAATTTGGATGTTCTTTTAAAATATCTCTGTACATTTTTTCAGACTTATCAAAAATACATAAAGCTTCATTTAATCGTGAGAGATTATATGTAGTTGTCACTGCAATAGAATTATAATATTGTGGATCATGAGTTGCCTCAGATCTAGCACGTTCTAAAGATTCTTCAAGATTTTTTTTAGCTTCTTCAAGATTATTCAATCTGAAAAAAACCATGTTTTATGAAAATAATTCAGTTAAGAATAATAATTTAAATGAATCCACTTTCAATAATTACATAAAACAATATGAAAAAATTTGCAGTAATCAAGGTAGTTTATTTTGTAACTACCTGTAATGTAAAGCTCCAACATTATTTAATATTTCAGGTGGTACTTCAGCTTGTACTTTATCTTTTAAAATTTTCATTGCAGTTCCATATGCTTGAAGAGAACCTTGAAGATCAGACTGTTCTAAAATTTGGGCAAGTTCTATCCATGCTTCAACATCATCCGGAAATTGTTCTGTGACTTTCCGAAGATGATTTTTGGCTATGTCACGTTTTGACTGTGATGTTGAATTTGCATATAATGATCCAAGAATTTTCATTGTTTCATAATTTCCTGGTTGTGCTTTTAACACTTTTTCAAAACACTGAGCAGCCTAATATATAATATAAAATTATTTTTATGCATATAACTTGTGTGTGTGTGTATATATATATATATATATATGTGTGTGTGTGTTGGAAGAGTGCAAAAGTTTTGATGGGTTTCATGATAGAACGATGGAAAAAATAACTGTCATTGCTTTCGATAATCTTTCACCAATGTTCTGGCAGCATTCATATGCCTCTATCATAAAAGGTGGTCAATTTCTCATTGAAGAATGAAAAAATGTAGTTTTTCAGGTAGCGAAGAGAAGCAAATTTTCTAATCGATCGGTTTTTAGTCAGCCAAGCAAGGAACTATTGCTGTAGATGCTTAACTCATATCACTTGTACAGTGCTGTAGGTGCTCAACTGACATTATCGAAACTGTACTGTTGATGACTAAAGGCCACCTATAACCGCCTACCACCGCGCTCTGGATTAGATTTCACGGCAGCGAAAGGGTTAATATGACATTATTAGAATGCATCAAAACTTTTGCACTCATCCAAAATATACATATGTGTGTGTATATGTATATACATATACACACACAAACATATACTTTAATTAAATAAACCGAAAATATAAAATAATACTTACATTTTCTGTATCTCCTCTATAAATATACATTTGACCAAGACCGAAATGAGGCAAAACAAACACTGTTGGTGCGAACTGAGTAGCTTGATAATAGTACTGAAATGCCTGATCATAATCTCCTTGCACATGAAATGCCCGAGCTAACTGATAACAACTTTCGGCTCTCATAGATTCATTTTCTGTGTTGTGAAAAGCATGTAATGCTAAATGTTGTACTTTTGCATAGTCCTAGAAAGATAGATATAACAATTCATGACAATTTCATTTTCAGCGTATGCAATTTCCTTATAAGTAATATAATATGAAATCATTTCCACTTGTACAGAAAATTTAAATCTTTTCAAACTGAATAGTACATTAAATATTAATGCATATACAAATCATACTTTTTTGAAAAAGAAGTGATTCGCTAAATGATTCAAAACCATTGGATTTGTAGAATCAATTGTGTAGGCTTTCGATAACATCTGAACTCCAGCTCTGATATCATCCTGCTGTTGTTGATTTAGTTTTAAAATAGCAAGCCCTACTAAGGCTCCAACACATTTTTGATCTAACTGCAACGCACGCTCGAATGCCAGTCGTGCTTTATCTTGATTACCAAGTTTCATAAAACAATGTCCCATTCCGAGACGTACAGCTGCCGGGCAATTCGGGTTTGTTCGTAATGCTTTTTTGTAAAATGCTAGCGCACCTCGAAAATCTTTTTTATTATAGGCTATACAAGCTTTACCCAGCAACGATGGAATGTTACTTGGAGATTGCCCCAGCACAAAATTAAACTGTGCATCGGCTTGTTCCATTTTATCACCTTCCAGAAGGCAAAAGTACGCTCGGCCAAGAAGATGGTTCTAAAATGTTATTTTTGTAAAATATATCGCAGACATGTAAAATTTATCGTTTTTGAAGTTAATGTTTAAATGAATGAAAACACGACTTACTTGGTCGTACATTATAATCTTATCGGCGGTCGTGTAAAGAAACGTGGCTTTCGTAAAAAGCTCTCTTTTTCTATCTTTATTCTTTTCACGATTCGCTTCTTGTACATAATACGCAGCTAACATATCTAACGCTCGCATCTGATCTTTTTCATAATCTCTATAGTCGATATTCGCATCGGTCCGTGACGCTTCGAGTATTTTGATGAAATCGTCGATTTTCTTTTGCTTATAATATTCCAACTAAAAGTATTCGATGTGAATTGAAGACCGGATGAAACCGTTATACAATAATGAAATACTCACTGCCAAGTTAATCCAAATAGTGAGCTGAGCTCTTTCCTGCCGTAATATTCCAAGAACTTCATCGCCTTCAGGAAGTTGATCTATATATAACTCGATTACCTAAAATTAATAAATTCAAAAATTAATTTAATAAATTTAAATTTTATACATATTGAGATTATGGGTTATTTATAAATATTTTTACCTCGTCTGTGTCCCTTAAGGGAATTTCTATTGAATTCGACATTCTTATGGTTTTGATGCAACTCTTACTTATTACTTATATTAAAAATAAATAATATCAATGCACTTTACATTTCTTTACAACTAACCCCCATATATACATGTCAACAGCAACGGATGATTACAACGCGTACTTGTTTATCACATGGAAATAGAAATTAAAAATATGCAGAGAAAAAGAATAATCTCTATCACAGATAAAATTAATCTCTATTTTTCAAGAATTAATTAAAACGTTTATTACAAAAAACATAAAGTTATAGTTATTTATAATCACATCAAAACATTTATAAACAAGCGCACATGCAAAAACACGTACGCGTATATATATATATATTTGTGTGTTTGAAAATATATTAACGTATATACATTTGTATATTAGGAATGTAACCAAATTAATTTGATTCAATTTTCAAAATTAATCATTTTTAATAATAATGCTATCGGAATACTTCCTTGAGCAATTATTATTTTAAATGAATAATTAAAATATAATATGAATCAATTGTACAAGTCAAACATTTATCTATTTTTCTAATCTCATTGAAATCTTTTTCTTTTTAAACTTTTTTACATGCTTCTAATTTAAAAATTAGTTACCGTTAAATCACAAACGTTTTATTGGGATTATCAGTTAGGTTGCTTTACTATTAATAATATACAAAAATACATTATATATCTGTTTTTATTAAACTTTAAATTTCATATAAAATTTTAAAATAAATTAACAATAATTATCATAGAAAAACATGAAATAGTTGAGCAATATATTTGCTTTGTATATATATATATATATATATATATATATATATATATATATATATATATATATATATATATATATATATATATATATATATGGAATGTATATATGAGTACATATGTATAAATGAATAATTCTACAAATTCTTTACACAACATTTATAATACATGATTTATGCTATGATTTAATAATAATGATATATTGTTTATAATGATAATAAAACTTATAACAATATGTTATAAATAGATGCTACTTACTTAAAAAAAACAGTCCATGTAAGTATTTGTATTTTGTAATAAAAACATTTATATAAATAAATAAAAATGTCCGTATTGAAAATATTATTTACTAAATAACAAAAACATTACGCTGCACTATTATTTCTATTTTCTTTCGCGTTTTGAAATACTTGACTTCCGTAAAAAGAAGAAAAAGCTGTGTCAGTACTCATACTCAATGGCAAACCTTCAGGAGGGCATGTGCTTCCTGCACTCAGTATACCAAGAGCAGATAGTTCAAAATTGCCTTCAGATGTAACAGGTGTAACATATTCTCTGGTCGGTCCATTAGATCTTAAATAAACATTTAATTGTTATTTTACTTTAATATACATGTTGTATAATGTCTAATAACTACAGTTATTATTAATATTATTTTAAGTAAAATACCTTGTTTGTTCTATAATAGGAGGGTTGTCTAAATGTTGTTGTTCTGCTGATATAGGTGTTTTTTTTATAGCATAGATATAAATTCCACACATTACCAATGTGAATGATAAAAAATATAAGGCATGGAACTAAAATCAAAAAACCATTACTACCTACTTAAACAAAACATAAAGTAATATACACATACTTTATATTGTAGGAGTAATATTCCAACAATAAGTGAATAAAAATCCGATGTTAATAAACACAGCTGTAAACATGTTGCACCAGTATCTCTCAGCATTAATGGTGTTAATGAATAAAATAAAAATTGTGCTATTCCAAAAGACAAAAAGTAAATAATACTTTCATTTTCCCATTGAATTGATTGAATGGATTGTTTTTCAAGAATTATCCTGAAATCAATATTATTATATTAATTAAATGTGTTTTTTTTTCAGTCTATATATATTTTTCCTCAAAAATCCAAGATTAACAATAAACCTTTTTTAAAATGGAAAAAATACAAAAATGCTTATTCTAAAAGAAAATAATATTATTAATTATACAACTTCTATTTAATTTTCTATTGTACGATAAATTTAACAACAGATGTTTAATATACATACTTTAAATTACCTACTATTAAATTTATTACATACTTGCTGAATTAAGCTTTAATAATAAAAGTATATAAGAAAATGAATATAATTACATTTGTGCACCACAAATAATGCTACCATAAAGACCTAACATTCCCAAATATTCAATAATATCTGTTGTTTTTACAGATAATTCCTGTAATACAGCCACTACTGCAAAAAGTACTGCTCCGCTCAAGCAAAGCATGTCACCGACTAATTGATTTTTTCCTAAAAAAAGTATGTATCTGAATAATCACATCATTTTGTAATAAAAACAAACATACCGACAGGTTTACCACCATCTATATCAGCCCACACTAAGCATCCTACTCCCATAAGGCAAACAGAAACACCTGCAATATGTACTATACGATATCTTACACCAAGAATAAGGCAGCTTAAAGCTAATGCTACTGGTATTGCCACACAATCTAAAAGCTGAAAAATTAAAATTTACTGTTGCTTTATACGTATAGTTGTTAAATAGTAAATTAGGTTCTAATAAAATTAAATAATTGTCACGTGTTAAATATTTTATTTAAATGAATAGGTGTTTTAAATTTTATTTAAAATGACTCATGCAATTATGCACTTGAAAAAAAAACTTTTTAGCATTGACAAAATGAATTGAAAAATGATTATATTTTGCATTTTTATAAAATTAATATACCTGTATACTTGTTAAAGTAGTGAACTGATGAGAAGAAGCTATTAAAGTATTTGCTTGAACATCAATTAAGCCGAGCAATAAATAGCGCCATCCTCTTGCTTTAATAATTGAAATTAAACCCTTTTCGTTACTACGACAAGCTAACCAAGTAGTAAAAGTAATACATAACATCATGTAATGTAAAAAGCTTTGACCAGTAGGAAGTATCAAAGCTACTTCTTTATTTATATAATGTGATAATAGTGCCATTAAACAGAGCAAGGTGGATAAAAATTGTCCTAAAAGTAAGGCTCTCCAAACAGGCCTAAAACAATTTAATATAAACAATACAGTACAAAAGCTTATAAAATAAAAATAAATAGTAAGAGCCATTGAATTTTCTTTATGCATCATTACACAGTCTTATTGTTTTTTTAATATTAAAGGTAATTAATTAAATGTTATTAAACAATATCATAAACTATAAACCAATTAATGTTTACAATTATGGAATATACTTACCATTTACCTAATTCTGATAAGTATTTTTCTATTTTATCACAAATTCCGCCTTTTTCATCCATTTTAGATTAAATTTTCATAAAGATGTAACAAACTTACTTTACCTTAATGAAATTGTGTCTATTATAATAGTGGTCGAGATTTTATAAAATTATGTATTTAAACTCTTTCTAATAGGAATTAATAATTACAATTTTTAAATTAATAACTTTTTCATTAATAAATTATTAGAAAAAAGTGTGCCGATCGTAAAGTAAAAATTTAAAATAGATTTATTTAATCATTAATAAATAACGAATAGGATACGAAACTCAACAGCCCAACGTACGCTCGGAGCTCCCGGAGCTTTCAATAATCTCCGGGTACAAATAGGAGTTCTTCTTCTTCTTACTAATAAGTAATGATAATTGTTAGAATACAACTTCTTGATGTACGGGTCTTGATACACTTTTGTTTATTTTAAAATTAGGATTATGAAATATATTTTAAATTATAAATCTATTCAAAATGTTATAAATATATAATGTTAAATATCTACATTTTTTTAAGTAATACTGATTTAGTAATATTTTAATTTATGACCATCGGTTATAAAATAGGTAGGAAATAGTTCAGTTCAGAATATATTTAATAGTTTACTCATTTCATCAAATATATGTTATTTTAAAACATAATGAATGATTAGTTGATTTTTTAAATTCGTAATTATGCAATTTCTGCAAATGTCAAGTTGGAACGTAGTCTGTGTTAAATAGATGTGTCATGCTCAGCTGAGAGACGAAGATAATAAATCAAAATATACATCGCAATTGAATGTTTTTTTCGCAAAATGCTAGTGTACTGCCAAGAATGAATTTGAATAAAGCAGAATGGTAGAACCGATTTTTGATTACCAGTTTCGTTTAATTTTAATTGGAGACAGCACTGTTGGAAAAAGTTCTTTATTAAAATATTTTACAGATGGAAAATTTGCAGAGGTTTGTTGGTTATTTTCAGTGTAGAAAAGTTATTTGTAGATGCGGGTTTTAAATAAATTCATTGTGCGTGATAGTTATATGCGTTCTTTGTGTTGTACTAGTGACCTCATTTTATATATATATATATATATATATATATATATATATATATATATATATATTTTAAATATATTCTATTCCTTTTTTTTTTATAGTTGTCAGATCCTACAGTGGGTGTTGATTTTTTTGCTCGATTAATCGAAGTGAAAGATGGTACTCGAATCAAATTACAATTATGGGATACGGCCGGTCAAGAAAGATTTCGTTCAATAACAAAATCTTATTACCGTAATTCAGTAGGTGCTTTGCTCGTTTATGATGTGTGTAATCGATCTAGTTTCGAACATATACCGTTATGGATGATGGAAGCTAAAAGACACATTGAACCGCACAGGCCAGTTTTCGCATTGGTCGGTTGTAAATTAGATCTAGTCACCAATGGAGGCAGAAGAGAAGTATCCAAAGAAGAAGCTAGAGCTTTCGCCGATCAATACGGACTACATTATATTGAAACGTCTGCACGGAACGGTTTGAATGTGGAAGAAGCCTTTAGAACTGTAACCCAAGAAGTTTATAATAGAATACAAACAGGAGAATATAAAGTTGAAGATGGATGGGATGGAATTAAGACAGGATTCGCAAGACCTAATGGATTAGATTTTAATTTAGTGGAAGCAGAACCGGCTAAGTCATCTTGCTGTTAAAATATGTTAAATAGTTTTAATGCAGTTTTCCTCTGTAGAAAAAATTCTTAAAAAATATAAATAAATTTTGATTTGTTTGTATTTTTAATTCTTAAAAATTCTTATATCTGGTAATGTTCTAAATTTGTGAGCATTTCATTTTTTGACTATTTTTTCTACAGTAGGATAATTGTCAGTGTACCTATATTATTATTATTATTATTCTTAGTGTAGAATTTTTAGTAGTTTCTACTAAATTTACTAATGTTTTATGAGGTAGCTTTGAAACAGAATTTCATAATTTTTTAATCTCTATGTATAGAATATAACTTGTAATATAACATATAGAATCAAATGTCCAAAAATTTGCTTACTATTGCAATTGCTCACTTTTTTTACAAATGCACAGGTTTTTTTAGCATTTTGTACTTTCTATTTGTAAGGTCACATTTGATACTTTAATAACACTATTACAAAAAATGAAATACATGTTAAAAATTTGGAGATGTAATCTAGTTTTAAATATTGTTTATACTAAATAATTTTCATGTCTACTTTAAATTTTAATGTTTTTCTTTTAAGAATGTAATTCATGAAAGTGGTAATATAAAATTTTTATATACGTAACCAATATTTTATAACACATTATTTTTTTTGTTGAAATCTTTAATACAATAAACAAGTCAATTCATATTGTTAAAATTGTTGTTGCATATACCTATAAAAATCTGTTTTGTTTTTAGGTTTTAAAGATAAGAAAACCAAAATGAGTAAAATTAGATTTGTACAATGAATCATTGTGGTATTATAAACCATTATACTTGTATATATTTATAATGTATGAATATTTGTAATGATGAATTTATATGAAAAAAATAAGGATCACTTCAGTTATACAGCTTTATTTTAACAAGCTATTTTTTTATAACATCTTTGAAAATATATATTTACATACAATATATCACTAAATAAATAAAATTCTCAATTCAGACTTAAAAAATATTTTTACAGTAAAATACATAAATTAAATGATCTCTGTTCCATAAAAAATATACTCTCTTAAATCCATCACATTGATTTTAAAAGGATCGAAATAATTAGCAGGGCACATTCTTCTATTTTTCACAACTTCATATAATATGCCAACAGAACACTCTATGCTAAATTTTAAATTTGAATCTGTAAAATCTAAAGGCATAATTTCAAAATGCACATCATATGTTTTTGTTAATTTTTTTTTTATTATATCTAATACAAGCACATTTTCTGCATTTCTGGAGTCTAAAACAAAAGCACATACAATGAAAAATAAAGAACAATTATGTATGTAATTAAATATAAAAAATATCTGTATGCGCACCATAATTAACAAAAAAATTAAGTAAACAATCTGTTCTTTCTTCAGATGTAAACAAGTCTAAAACTTCTTTAATTTCATTTATCCAAATATTGATTGTTCCATCTCTCTAAAATAATATTCATATTTATATCATAAATTGATACAACATGTACTCTAGTATTTATACCACAGCATTAATTAGCTGGATTTCTTCTGGCAATGATAAATGCCTATAGCTTTGTTCTTGTACATTGCCATTGATAACAATTGCAAAGATAAAATTATTATCAAGTAATTGGGCTATTAGGTATGTACTCATTCCAATCAGAAATGGTGATATCATTACTGGAATTATTATAATACATCGTACTGTATTCTGAGTAAAAATAACAGGTACAGAATGTTTCATATGATTTCTAAGTACATTTACATCATATTTTTTTATTTGAAATGGTGTATACATAATCATATACGTCATTCCACCATCTAGGCATACTTTATAAAAAGCTACTTCATTTATGAAATCTTTATTTACTGTTTCACCACTCCAACGTAACTTTAAATGTATGTATGATTTTAAAATCATTGTTAAATTTTCTACTGATGTACATTCTGAAATCAATAAATTAAATTCTAAATTTAATACTGATCGTGCTATAAATAAAAACGATGTAGTTGAAATCCGCTGATGTACACTCATAAAATTCAAATCACTTGGTATATCATTTTCATCAAAATAAACATTTTTTTTGTATAATGATTTTAAACATTGATTTTTCCTAAAATGGAAGAAGACAGGCACTTTATTTAAATTAAGGATACATAACAAATATTCTTTCACAGGTAATTTTTTATTACCATATATAAGGTGATTTTGTAAATTGTTCGAAAAAGTTACAGGTGTTTCCAAGAGACTGTATGTCTTCCACATCTATGAAACTAATAATTTTTTCCCAAATTTCCGACGGAAGGGAAAATATAGGTGGACTACCTTCACTCTCGTCCTTATAATTCATATTAACATTTAATTAGTATTGTTACCATAATAAATATATATTCATATTTTAAGGTTAGTTTAATTTAAAACTGCTTAATAATGAATGTCAAATTGCAAATTAAAAAATCTACGGTCAAATCAATTAATTTGTACTATGTACCTTTATATTTATTCTTTAAATGTTTTATTTTTGTCGTAACCAATCGTTTTCATTAATTTAAGGGAATTTAAAAAATAAAAATATATAAATAATGTACATCATATTAACACAACAATGTATTTATTTTATCTTTTAAGTATATCCTATTCTTTATAAAAGACCAGGGAGCTACGCCCCCTACTCGCTTCGCTCGCACCTTTAATAAATGTAACTTGATAATAATAAAACAAATCGTATAACTGATTTTTTGTAAGTTTTATACATCTGCAATACATGAATTATTCCAACGCTTCAGTGTAAACAATGTTAGTGATTAATGTACTTTCTGTTCAGCAATTAAATTCGAAACCTTTTGGAGTACACCTTGATAATGGACGTTAACTGTCTTTGTGAAAAAAATGTTTCGTTAGCTGTTTCTTCATTTCCATTCACAAATTTAAAGTCATGTTATCTCTATAAATATTCAGTGGTAAATTAAAAGTCTTGTGAGTAGTTCGTCCATAACGAAGCAGCACATTCGCTGTTTCAATCCGGCCAATTGTTATAACTTTTTTTTTGTAAAGGCGGTGCTACATATTCGGCATTCCCTGAATGCCGAGTAGTACGGATGGCTTTGCGCAAAACGAATGTTTGGTATTCGTCGTTGTTCGCCGTTCCCATTTGGTATCTGTATTTTGTCCCGAATCAAAGGAAACAAACATTTGTGTACTGTGAACGAATCGCGACGCTATGCGAAATACCCATATGTATACATGTCTGCTCGCCACTCGGCAAACGCGAACCGGTTCAATACTCGGCGAAAGGCAATGTGGCTTGCAATAATGAACTATTCTTATACAAAAACGTCTTTCCGGTACTTCCTGGCCCATCTATGAAGAATAAGTGATTTAGTTTGATCATTTTTTTAAACATTGTTTCGGCATTTGTCTGTCTAACACGTCTTTAATAATGTTAAATATATTCAACTGATCTTCATTTGTGAATACATTTTTCAAATATCATTTTATGTTCTTCAGTGGAGAGGTGTTCAACGGTTTCAACGTTTTTTTATAATTTAACTCTCATCAAATTTTCAGGTAATCAAAATTATTTAAGAGTTAGTCCTTCATTATGCAATAAATCTTTGATAATAGGTAAAGTAGTTGTTTCATTTGATCGTTCATACACTTTTTAAATAGTTCCCACAATGCAAAAGCGTCAACGTCGCCACTCATTATTAAATAAACGTAATAATGTATCAGTGAAAGGCGTAATATATCCATAATTTTTATATTATGTAGACATTTATTTTAAACTTTAGTCATATACCTTAATATTTATCTACACACATGCTGAATAAATCAGTATACATTCTTTTAAATATTAATATAGTTTATTTTTATTTATACATGTCTGAAAAATAATATATACAATTTATAAAGTCAATGTCTGCTAAAATATATTTTAATTTACATTGAATACTTTTTATTTTTACAGTTGTTATTTATAGTGGCAAGATACCTTCTATGTTTAATATTCCATTGTAGTGCAGGAATCGTCATTATGTTTTATTCTGTATTACAAACTGAATAATTAATTTAATATGCTTATAAAACCAGTTTATAAATCCATATTGATTATCTGTTTACATGTATTGTCCTTTGAAATTTACAATTAGTTTTCATTCCATTTGTCAATTTTTTAATTATGAACATAAATCAATGACAGTCGATTTTATGTGCATAAAAATATAAAAAAAGTTAAACTAGTATTAAGCATATAAAACAACTATTTTTTTAATGAATTAAACATTTTTGTATTTTAATTCATTTAGTAAATAAACATTTATAAATTACATATAAATGTTATTTGTCGTATGTAAATATTAATAAATAAATTAAATCACAAATTTAAGTAGTTAATTTCATAACTACTGAGGAACTATAGGTCCCATCTTTTGAGTAAGTCTTTTAAGGAAATCTTTTGCTTGTCTATCTCCTCCTTGCCTTTGTTCTAAAGCTCGAACAACAACTGTATCTGAAATAGTTTGTGCATAAATAAATGATAACGTTACTGAATTTGATGTACGATAAATTGTAAAATATATAATATATTTGTTCGAAACTTTTTATTTACCTTGTTTAGTAGGTCTAGTTAATATTAAATGTACTTGTGGTAATGCTTCGATTGGTTCAGATGTATCTGGAATTTCACTAAAACGAACAAATGCTTCACCTACATCTTGATTACTCATTCCAAGGAAATCTTTATCTTTAACACTGAACATAATGAGGGCATGATCCATGGATCTTTGGTCTGATGATAAGTTTCTAAAGTAAAAAATTTATTAATGAGAAAATTGAATAGAACGAAATACAAATGTGCGTAAAACTTACATGGTGAATGTTTGCCCGTATAATGGAAACAGTGTTCTACTTTGAGTTTGTGTTTTGGGTTTTACAATACTAGTAAATTTATCTTCAGGTAAAAAGTGTATTTTTACAAAGGGGTCACATAAACCTGGAATATTAAAATCGACTAGTACTAACATTCAAAACAAAATTTAAATTTTTATTACCGTTCGTGTCCATAGGAATGAGATTCCTTCCGTTCAAGACTTCAATTTTTAACGAACAATCTTGAAATTGGCACCGAACAGTTAATATACCTAGAGTCGAGTTGTCTTCATTTAAATTACGTTGCTCTTCCCATCTATCTAAATGAAATTGATGAATTAACTCTGCAGTTTCACAACCATGTATTTCAAGTAAACGTTCGATCTTTTTTAATACTTCACAATCAGTCGACGTTTCTTCAGATTGCTTGAACGATATTATCATTTCTTTTAAAGTTTCTCGTAAGTTTGCAAAAAATATCGGGGGTCTTCGTTTCTGTAAATATGATTTTTTTACAATTAATATGAAAAAAACGTTTTCAGTCGATTGATTTTACCTCGATATTAGTAGTCACTATGTCATTTAAAATATTTGCTAAACTTTCCCACATCACTTCTAAAGTTCGAGAGAAATTATCTTCATTCAACTGTTCATTCATCATTGCTAAATTATTATCCAGATAACGCATTACCCTGTCAATACTATATGAATCTTGTTGATGTAATTCAGCACCTTCTATCAAAAGGCGTTTCATCGCAGGAGTCATCTGTAAATGAGTATAATTAAAAAAAAATTAAAATATTTTTTCAACTATTTATATAATAAAATATTATTGATAGTTATTTTAAAAAAATTAAAAGCAATTTATAAATAAACAAATGTTTGATTAAGTGACAAACTTGAATACTTTTAGACATTTTCTGTTCTTTTTCACCTCACAAACCCAAACAAATTTTCTGAGAAAAAATATTCAATAAGTTATTATTGATCCTTCTGACTGTCGCTTATACATATTTCAGTGATGATGCTATCTTTTTGAGCGGGTCAAGAAAAATTTTTGAAGATGATCTTTTTTGTGGTTTGTGGAGTGAAAAAAGTATTCATTTACGAATGTGAATTTGACTTCGGTGTCAGAAATGTCTCATGAAAAATTTTCTAATTAAAATTTTTCAATGATTTTACCTTATAAATAACTATTTCAAGTAAGTCAATAATTTTCATTCTAACGGTATCGATTGCATTTTCCACGACGTTATCCAAAGTTCTTCTGCATCGTTCTGCTTCAGGAAGACTTCTCGCTTCAAGCTTCTGTAATATATCTTCCATTCCAAGTTCAATTACAAACGGTTGTAATGACTGTCGCACATAATCAATATTATTAATTGCTAGACACCACTCTTGTGTAATTTCAAATTTTTGTTCATAAACATCTTTAATTTCGCCCATTCCTTCTACACGTTCAGACATTTTGTCAGCATAAAATACACAGCAATGACAAATTTCCTAAAAATATCATAAATGGAATTTTAATAATAATTTAAAATCTATAGTAGATTTATATACATACATCTATTATTTTTGCAACAAACGTGTAACATCCTTCAACATCTGGCCAGTTTAATTGTTTCCAAAATACCTTAATTTGATAAAATATTGTTAATGTATCAACAGCTGATGAGCTATATTTTACATCAGATGAAACTGGTATTAACGAATCTAATTCTACAGCCTTTTCGATTCTTTGAAGTGCTTTATATACTGCTATATCTAACCACTGTGATACACCACCATGGAACCATTGGTGGAAATCTTTCACTCTAAAATTTTCACTGTCAGTCGGACAGAGACCGAGTCCAAGCCTTTAAAATACAAAATATACATATACATACATACACACACACATATATATATAAAATTTCACTGCATATGAAATGACATCATATATACGTTTATTATTTTTATACTTACACAACGAACCGTTGAAGTACTAAATACAATTCGAACAGTGTAGTTCCTTGTTCAAGAGGACTTTCGACAGCTGCATCATTTGCTGGAGAAGTTTTTGTGAAATTTAATCGCTTTAATGACTTACAAATTGCTAATATATCTGGTTCAACAAGTGTGGCAACTCTTTGTTCATATAAAATATACAACATTCTAGCATATTGAAAATTTACAATCCTGTTTAAAAAATAAGAAATAATATATATTCAAATATAGGTGCCAATACACATGTATATATATATATATATACATACAAATTTTACTTACTCCTGAAATACTTTATCGAAAAACTCCACGGCTCTTTGTAAATCTGTTCTGACAAGTTGTACGATTTTGATCATATGTCGCATTTTAGATTCATTTGTATTATCTGGACATTTATTATTTTCCATAGCATGATTAAACCAATCGCTTGCACCTTGTGTGACAGCATCACCGAGAGCTGATCTAATATCTTGATGTGGACCTTCATCTGTTCTTGTTATCCATGGATACATATTAGCTGGGAATAGATCTGTTTTTTCAGGAGGTGTCAGTTTTGAAAGTTTTGATAAAACTTTCAAGACATCGATAGTTTGCTTTATTGTATTTTTGTCACTGGACGACTTCTTTCTTACTTTACGAACAATATTAAAACACGAAGGTAATAATCTTTTAACAGAGTCCCAGAAAATTTTGACCTCTTCTTCGGGAATCGTATTGCTTTGTAAATGTTTCGATAACTTATCGAGTAAAGTATTAAAAAGAGAAAAACTGAGATGATGGTCTGCGTGTACAGTACAATAAACAGACCATTGAGTTAAAGCTATATCGATTTGGTTGAGACCACTTTGTGCTGCATGTTGAGTAAGTAATGCTTCTGCTTGTTGACTGTAATTTCCACACCACCAAAATGCACATACCTAAAATGATCAATAGTTAATAAAATATTTTAAAACCATAATATTACAATATACACAAAATATATTGTAATTTTGCTAGATATGAAAATATTTTTAAGTTAAATAAACATTGTCTATACAATTTATTTTTAATAGTTTATTAAAAAAATGTTAAACTACTTTTACTTACTTTACTATTTTCTATTTCATGCATTAATAACATCTTCATTAGATGCCTATGTTCTTGAGCTGCTACGCGGGTTTGTTTTTGTGAACTGAATGTAAGATGGAGTCTTAACACTCCTTGACGTCGAAGTTTGTTCTTTTTGTCCAAACTATACCACATAGTCATTCCAGATGCAGGAATTGTCTATTTAAAAAATATTAATTTTAGATAGATATACACACATACAGTGGTACACCCAGGAAGGGGCGGCAGGGGGGCCTACACCCTCCGCCCCCTAATGGAAAAAGGAAAAAAATACTAGAAAACAAAACAAAATTATCGTGCGAAAATACTCCTATGTACACAGAGAGATTAATATAATCACCTATCACTATCTCCTATGTATACACAGAGAGATTAATGTAAGCACGACTGAAGTAATTCAAGAGCTTTGTAAAAAGAAAAGAAAACTGGATTTTATTCTTTAAATAAATTTCTAAAATCAATTTTTTATCCGTTCAATCCCCTCCCTCCCCCAAATTAAATCCTGAGTGCACCACAGCAAACATATACTTATTATATATACATATTTATATATATATACACTGACATTTTATATTAATTCTTATACAACTAAAATAAATAAATAAAAAAATTATCTAAATGAATAAAAATACGAGATTGTTTTAAAAATATTTTACAACCGATTGGCTACACATAAAATAATAAAAATGTATACTTATTATTTTTATATAAATAAGAAGACAATAAAAATTGATTTTTTTTCCACTTTTTCATATTTTTTTTCATCTAAACAAAAGATAAATCAAATGTACCTTAAGAGGAATGCTAGCTTTGCCAATAAGTTCATTTTCATGATGACCAGTGCTAGCTGTAACAGCAATTTCTTTTAAAAGTTTTCGTAATCCGCGTATTCCACGGACATCGAACAATTTTCCTAATTTTTCTTTCACAGTTTCTGCTGGATCGAAATCCCATACTTCTAAGCAGAGTGTGTCTTCGCTTACATTTTCTGATATAGGCCTGAAAACAAAAAAAAAGAATTAAATTGCGCACATTCGTTTCTAGAGAAAAGAATTTTATTTTTCGAGCACCAAACGTTATTAAAAAAATTATAAATAGATGCTCCAGGATTTGAACGAAAAAAGTTAAAATTAAATACTGAAGGTTTCAGAAGAATATAATAAATGCATTTTATAATTATTTTTTTATTTGTTGTCTACTGGGAAATTTACTGAATTATAATTTTGTTGTTCGGTTATCAATGAAATTTATTTACAATGCAAAATGCTTATAGAAGAAAGATAATTTTTTCTAAAATTGTCTTGTGCTGTATGATTTCCGAGCAATATACATATATGAAATGTAAATGTAAAAATATTTTTGTATAAATTTGTACACAGTTCATTTTCAATTTAAATTTTTATAAATATAGTCTAACACAAAAGATGTGCGTATGGATTATTCATTATTTTACACATTGTTAATACTGAAATGATATTTTTTTTGGAAACAATAAATTTGAAAATATCAATTCTCAAAATAATAATAAAGCAGTTTCGAGAGGGAGATGAAAGCGGTAGATACTAAAAGAATTAAAATACATAAGGGGCAATCGTTTTGACTAAGACCGGAATTAAAGATGCATCAAAAATAATCAAATATTTGAAAACAACAAAACGAACAAATTTTTTCGTTTTCTTTAAATAAATTGTCACTTTTTTTACATTCTACAGTGTTATAACAGAGTTCAAAGAAAGTTATATTTCTTTTATTCGTGTTTTTAATTATTTGCTTCAATCATAGTTAGTCATTTGTATGGACAATCGGGACTCTGCTGTAATTGTGAATTGATCGGTAAAAAAAAATATGTCGAGTCAAGTATATAGATAAGATGAACAATTAAATCACGAAAATAATATATAATTGAATATACTTACAAGGAAAAATGTTCCTCCCAGACAGGACTCAACGTTTCTGATTTGACAGATGTGTTGTATCGTCGTTGAGTCATCGACTGCAAATATAAAGTGACGAAAGGATCTGCAAGTCCATTAGGATCCTTTGGTACAATATCACGAGCTTCAACTACTTCCACATTAAGCATAATTTCGGGAGCTTCGCGCTTTTCAGCTCCTTCGAGTAATTCATTGTGTCTGTCATTAGACATATGAAATGCTTCTTGAATATATGCGAGTAAGGATTCACGTCCAGGTCCTGCTCCACTGTCACATCCCACATTGTGGAGGATTTCGCATAATATTTCCGTGTAAAGTTCATCTATCTACAAATTGAAATATGTATTTGATACGATGAAAAACAGTCGAATAGCATTTAAATTTATTTAATATTATGGAAATATGAAAAGCTTGAGATCTATTTAACAAGAGGATATATTAATTCTTTTCAAATGTAGTTACATATGTGTTTGTGAAAATTAAAAAGTTCATTATATAAATATATATATATACTAGTTAAAGTATATATTTTTTTCCAGAAAAAATCAAGTATTGCTTTTATTATTTTTATACACTATTGAAAATAAATATCTTTATAGGTAAAATAAAAAAAAAATAATATCATTGGTGTAAGGAAATGGATTCGGTCCAGGTATTTTCTATAAAGTGGTCAAAAATATTATACTAATTAAGATTGTATTAATAATTTAGTATTTTTAAAATCTGAACCGTGCATTTTGCCTAGTTGTGTCCATGTGCGACGTCCGAACGTTTCTATTGTCGATCTGTCTTTGAACATTGGCGACCATCGGTGATTTATGTGCTATTTAAAGTGTTAACAATGTTTGTTTAGTACCATAAAATTTAACTGATATAAAATAATATATTTTGTTTCTAATGAGTAGCGAGTTCTGTCATTTCTCTATATCACATAAAAAATGACCTGTATCTATAAGAATTTCTATTTTACTCTTTAGATAATAATTTGTTTGGTCTTAAAAAGACCGAATTTGTGATCTCGATTAGATATAAAATCGCATTTTACACCTGTATTTTATTGCTTATAAAGTCTTACTTGTCCATTAAAAGAAATACAATAAATAAAGACAGTGATTAAAAACATTTTTCTTGAATTTACTGATATATAGATATTTTTTTAAGAAAAACGCCAAACATGCAGTAGAGAGTTAAGTGCAATTTCTCACTATTATATTTTCGTAGCATTGCAACTAATTTTACTTTTACAAATTAATTTTCACTTCCTACTAATCGTACAAAACACTTTTCTGATCAAAATATTCAATAATTGATTATTTATTATTCGGGTTATTACTTATTGAGAGGTACTTTGAGAAATATTTTTTCTATCTTCTAGTGCTTTAAGGATGATTGGATATCGCCATCTAAATCAGTTAATAATTATTTATAAATATTAATGCAATTAAATCGCTGTAAGTATTAATCAAAATGACCAATAATTAATTATTATACATTTTAATCAGAAAAATGTTTTGTATAATATATACGAAATGAAAATACAGTTTTTCTCGTTTTTGAATTATGAAAACAATGAGCACATATTTCGGTTGTCTTTCGAATTGTACAAATGTGTTAAATATTTCTGAAATGAGAGTAAAATCTGTGGATATTTTTTATTCAGGCATTGAGCGACGTTAAGAAGATTTGTGCGAATCTAATTTTGTCTGAAAACTATTGTTTTTTGATTTTAATGCTTTTTACCTAAAATCAACGAGGTATATTTTTAAACAGATTAACAGCACTTGTAACGTGTTACTTGTTACAAACGAAATTAAAACAAGTCAAACTTTTTTAAAATCATGTATTAGATTCGAAAAAATTCAAAATGAATACTAAAACTGCATACACATTTTTGTAACTAACGGTTTGACCCTTGTAATAGCGTTATTAATTTCGAGAAACACATTTATTTTGTTAATGAAAAACGATTTTTTAAAAAAAACGGTACTCAACCCCGTGCTACCCTAATATTATACATTGCAAGGTTAGGATAAAAGATAGTGTTCTGGATGAAAATAAGTGTTGTCGATGTACAAGAAAATATATAAGGTGATGTAGAGACTGACCAAAAAAAAAAACACTTATTTGTATACAAAATTAGAAAATAAATCCATTTACAATTTTTAATATACAATTTTTCCCTGACGAAATTTATCTTTTGAGAGAAATTCAAGAATATTTATTAATTAAAAATGATTGTACAATAAAAAAATTGTTTTATATCTTGCATTTTCAACAGGTGATATTATTGGTGGTTATATTGATGGTTATTATGATCCAGACAGCCGATAAAAATTAGCCGATTTTCAAATATTATATATATATATATATATATATATATATATATATATATATATATATATATATATAATGCAAATAAAATAAACACATTAAAGTAGACATATAAACAATGTTATAGAGTGGCAGAGAATAGAGTAATATTGCAACATATTACTAATAAAATCCATTATAGTTTTTGTATATGGATTTATTTCCATCTATTTTGTTAACATATATTCACCTTCGGATTGTATATATTTCTTAATACAACGTGAGGGCTATAGGAACATATACAAAGGTTAAAAATTATAAATGTAACTAACATAAACATTTCAACTGTTTACAATGTATAAATAGTTATAAAAATATATAAACTATTGGAACACCTACGAAAATATAGTTCAATCGATGTGTATAGTCAGAGATATTCTGGACTTACTGTCATAGATGCGATACATAATGACACTTCTTGATTCAATATTTCCTTTTTGATTCCGCGGAACTGATTGTGTCGTGACAAAGGTGTCGTCTTCATTGTTGACATGTTATTCGAACGATCGTTTAAGATAACGAATTAAAAAAAATCTACTTTTTTCATTTATTCTGCACGTACGAGTTCTTAGCATCTCTTTATGTTATATCTTTTTTAGATATTATAAAAATGTGAAACTGATGAACACATGAAACCCGTACTGTCTTTTTTAAATTAACGAATCCTAGTTAAATATGTGCAATAAACAGTTCATTTTCTATATTTATTCAAAAACTTGAGCATGTCTCAAATTGTTAACTTTTCTGGATTCTACTGTAATTTACTATAAATTTGAGACAAGTCTTACATAACTAACTATTTAAATGGATCGAATCAAAAATAAACAGAGTGATCGAATTATATCAAAAGAGAATTATAGATAATTACAGTATTTCGAACCGAGAATATTAATTTTCCGAAACGAATTTTCCCTTTCCATACACTATACTATTGAATAATTAATTATTGATCATTTTCATACTGGCTTATGTCCAATTCAATGGCAACATTATCATCCTCAGAGCACTCAAGTACAAAAAATATTTTTCTGTCGCAGAAACAATCCAAATAAATCTTTTTTTTATGTTAAAAATGTATTTGTAAAAGAAAGATTAAGTCTATTTTAAAATAATGCCATTACTAGAATTAATATATTTGTTTTGAAACAAAAATAAAAAAATGGATTTATGATATGCCTGATGAGTTTTTTTTATATTGTTTTTCTGCCTAACTTTTTGACAAGCTATTTTCAGTGATGCTACCTATTTATAAACATGGGTTACATACATACATGTACATATATATATATATATATATATATATATATATATATATATATATATATATATATTTGTGATATATTCGAGCTATTTATAATTTTAAAATCGAGAAAAATACAGATAACTGATATTGATGATCAAATGCAAAGAACTGTACAAGTATTCTAGTTTATAACAGCATTTGTCAAAGTACAGGACACAACACCCAGTAGTGTAAAATTAAAATGCTTAGAGGTCGTTAGCTCAATATATTTTTGTTGTTATTGCTTTAAAAAATATACGAATCAATTACACAATTGTATTTTTTCGAATTCAGTATCTGTATAAAGTTTGTATCACTGCTCCAACAATTAAAATCGAATTTTACAATTTTAATTATTTTTATACAGTCATTTGTTATAATTATTGCCAACTATTATATATTTATATTTAAATTTTCATACACTATTGATTGAATCGAATCAGTCGGGGAATTAATTTTATTCACAACGGTTTATTTGTACATATATTATTGCGTTATTATTTAATTTTATGATATATTATTGAATCACTTGTATTGACATTTCAAACGTATGGAGATGGGAGAAAACGATAGAATTTAAATAAAATGTGCACGTGAATGAAATCGCATAGGAAATATATTTAGCACGCACGTAAACACTTATGAGTAAGGATGAAATATTGAATCATATGTAACGCGCGTTTGTCCACGATATGGATTCAGTGTGTGTGCATCGTGACGATAAAAATGAAACGACACCGAGACATTTGTCCGAGACACCGACCTGATCTAACTGAACGTGAAGTGGGCCGCGACTGGGCGTCGAGATGCACCGCGCCAGGAGTTATTCCTGGCCGTCCTTATCGTCCATCCGCAGCGTCCACTAACTAATACACGTTATAAAATCACTCTCGCTGATAATCGTTGCCGAGATCTTTATTAATAGGAAGACGTGTTTCGTGCACACGCATTAAAAATAATCGAGACATTCCGCGCGATAATACAAGGTGAAATAATGTGTGTCGAGTTGACGGAAACGTTGAGATTTGGATGAATTTCGAGGCGAATATTTCATTTTACTTATAACGAGCCAATCGACGGTTTTATAAATTCTTTAACTAGCTCTATATCTACATAACGGCGAACGTGAAATATATTTATAAATTAACTTTTAATTAGCGTTTCATAACACTATATATTTTTCGATATAACGATGAAACGCAAGAAATCATAGGTTGATCCTGGCCAACCATCAACGCCGACACCGAAGCGAAACATCCAGGGTTGGAAAGCAATGCTCTCTATTTGGTGGAGTATGGAGTATGCATATAAAAACCAATCAGAGAAATTGTGGAGAAATGTAGTTTTCAGTGATGAGAGAGTAAGCTTAATATTTTTTGATTTGGAAGGATACGTAAAAGTATGAAGAAGAGTAAATAGAGAATTTAATAAGGAAAATATTATACCAGCAACAAACATGGTGGGTGTAGTGTGATGATAAGGAGGTGTGTGTGCGCCGCAGGTGTTTCAAATTTGGTATTCATTGAACAAACTATGGACAAATATGACTATTTACGAATTTTGCAAGAAAATGTAATAACCAGTGATGGAATAATCGGTCTATCTGCAAATAAATTTATGCTTACCGAGATAATTACACAAAGCACTGCTCTTTAATGGTGAAAGAATTGTGTCTTTACTACTATCGGTCCACATTTTAGAATCAAATTTTATTAAAATGAAGATTCATAAAATTTGTTAGAGACAGATCGATTATCAGGTTGTACTTTAATGTTTCTTCTTCATTAAATATGCCTTTTTAAATCCGGATCAAATTTAAAATAAAATTCATTTTTCTTTGTGATAAGTATTATAATTTGTTAATAAACTGAATACATTTCTTGAATAAAAACAATGCAGTAAACTTGAAACCGTCATATTAAAATATTTTATGTCCAATTAATACACGTCTGTTAATATGATTTAAGTAAATTTATATTTTAATTTTTTCAAAAAAAACTATATTTGAGAAAAAGTAGGTTTTATTTTAATTAACGTGTTTTTTTGATTGTTCTTAAACTGTTTAATGTTTAAATGATACTAATTATAAATTCAATTATAGAATATGGAAAAAGTCGAATGTTTAAGGATACACAATATTATGTTTTATACCTACAAGCTATTTTTGTAAAGTAGTAAAAGGTATGTTGAAGGAAATACTAATTGAATTCTGGATTTGTATTTTTTGTAAGCTTCCTGTTAAGAAACGCGGTGTATAAAATGTAATAAATGAAGCGTATAATTAACTGATTTTTTTTAAATATAAATACATAAATGTTGCATATCCGTTAACTTTGAAGCGGTCGACATTAACTGTCATAATAATTTATATATATATATATATAGTTGTACAAAGTATTCTTTTTTAAAAAAATCAATCGTGGAATAACAATTTATAATAGATATAAAAGTATAGAACAAGCTCTGAAGAGGATATTTTTTTTTATTAAAGCAATCAAATAATAAAATAAAGCAAATTTGTAATTTTCAAACAGGCACATAGTTTGTTCGCCTATTTATATGCGTTTTCTTTCGATTCTGCGCGTGAAACAAACAGAATATTAATCAACAAATTGAAATATTTTCGACTGATAAACCAGCAGATGGGTGTCGATGACGACGTGCTAATTGAACGATTTATAAACTCAATTATTTGGAAGGTATTTATTGAAGAACTTCAGTAACGTCGACGGTTTCAGTCAATCAATACTCTTTTATGTTTTAACGATCCGTCTGTTTACACAGACTTTGATTTCTTTAATGCAGTTCCAATGCCAAATAGATATGATGTATACGATTCATTCCAAGTATTCTACAGTAATTATAAATTAAAGATTGATTTTCAGTACCTTTGATATCAATTATTATTCTGTGTTGCGCTGGGGCTATCGAAATGTTTTTAGATATGTATTTGTGCGTCATTTTCTAATTTGTAGGATTAAAGCCTTTTTTTAAACTTATTGAATTGAATAGGGTGAGCGTTTTATAAGCTTTTGTCACCTGGTTTATTGTGTTTTTTTTTATATTTACTACCAAATGGGAATACCCTTGATACTTTTTGAAATAATTATATATATATATATATATATATATATATATATATATATATATATATATATATATAGAGAGAGAGAGAGGGAGAGAGAGAGAAGATTGTACATCTTAAGATAATGAGTACAGAATATAAAAATATGTTCGAGTTAAGTAATTCTTGTAAAATGAATTCATTCACAATTTTTAATTATTATTTAATGATTTTTTATTTAAGTAAGTTTTCACTTTAAATCTTTTTCTATGGGTTAATTTGAAAATATATTAATTATCAACTGACTTCGAATAGAATATATATATATATATATATATATATATATATATATATATATATATATATATATATATATATATATATATATCCCTATCTTTAAACCTAGAAACAATTAATACTCAATAAATATACTGAGAAGTTAACCAAACCTATTCTCGAACACTTCATTCGCATTATAATTTATTTTCGTACGATTAATCGATACTCTGAAAATAGCAGTTCTGCAAAACATATTTATGACTTACATTCCATCCAAACGCGTCCGATATAAAATCCGATTTGTCTGGTTCTTCTGGATCACTGTCTAGGTCATGGAGAGAATCGACGCCACTGTCTCCTCCCTCCGAGTTCGTTCTTGGTATAGCATCAGCGTTTGGCTCCAATTCGTTCGTGTCTGCAGCGCAAGTTTCCTCAGGCATTGGCGCCAGTGGTGCTTCACCCGCACCTGATGATATATCTGGAGCGGTGTCATATTCGCGGAACAATGCACCGAAGCGTTCAAAAAATCCGCCATCAAGCTGCTGTAATCTGGAAAATAAATAAATACATACTAACTGAATTTCAGTAACATTATATATATATATATATATATATATATATATATATATATATATATATATATATATAAAAGATAAAAAATAGTAGATTTAAATTTTCATTACTAAATTCATTAATTCAATATGATTTAGTAATTTACATTTTCAGTTTACTTCTGTTAACATACAAATATAGAAACGTGTTGTTAACATGGCAGTGTTGAGTAATTGATAAATATTTTAGTTGTTTGTATATTTTGTAAAAGAAGCAAAAAATTGGCAGAGAAAACAATATATATATATATATATATATATATATATATATATATATATATATATATATATAAATATGGGTAAACAAATATTATTTTAAATATATATATATCGTCTTAAAATGTCATTATGTACCAGAATTAAAAATGAGGCTTTGAAAGCACATAAGTATTAATTTATGATAGTATTGTTGATCATTATTGATAATTGATTTCGAGTAATAAAATGCATAATTTTACACAATTAATGATTATTTATACTAATCATTAATTCAATAAGGAAGAATTTTGGTCCAGTCAAGATGTAGAATATCAATTATCAGTGATGAATACGGAAAATAACCATATGCTAATTTTTTACAATCAAATAACATTTTTACGATCTGTTAATATATTAAGTACTGTAATATAAAATATAAATAGTTTAAAATTTTCGTAGAGTATGATGATTATAATTGATGATAATAAGAAAGGTAAGTACGAGAATTAAAATGTGTTGTTCTGATTTTTATAAAGATGAGTAGGATGTTGTGGCGAGAGTGAGCATGGACGAAGTACCTTCGGGGGTGGGCGTGTGCAGCGAGCATGGGGCGGAGCTCTCTGGTATTAATAAAAATTATATGGGTCTTTCTCGTTCTCATATATACATACATTCATAAACGTATATATATATACACATATACATACGCACATATGATTTTGTTTAAGGATATAAAAGTTATCTGCAAATAAAAAAAAGCATGTGCCTTTTTTATGGAAATTTCCAAAGATCTAGCAAGTCATTTAAGATAAATTATTTTATTTGAGTACTGTCGCTTCTGTGTATTAGTTTAAACGATTTAATGCGTTTCGAGTGACTACGTTAAAAACAACCAATTTCCTAGAAGGTAAATATCTTAATAAAACCTTAGTATTTTCAATTTTGTTATTATTATTTTAAATGAGAGTTCTTTCTTTTATTTTTTTACATTTATGAAGTGTACAATAAATGTTTCAATGACCAATTTTCAGTATATTAACTGTGTTGTAGCGCGAATACATGTAAATAGCGAATGCATTTTTATTTAATTACTTTTGTTTTAAAATTCAATAAAAATAAAATAAAATGTATAATAGATATAAAAACGTAACACTAAGCCGTGCGTTTGCGGAAAAGAATGCGAACAGTGAGACAGAGGTCGCTAGACTATTTCGCTGTCCGTCTTCGTTGTATGTTTATGAAAACGTTTAGGTTTAATTTGCTTCATTGTAAATGTCATTTATTTAATTTAGTATTTAATTTCAATCAGACTTTGGGTCGTATGATAAATTGAACGTGTATTAACGAAAGTTTAGTTTTATTTTAAGTATTATATATAAAATTAAAATGAGTTTTCAGTCTTCATTCGTACGAGCTGTGATTAAAAATCGGAATATTCAATCTATGAGGAAGATGCATTTCCTTAACAAAAAGGCGTATGTTAACGGACAGTGGATGACAAGCTCAACAGGGAGAGAATTCGATGTTATTAATCCAGCTGATGGATCTGTAGTTAGTTCTGTACCGGACATGAACGTAGAGGATACGCAAATAGCTATAGATGCGGCAGCTAAGGCATTTAAAAAATGGGGATGTACGACAGCTAAGGAGCGTTCGATTGTTTTACGTAAATGGTTCGATTTAATGGAAGCAAACAAAAAAGAAATCGCCGAGGTTATGACTTATGAATCGGGTAAACCGATAAAAGAAGCGTTAGGTGAAGTCATGTATGGAAATTCTTTTGTCGAATGGTTTAGTGAAGAAGCTAGACGAATCGACGGTGAAATAATTCAGAGTCCGACACCCACGAAACAAATATTTTTAATGAAACAACCGATCGGCGTAGTGGGTCTTTTGACACCTTGGAATTTTCCACACGCGATGATCACGAGAAAAGCAGCTGCGGCTCTCGCGGCCGGTTGTACGTGCGTCGTAAAACCGGCTGAAGATACACCTCTGACGGCTCTCGCGATCGCTTGGTTGGCTTCCGAAGCCGGTATACCGGAAGGAGTTTTTAACGTTATCACTTGTAGCCGATCGAACGCGCCGAGCGTAGGTAAACTTCTGTGCGAGAGTCCGAAAATCGCTGGCATTTCGTTCACCGGTTCGACGGACGTAGGAAGATTATTATATAATCAGTGTTCATCCGGTTTAAAGCGAATCGGGCTCGAACTCGGTGGAAACGCCCCTTTCATAGTATTTAAATCGGCCGATATCGATAAAGCTGTACAAGGTGCGATACAATCGAAGTTTCGTAATTGCGGTCAGACGTGCGTATCTGCGAATAGATTCCTCGTCGAAGAAGATGTGTATGATACTTTTATACGAAAATTTAAAGATGCAATTTCCGAGCAAATCATTTTAGGAAATGGTACTCAACCGAATGTTACTGCTGGCCCGTTAATCAATAAAGCACAAATGGAAAAAGTTACTAGTATAGTAAATGATGCTGTACAAAAAGGTGCAGGGATTGTACTCGGTGGAAAGCCTGCTTCTAGTATTGGAAATTTATTCTTTGAGCCGACGATTTTAACCGGCATAACTAACAGTATGAGAATATACACAGAAGAAGTTTTTGGGCCAGTAGCACCTGTTTTTAAGTTTAAAGGCGAATCCGAAGCTATAGAAATTGCGAATAATACGAATCGCGGTCTTGCGAGTTACTTTTATTCGTCTGATATCGCTCAAGTTTTTAGGGTTGTTAAAAGCCTTGAAGTGGGGATGGTCGGGGTTAATGAAGGGATGATATCGACTTGTGAAGCTGCTTTCGGTGGTGTCAAAGAATCCGGGATTGGGCGTGAAGGTTCACATCACGGTATTGATGATTATGTATACATTAAATATATGTGTTTAGGTAATATGTAACAAGTTATACATAAAAGCTTTTTTTTTACACCGATATGTTGCTTATTTTTAATTTCTTTCATTGTTTAAATACTGTATATTTGAATTGGTTTATTAATTTTAATTCTATTTGTTTTTAATCAAAGATATTTTTATTTAAAATATATTTAATAACAGAAGAAATGTTTATTTTGTAAAGATGTTTGTTTGATTTATTTTTTCTAAAGTATAAATGATTATTGCAATGAATGTTTATTTCATATTATATTTTGATCAAATTATATTTATTATTATGGAAATAATACTTTAATGCCTGTGATAGTGATTTTTTATATAGTTTATTATTTTCAAAGTAAAGATCATAAATTGGTAAAAACTGATTAACATAAATAGTTTATTACTATTTCAAAATTAGTCTTCGATCGAGATCAAAAAAAGAAAATAAAACAGCCATTCCTTTAGTATTAAGTATATTTCTAATTATAATTAAGTTTAATAATTAAAAATCAATTAGTATAATTGAAAGTATATAAAAAATGAAAATATTTTCTTGTTATATAAAAAAATATGACAAAATTTTAGTTATTAATAAAATCAGTTCCTACCTAAATTTATATCAGATGCATGCTTTTTTTATGTCTTATTATCAATTCTAAATGATTATTGAGTAACTAATAAACTTTAATCATAAATATTTAATAATGAAAGTAAATCTGTCTTCCAATATTTGCCTTTTGTGAATTAGTGAAAATAAAATGTAATAAGTATTATGTAGATAAAACACTATTAAAAAAAAATATTAGAACTAGATGAAATGTTTAAAATCATATTTTTTGTTATACACTATCTTTATTGATAAATGTACATATATATGAGAATAAAGTGGATAAACTGGTGTGGGTATTTTTAATAGTTACTCCATTCCTGCCCTATCAAGTTTTTTTAGATATGTCAGGTGAATTTAATATATATATATATATAATAATTTATAATAATTTATATATATATATATATATATATATATAAATTGAAAGTAATTAGAAAAAGATTTCAAGCGTTAATAAAATTTTAAAACTGCATTATTTATTAAAATCTTGAGAAAAACTGAAAATGAATCCTTGAATATTGTCAAAAAAATTAGCTAGTATTTTTTTAATTGCGCATAATGCATCAAAATTAATGAATATTTAATCCTAAAGTAAAAAAGTGAAGAATATAACATATATGTAGTTTTTTTTTCACGTGCCAATTGAGATAACTCAGGTCCTTCTATCTTAATATAATTATATTTTTATTAAAATATTATGCAAAGATGTTTAATTAATAAAAAAATCCTAAAATTTACGTTCTACGTAAAAAAAAATCAAAAATATAGACTAATATCTGGGTTATTAAGGAGCCCAATAGTATCGAACGTGACTTTTTTGAACGTCGTTACTTATGAGTTAATATACATACTTAACTAAAGTCGATAGTTTACTTAAAATAATAACTACAATAAAACGGTAGACAGCTAAGATTAAATCGAAAATATATTTAAGTAAATTTCGTTAAATCATTTTTTTATCTGGCAGATATGTATTTAAATTTATTTATATAATTTTGTATTACAAGCGAGCCGATATTTATTTATAGTGTAGTAAAACCAAATAATATGTATAATATTTATGTCGATCTAATATTGAAGGTTTTAATATTGCCAGTTAAATTATATTTAAATTAAAATTAAGAATACTGATTTCAATAATTCGCTTATAAAAAATTTAACAGATAAAATGTTAACATTTTTCTGAAATAATTAATAATAAACATATATACAAGATTTATTTGAAGATCAGATTTTAAACCAGAACAACGATGCATTTATTTGTAAAACTGTATTTAATTATAAACAAAATTTCTAAAATCTATTTCAGCATTTATTGTTTTCTTCTTGTTAAATACGGTATCCAAACATTTAATTTGTGTATGCTTTTTAAATAATTTATTTTCAAATCATATAAAGTGAAACGGTTACTATTAAATTACTCTTTCAATTAATGCTACGAGCTTTTTATGTTATGTAATAATTATTTGATTTAGTTTAGATTGATTGCACATAAGTGTAATTATTATTTTTTTTTGGTAAAATAAATTAAGCTGTAATAATTTAATAGAATTTTTTTTATCTGATTTTCAAGTTTATGGGAAAAAAACCTGATATAGTCTATGAACCAATAGAGCTTGACACAAATTCCACATTATTTTATTGATCCGACACTATATTAAGATAATGTATAAGACACTAGTCGTATTAATAATTGATGTTTTTTAAAAAAATAATCGAATATTTATTTCGATGTACCTTTTAATTTTCATTTCACTGAATGAAATCACTTTTATTTTTTTCTTTATTTTATAAAGCACTGCTGATATTACCGGCATTCACTTAAAACCGTTTAATACACCAGACACTGTATTATTTCACTTTGATATCAAATAAGTTTCAGCTGTGTGTCTTGAATCCATCATGTCCGAATGTAAAATGATATACTGAAATGTGATAAATGTATAGAAGTTTATAAGCACGCACACACATTCGCGTGGTTTGTGTTTAATCTGAGGTTGGACTGATTTCTTATATTCTTGCTGCTTGGTTATTACGCTTGGTACAAATTACGGTGATAATGATCTCTTCGTAAATTCCGATAGGAAGAGATTCCAAATAAATAAATAACAGATGAGTCAAACAGTAAATAACGAGGAGCAAGAAATGCAAGCGTTGTAAGAATTTGTACTTTTTTTTTATAATTAAATATGCATGTTAAGTATGAGTGGTGGGTGCCGATGTTATGAAGATTTTTTCAGCCGTAACGACTGTGTTTGCGCGTTTAAAAAACGGTAAATCCAAGTTTAGTTCTATGTTTGTGACTGACTCAAAGAATATCGGTTAAGTACCAATTAGCGTTTTCTATGTAATAACGTCAATAGAAACATTTAAACATGCAATCATAATTTGATTCACATTAATTGTTTTATTAATAGTACGTCTCTTTTAACAATACACTTCTTTATTTACATCTATATTTATGTTTTCTATTTATTTTTATCAAACTATTAAATCTTAAATATTTTCCAACAGATAAACATTTTTTACACTACGATAATGTAGAAAACAGCAAATGGAACAACAAAACTTTTTTACATTAAATATTTTTATTTAAGAATGTATATCAATGTTTTCAGATAAATCACTTTGTTTATTGTATATATTCAGTAAAAAAATATTTTGTAATTATCAAACTTGATGAAAAAAAACGATATTGGATTAATTTATAAAACGATTTGATTTAAACAAAAAAAAGAAGTCGAATTCCATAATTAGTAATTTATTGGTATCGTGATTTATAATGTACTGGCCATACATTTTACTTTTGGTACCAAAAAAAGTTAAAATAATCAATATTCAGTAATGAATTTTCCATTCAGAGACATTTTTTCTGATCAGAAACGTTCAATAATTGATTATTGATCATTTCTGTATGTGCATTTCGATGGTGATACCATCTTGGAATCGCTATTGAACTGTCCATAAGTCATCATCAAACTAATAAACAATCGGCTATTGTTTATTAACCAGAAAAAAATTTGATCAAACATTTTGTTGTGAGAAGAATAAAAATTCATTTGTAAAAGTTAATCAGCCACGTCGTCAAACGCTACGATTTTTACAATTGAAACTTTTCTAATCTAAAAACGGAAATTTCAAACATATTTTATTTGTATATTCTTGCTTGCTATTTCGTTACACATTATTATTCAGATTAAAAGTTTATAAGTAATTTGAATAGTTATGCGATGATCATTAAAATAATTCACATACTAAAAAATACGTCATGTTTTAGTTGAGAGTAAATCAATGAATTAATTATTAGTACTAAAAGTGAAAATATTCTAAACAGCATGAAAAATCATATTTTATTATATAAATCATTAGTGATATTAAAAAAAAAACACTACAAAAATTTCGAGCATGTTAACACATTATCGATTTCTGATGTACTAATGTGTCTTTTTGGATGGAACATTTGATAGACGTTGCCATAGTACTATCTGTTTTTAACACTTTGGGTACCGGAAACGAGAAATCTCTTTTATATAAATACACGGTGAGACCGGAAACGGGAAATCTCGTTTGCAGACAAACATTTTAAATTAAAAGAGATGAAAGAATGTAAATCGAAGGATGACTGTTTCAAAGAATTTTTGTACATAGCTATAATATGTTACAGTCATACCTTGACTTTACTTTGTTTTGACTTGTGTTGTTTTCTGAAAATTAGCCGGTATGTAATGTGTTAAGAACAATGGCTTTTCAGACAGCTTTAGCTTTTAAGCACAATAGCGTTTCAGAAATTGTTTTTAATTGCGAAGATTAACAGGAGTAAATAAACGAAGGTGATTTCGACTTGATATAAAAGAAAATATTCGGAGTTTGTTTTTATTTAATGCCTTTCTCGATTTTCGCAGATTTTAACACTAAACCGAAACATTTTTGTTAATAATATTTAAATGTTTATAATCGTTATAAGTATATATATATATACAGTTAGTATAGTGCTTCTTGCGCTAATTTTTGAGTATACAGTCAAATGGAGACAGACGAAAATACTTGATAACTGAGATACTTTTTTACGTAGTTGAAAATATATGAAAATATGTTTTATTGAAATTAATTACCTGTCTTGTATTCTTTTCTTAATAATAAAATATAATGCTTCTCGACGCTAAAATTTATGCGATTGAACACAGTTTTTACACTTGAGTCTTTTGGTTTGAAACAAGTAGTCGCAAAAATATAAGTTTAAATTGAGTTATTTTACAATAATATAGTTAGAATAACAAAGTTCTTTTACAATAATAGTAACAGTACATATCTACAATTAATTAATATTATTTTAGAGAATTTTTTAGTGGTTTATTTTTTACTAAATTTCCTGTATGTATCATTTGTATTATCTGTGTGAGGAAGTATTATGTGAAATTTATCGTTCTAGCTTATTTTTACTATTTGTAAAAAATAACAAATATTTCGAAAACAATATATATATATATATATATATATATATATATATATATATGTGTGTGTGTGTCTGTGTGTGTATTACTCTTTAAACAAAATAATAAAATGTCATCAATTGCCCATTGTTTATATAATCTTTTTATATTAAAACACTAATCAGCCTTTTGTATCTTACATGTGTGATTATAAATTAAATTCTTGAACCACAAGATTTTAGATAAAATTTAATGTAGTAAATTTAGTTATTATTCAAGTAGATTTTTGTCTGATGTCTTGAATATGAAGTGAAGTTATGTTGCATTTTGAAAACTTTTATTTTATAATTTAATGAAGAAGTTTTTAATTGTTTTCAGATACTTTTACGCGAAAATGTCAAAATCGAGCAAATAATTGACTAAAAAAAACATATTGTTTTGTGGTTAAAATTTTGAAATATGAACAATAACTAATATGAAAATTGAAAATATTTAATATACCAGATATTCTATATTTGATTTTTTAACTAATATCTTTGACAAACGGTCTGGTATTTCCTGTTATTGTAAAGAAGAGAATTTGATAGTCATTAAGTTTTGTAGATTGTGTGTAACATAAAAACTCAGGAATAATTTAACAAACAATAAAACTGAAACATTAGTAAAAATCATGCCGAGAGAGCTCTATAAAAATAATCTATTTTATGTGAATCAATGGAATTTTAATGCAATAACATGAAATATTACCTTCTTTTCAATCGGATGCTATTGAAGCTTGATAAGCGAAAGAACTGTTTCAGATGTTTAAAAATGCGAACGATTCGTACCATCACTGAATGTGTTTATTAGACCAGTGAGGAATACGCGAAACGTGATACCATTTTTATAACAAGAGTATAAACCTTTATAAAGACTGATCATTGGATCTTGACGTCATTGAAGCTTCATATCTCTGCATGACATAAGAGTATTTTTTATTTACAATATATTTCATAATACAGTAGACTGTCTTCTCCTACCATTCATCTTCTGTATAAACGTCATCGTTAATCATCTCAAATTATCAATCATTCCAACTAACAAAGACGTTGTAGTAATTCACGAATCAATTATCTTAATTTCGATAATTGTGGTTTTTTACTGACGCGATGCGTTTTTCAAATTACAGTTGTAATGAGATTATAAAAAAAACCTCAAGTTTTATTAAAAACAAACACATTACGCACGCATAAAGAATATGATAATGCATGTACTTGTAATACGACTGACCGATTTTTTTTACCAAATTAACAGACTTGTAATTTGGCGATTTGTTAATTCAATCGAAATAAATATGATTTTTTTCAGTGAAATAACGTTTCCGTTATCATTATCTTTACAACATTTTTTTTAAAATTATTTTTCCTTAACGCATTTAGAAAGTTGTGATACGGATACGTTTATGCAAATTATGAATTATTTTTAATATTTAAATTATCTGTTTATATTTGTTTGTTTATAATAAATAGAGTATGCAGATTTCAGTGTATATATATATATATATATATATATAAATATATAAATATATATATATATATATAATATGTATCATTTTTTGTAAAAGTATGAATGTTTCTTAATTTCCTTTCAATTTGTTAGAGGTTAACTTATATTATCCAAGTACACATACCCGTTCGTGTTATTATTTTTAATTAAAAAAAATAGAAATTAACACATTGAGAAACTTGAAAAGTTGCTATTGTTTAATAAAAAAAAATATTAATTCTAATGAACATTCAAACATTATTTTATTAATACTAAAGTGTGTCTAAGCTGTCAGCAAAATCAAAGTTATTATTAAAAATTTCAATAATTAATTATCAGTTAATTATTGACATTTTTAATAAGAACTTTTTTCTGGTGGCACAGAAAAATTCCAAAATTCGTCTGTGAAAGTGAATTTAACTGCAGAGCCCACATATATAACTGTTAATCTATACATACGAACAATAAAGATTTGTTTTATTTTTAAAGTGTGCAAAGATCTCAAGTGTTTTCACAATGAGTGTCATGTATCAATATAGTACTATGACTAAATTCACATTCACAAATGACTTTTTCATTTACTCCACAAATAGTACATTGGTATAATACATGATAATATATGGTCACTGATGGGAAATAATTCATTAAATGCTATTTACAAAAATGAGGTTTGTGGGATGAGTGAAAAATTCATTTGTAAAAGTGTAAAATATGGCGATATTTAGACACTCGGTATAAAAAAGGAAGCTGTCAGGGTACAATTATTTTTTTTGTAGCGCTAGTATTACTTTCTGATTACTATTAATATTTTTTTTTCAGAAACGAACACCTGTGAAAGTGAATTAAGTCACAATGCGAGAATTATTTATGTTCTTAACTGTTAAACAACTGGGATTCTTAATAGGACAAGACTTTATTCGAAATATATGTTTTTTATGGTTTATATTTAACCGGCTTCATTTCAATTTATCAGTCTCTCAGCTTATTTATTTTTTACGAGTTTCTGTTAAGAATTTTTTTATCCAATCGAATTCTATTTATTTATTTGTTTGTTTGTGACGAACCATCGTCTTTACCATGCACTGATGTGATGCACTGACCAACCTTTCTAGATAAAAAAATGTAAAAAGAATTGTTACCTTTCGATAAAATTAAACGAATAAAGTTTTAAAACAAACTTATTTTTATCAGTTTCGTTCGGATTTGAAAAGGAATTTTTCAGGCATTCTTATTTTTCTGGATTTTCATCAACATTTTTTATGCGATTTCGGGTGTATTTTAATCCATTTCTTCGGTTCTATGCGGTTTTAGAAAATTATAGAACGTATCTCTACTTTTTCAACATAAGTTGTCTTTTTTTGTGCGATTCTTTTATACACGGCTTTCTATGGAACGTATCTACCACATAAAAAGAGATTTGACCGTATTAAAAAAATAACTAAATTAAAGAATTATGAACTAGAGAGTAAAATAGGTATATACGAATCAATGACTTAGTTATTGATAAATCATCGGAGAGGATGAATAATTTGGAATTAAAATCAGTCTTAACTTTGTTGGAAATGAATTAAAATTTTTGGTTTGTAGCAAATAAATTTAGTGTAATTTCATATTTTATTACACAAATAGGTTTAGGATTTCAAAATAATACGGATTGTATAATTAAATGTATATCGATAAAAATCTATACAATGTAAGAATTGTAAACATAAGAATAGTATTTGTTTTAATTAGACCCGGTGTAAAAAATAAAAAAAAACTAATCAACGTGGAATAAGTATATTACATAAACATGATAATTTCATTCAGAAAACTTCGTTGAAAAATAAACTAAAGTTTCATGGTAGATCTCCGCATTAAGTTCTTCTCAGAAGGAAAAAAAATCCGTACGATTCTATATAAACATGTGAATGTCAAGTGTAGATGAAACAGGACTTACCGGTTTTCAATTAAGATCAAACAGAGTGTTAGTAATTTATGTTGTTTAAACAACTTTTTTTTATTTTTAATTATACATCGATTCATTGTTTGAATAAGTTGAAAATTTATGTAATACTCTATATGTAATGTACTATAATTTAAAATCACTTAACCAAGTAGTAAATGACTTAATCATTTAATGAAAATTATACCATTTATAATGCTTTTTTATTACTGTTCGAAATTTAATAATTATAAATAAATTATGATATGCAATGTAACGCAAGTAAATGTTTTTTAGTTGGACATTTAAAGAGTCAAAACAACGAAAACTATTTATTTAAGAAGGTAATTATATGATTTGAATATTTTTTTGGTATAAAACAAAGACAGTGTCGAAATATCTGAACAGAAACTCTGAAAGTCATTCATGGGATAATTCCCAAGTAAATATTTGCATACCAAAGAACACTTTGTACAGTCACCATCTTGAAAACATTAACATGTATGTTTAACAATCGTATGATTTGTGCAAATAATGGCGAGAATCGTTTGATAAAGTGAATCTAATACTAAACATACGACATAATTGTACATGCTGTTTGGATTAACATGTAAAAGATTATGAAATGATGTTGCTATGAGAACGAGAATCAGTAATATTCAAGTTTCTTGAACTTTTATGAATATTTCAAACCGGTATTTACAATACCGATGTATAGTGAAAAATGGATATTTAATAAATAGTATTTTTACAAAGAAATAACGTTACAAGATATTTTGTTATTTTTATATTTTTCATTTATAAATAAACTATTGATATAAACAAAGTATTTTTTGCAGGAACTGCCTGTGTGACAACATACAAGGAAAAATATATTCAATATTTTTGTGGTATGTTAAAACGAGCAACATTTAATTAAAACTAACTGATACCATTTTATCAGTGTTGCGTAACTGCATTTTTTTTCATTATTCTTCGAAAAAGTGTTGTTAATTATTCCATGCGATGTCAATGTCGAAGCGATTTATGAAGAAAAATTCTTAACATATTTTCTAAAAACATGTGTACAGTAAAAATTCGTTCATCGTGTGAACAGGATCGTGATTTTCTAACTGGAAGAATTTGGATCGAGATTTGTTTTCAATAGTGAATCTTCAAAGATTCGGCACGATATGATAAATTAGAATAACTTAGTTCCGAATTAAGGCCGTATGACATTTTGTGTAATTTTAAAAGTTTAATTTTTACATTAAAAATTGATTTTAACAAGGATACTTTTCTGAGAAGAAATTAATTATTTCATTTATATACGAGTATATATATATATACATTTATATAAACATATAAATATTTGAAAATCTACAAAGAATCCAGATTGTAATCTAAATTAACATAACAGGCGACTAAAATTGAGATTATATCCATAATATATGATTTTTCTTCCCACTGATTCATTAGTTGAATTTTTCTAACACGTAAAAATGAAAAAAAAACTATTACACTGAAAACTAATTGCAGAGACAAGTCATTTTCTTCATCAAAATTGATATTTGTCGAAATGTAACATTTAAACTTATTGGTTAATTTTCTCACATCGATGTAGTTATCTCAGATTCCTTGTTTGATTTAATCCTAATACTACAATAAATTTCTATCTCTATCACTAAATTCAGAAATGAATTTGCACTCATTGCACGAACCAGATTTTTTTGATCAAAAACATTCAGTAATTGATTATTAATAGTTTTTGATTGTTGCTTAATGGTAAACATTCTGAAAACGTTTAGGTATAGAAAAAATCTGACAAATCAGATTTTTCAGTACCTTAACGCTCTGAGGATGATGGAATAGCTATCGAAATGTTCACAAGAAAGAATTAAAAAAAACGATTAATAATCGATTAGTGAATATTTTTGATCAGATTTTTTGTTGATTTGGTCTGTGAAAAGTTAATTTGTTAAAATAATTATAATGCGTTTTATTAAATCTTATAAAATATATCACTGGCTATTAAAAAAATATAAAATTTATTTTATTATCAAACGAATTTTACATTGTAGACATGACGTATAGGTTAACAACTTAATATGATATCTACCAAGTTTTTAATATATATATATATATATATATATCGTTATGTACATTTTAACTATCTTTGAAAATAATTAAAGGATGATTCGAACGCGGATGTGTAAATACAAAATAAAAACAAAGATTTTATTTTGTGTTCGGATGATAATGACCAGAGATATCGATGTGCCCTTAACTCCAAATAATTAACAAATATTTGTCTGTAAGAATAGACTGAGAAAGAGAATCACTACAAAATAAAAATTCGTTCTTTACTGAAACATCTTCCATCGATTCTCTATTCTAAGCAGGGGTATTTACAATTATTGCTTAAATAAAAATGAATTCGAATAATGAAGGTTCTAATAAACGATATTTTAATAATCGAACTGACCTACTGTGGTCAGTTCGATTATCAATAACAAAAGTTTCTTTGTTATTGTAGAAAGAAACTCTTATGTTATCGATTGAAAAGTAAATTCTTTGCGAAATTAAAAATATTTTTAATTAGTTTTGTATGTTGATCAAAAGTAATTGATTGAATTCACGGTTGTTTGAGTAAAAATAATTAATTCAATTTGTATTTCAACAAATGTGTCATTAGAGAATGATTTATAACAAAAGAAAATTAAACTAGTTACTAAGTAAACAATATTTTTGTAATCAAATTATAATAATTCAGTTTTGAATTAAAGCGGTAGGAAATTTTGTGTGTATTTAAAATTTTAGTTTTTAGAATACATAAAAAATTGATTTCAACTAGTATAATTTTTTGAGAACAAAAAACCGATTTCATTTATATATATATATATATATATATATATATATATATATATATATATATAAAGATTGAAAGTTATATTATTACTCAAAACGAATACCATTTTTATTATAATTCAATTGTATTTATATTGTTAAATTGATCACAGCTCTAAAATACCATAAAATGAAAAATACAATTGTTTCAATAAATAAGAAATTAAGAAAAAGATTAATAAAAGTGTACAAAAAGTATTTTATGTAAACAGAACTTGTTTGAAAACAGCTATTAGGTCTGTAATAATACAAACACTATATTTGTACATGCAGATTCTTGTTGCACAGATAATAAATTCTTTAACACCCACGGATAAACATGCAACGACATTATTCAATTTGCATGGCTAAAAAGTATAAAGGAGGATACTTTAATCGAGGTAGTGTTCTGGTATTAAAGTAAGAAAGTAGAACGTTTATGAAAGTTAAAAAAAATATGGAAGAAAAAATGTCTTATTGATTAAAAATAGATTTGGTAGACTTATTTTCAGGTAGATATTAAATAAGAAAAATCAATAAGTGTTGTTTGATAAATATTTAATAGGTATAGAAGGTCAACATATAATTGAAGTAAGTGAAAGATTGAAGAAAAGTCGATTTATTAAAAAAACAGACTATTATCTATTTAAAAATTGATAAAGCGTGAGTAGTCGATTTATTTACAAGTTATTAATCCTCAAAAAAACAATAAATCATTTAAATTACTTCATAAGTTTAATATCAAAATTTACATTCGTTTTTTTTTCACATTTAATACAAAGAAAATGGATGTTTCTCGGTTAAAAATCGATTTCAATTGATTTCCTAGGAAAAATATAACAAATTTAACTGATTTGAAAAAATCAAGTACGATTTAGGATACAAATAAATAAAACATTTAAGTATGTTGATATATTACAATGTTTTTAAAGACTCAAAGAAACCGATTTTAATAACGTCTGCTTTTTTATATGCGTTCTCTTTTATCGTCGCTTTTAACTTTACACATTTTTTCCATTCTTTGAGCGAAATTTTGGATTTTTTTTATTAATTTAAACGTTTACGTTTTGTACTTAAGTGAAATTGATTACTCTTATCAACAATACAGAGTCCGAGTTTATTAATAAGCTAGCTGCGAATGTTCGAGGATTAAAACTATTCGGGTTAGATAATTACTTAAGTGATTTAAGGGGATCAATACTTCAAGGACAATATATCTAATGGAATTGTAGATATAATGAACTAAATACTGATTAATATCAGATAAATATACTTAAATAATGTTGTATTATTGTTTATTTACTTATATTAAATACTGGTATCAAGATTCTGTTTCAAGTATTCATGTATTTTTTATAGGAAAAGCGTTTCAGTTTGTGTCGTTTCACTTTAAATAGCAATTATTTAGTAACATTCTGTTTCAAATTTTCTTCATTATTTTTTTTTAAAGAATATTTTGATGTTGGTAATATATTTTCTTATATTCTATTATTATGTCGTGATTTACTAAAATTTAGTGTCCTATAAACATGTATTATTATGTGTTTTATTAACTTATATATTTTCATTAGCAATTATTAAATATTCAATAATATATTTGTTTTTGGAAATGCATATATATTGAAATTAAAAAAATACAAAAGAATTAATTATAAAGTGGAATGCATTTCATGTTAATATTTGAATACAACCAAAGAAAGAGCACATTAGCAAAAAGTATGCAAATGCAGAATGTTTGCGTTCTTAGTATATTTTTTTTTCAAAAAATATCCGACATTGTAATGTCTTATTGTTTTGTTCACATCGAAATATGAGTAACACTTTTCAAGGATGAAAACTGCTTATAAAACAATTACATTGAGATTTTATTTTTAAATTCTCCGAATCTATCAGAAAAACAGGGATGTATACGTTTTTTTAGATAGAATTTTTCTGATTTTCATTGTTTATGTTTGGTAATATGTTAATCTGAATTTATTTGTTTTTTTTTTTTGGTCTAGACTCTTAAAATTTATCATACAGAGTCGCAATCTGGTGATTTATGACGTAATTTGAGGATATTTTTTTAAACATCCATCGACGCTTTGAGAAGATTTTATTTTTGTTAATTAAGATACGTGGGACGTTTGATAAGTAGGGTAAAAAAGCAAGATGAACATCGATCGATTTTATTTCTTAACATAGTCTTCATTGAGTGGTATATACTTGGTCCAGTGAGTCTGTAAAGGAATCCATTAATGGAGGCGATGACATCCTCAATCGACGAGAATTTCTTCCCACCGAGCCAAATTTTCAAGTTTGAGAAGAGGAAGAAATCGCACGGTGTGAAATCCGGAGAACAGAGTGGATGAGGAATCAATTCTAAGCCTAATTCGTGCAATTTTGTCATCGCGACGGTCGATCTGTAGGACGGCGCGTTGTTCTGGGGAAAGAGCACTTTTTCGTGTGCCAATTATGACTGGTTTTGTTTTAGGTCTTCTTTCAAACGGTCCAATAATATTGCATAATGGGCCCTTTTATCGTTTTTCCCTTCGTTAAGTAGTCGGTCAGGATGATTCCTTGTGAATTTCAAAAAAACAGTGACCATCACATTTACAGCCGACAGAATGGTCTTCAACTCCTTCGGCACACTTTCACCAGTCGTTGTTGCTTGACTGCTGCTTCGACTCAGATGTCTAGTAGTGGATCTATGTTTCATCCACGGTGACGAATCAACGCAAAAGGTGCTCCTTTCTTTAGCGACGACTGCTACAATGCTCGCTCCGAACATCTGTATAACGTGAACGAGACGTCGATTCTGACTGAAATTTCGCCTATGCTAGTTCGAAAAATGACACTTGATTGCCATGGTGTTACCAAATGAATATGCGGTACCACATCTTAGAAATTTACTAAACTTATCAAACGACCCTCGTATTAAATGCAAAAAATGAGAGGTATTATAAAAAACTGTATGTTTTCTGTAGATATATGATTGCAATAGAAATACAAAGCAACGAAACTATCAAAATAAAGAAAATAATTGAAAAATGCTTAATAATGAAGACTGAACACTAAAAAACATGTTAAAAATATCTTTTATCAAGTGAATATTCAACTATAAATATTTTTTGATTTGTTATCTTATTCTCTTCTATTGTGTATATATATATATATATATATATATATATATATATATATATATATATATATATATATATATATATACTCCAAGTCATTTATTGTAAATCACATCAGATTTATTTTATAGGAAAGTAAACTGAAAATTTAGACCGGGATATAATATTTATTTTCTGGATATCAATGTATAAATACTATTTATGTTTGGTAGCAGAAAATGAGAATGTATTTAGAATTGAGCATTATTGATTTCTTTGGAGAAAAAGATTGTTGTTAAGCTATTTTAGTGATTTAACAGTCGTTTAGGAAAAGAATGGCAACAAAAAAACAGGAAATTGCTAGTTCGTAGCAGAAAAATTAACATATAAAACATGATAGAACCATTTCCTTAAAAAAATAGATAATGAACCTTGACTTATATAATGTATATATATATATATATATATATATAATGTATATATATATATATATATATTTATATATATTTATATATATATATACATTTATATATATATATATATATATATATATATATATATATATATAATATATATGTACAATCAGATACTTGTTATAAGTGTTTTTTTTTACAAAAATATATAAAAAATGTATTTCCTTTAAAAAGAAAATGTTAAAAAATATATTTTGCAATTATGAACGTCTATAACAAAAATATAAATTATGTAATATCGTTCATTAATACTTTATTTAAGAACATGATTATTTTTTATAGCATTTATCTACTGAATATTCGAACAGTATGGAAATCCTATTCGATAAAAGGAAACCGCTAATAAAAACATCTACACGTTTACATGCAGTGAATTTAAATCACATGTACGTCAAAAATAGATATCAAACAAACCACCTCCACAGTACCAACCGTACTTAAAAAAAATATGACGTAGATCGTAAATGGTTGTCACGAAAACCGTGCAATTTTCCAACGACTTCCGTTTATATTATCTGCATGCAAACCGAAACTGATTAAAAAAAATTGGTAAAACATAATAATACAACTTACTCTTTTTCACGATCTGATGGCGGTTCTATAATCGAATGCACAACTGACTGTTGCCTCTCGATTTTCATATAAAGATTTTTCCACATTTGATCTTCATCCATTGTGAAATGATTTTATTGCAATCACAATATTTTTTTAATGAGTTCGAGAAATTGCTGTTTTTAAGATTCGATTGTTTTAAAATCTTATGAAATTTGGTTCGACGAAGTTCTGAACTAATTTCAATAAAAAAAAATAGTAACACGAACTCACTGTTCACAATACAGTCACACTTCACGATTATTTTTAATTTAGCGTGAATTTTAGGAACGGACGCGTGCAATTTACTCTAACCTTGGTAAACAAATGGTTTAAGATTTTGTATTTTTATATACATGGACGTGAATTCAATCTATCCCACTGTAAGAATCGTACTAAAACCTGTTTTGCGATATTGGTGTGAATTGATATACAAATAAACAATTATATATATATATATATATATATATATATATGTATGAATGTATGTGTTCTTACTTTGAATTTAAGGCCCACCTTTTTTAGAATTTTCTCGACTGAAAATTAATTGAAGTAATATTTTTTACTATCCGCAAGTTAGGAAAACTTCCATTTAATTAACTCTGTCTTTAATAAATTATTATATTTATTTTTAAATACTATTTACTTTTTCCAACTGTCTTTTTTTGAAAATGAGGTGCGTTTTAAATTCAAAGTAAACTGCCTTTATATATACATATATAACGTATATATATATATATATATATATATATATATATATATATATATAATGTGTATATATATATATAATGTGTATATATATATACTTATTACAGGTAGGGTGGAAAATAATTTCATTATATAAAATGTTTTTCTTTAAAAAATAATTCTATTATTTGCCTAAAGAGATATTAAATTCAATACTATTATTGGAAGGAATATAACAGACAATTTTTCAAATAATAGTAGTAGGTTGTAATTAAACATAAATATTTAAGTATTTATGTCAATATTAATATTTATTATGTAAATAAATATTTATTTATCTAAACAAATAAGAAAGATGTGTATAAAAAGTCAATATATATATATATATAGGTTTATATCTATTTAAAAATTTCTTATTTGAAGATATTGCTTGTATGAAATGATTTGCACTTAATCGAAAAATAAATTGATTTAAAATAAAAGTTTCTTAGCGTGAAGCATATATATCAAAACACTTTGTTGTTTTCAGCAAATTTTCAAGCACTTTAATTTTTTTAATTAATCCCTTGTGCTGGTAGATTTTTTTTACAAAATAATGCATACAAAATGGTTATTTAAATTTAAAGGAAGTACGAAAAATCTTACACAATATTTTTTTGCAACAAAATATACTTCATTTTATTTCCAAAGTATTATTTTATCGTTAGATCCGAATGTCTTCGCTTCGGATAGGACAGTGTTGTATTTATTTTAATAAGATTTCTCAAAAAAATTGTACGAAAATGTATACATTTTAATGGATAAAAACAGTAAAAAAATTTCTGATTTTTCGGTAATACTGTTTATATTTTTTTTATATAAACAATAAAAAAATTATAGTAAAATTGAGAACTACAATTGTAGTTAAATTTGAGAATATTCTGGAAATTATGATTTTGTATTATAACAACTACAATGGAATGTGCGACTTTATAAAACAACTATGTTGCAATATATATCCGAAAATGATTATATAGACATACTAACATATATATATATATATATATATATATATATATATATATATATATATATATATAAACTAACTATATACTAACGTACGTACATACATACTATATACATACTAACATATAATATATATATATATATATATATATATATATATATATATAACGATACGATTCAAGCGAATCGAGTCGGGGGAGCGAATGAAGAGACTCCATAACATCTCTAGCCGCTCTGTAGTCGATGAGCGTAGCGATTAGAGGGCAGAGCCCCCTAATATATATATATATATATATATATATATGCATTATAAAAAATATCACAGAAAATTTAATTTATATAAAAATAACAAACTAAACATTAAATTATTTAATCATTATTGTTGTTGAATAAATGAAAAAAATAAGATCATTATAAAAATTATGAATCGTTTGTCTCAGTCATATTGTACGATAATACACTAACTGGATACCAGGAATAAAAATCGAAAATTATAACTTCAAAAAGTATGACCATGTAATATATAAAAAAAATATAATAAAAAATTGTTCTTTCTTAAATGCCATATTTACTTATAAAGTAACTACGTTTGTTACAATCTATACGTTACGTTATAACACTATGTTTAATAAGAATATATTAAACTTGGAGCATTTAAAAATATCACTCAGAATTTTTCAAAAAATACAACAAACTCCTATGTTAGGTTTGTCATATATTGTTCTGAATTTTGAAAGTTATATTTTCAAGTATTCTACACAAATTAGTTTTATCTTAGTATACATATATATATATATATATTATTAGTATTAGTTTCTCAATAATAATTTGTTTTAAAATTATATCTACATTCTTTTTAAACGATTTACTCACGTTTTTATTACATTTGGAATGTGTGAGACATTGATTAGGACTTTGGTATCTGTACTGAACTCACTACTAAAAAAAAAAAGTGATTTTAATATAAAAATACGCCCGGTACGGTTTCAAAAATGTTTATAACTAAATGAAAGATTAGTGCTGTACATATAAAATGGGATTGCATTACAGTTATGTTACATCAATCCACTAGTCATTGGCTCAGAGTGAAGTCATTATCCAAGAATAAAATACAGCTGGAGATCTACATTATCTGTGACTAGCTTACGAACAGGTCAGGAATAAGACAATACTTGGTGAACTTTGAATTTTTAACGTTTATGATATATTAATTACATTTTATCAAGAAATAAATTTTGTAGAGACAGTAATGAGTACTTGTCATTAATTAAATATATTAATTATTTTTACAGACAATTAATATTAGTCTGATGTAATTATTTTATATATATATATATATATATATAGTACAAAATAATATTTATCTCTCTGATGTAATTATTTTTATATATATATATATATATATATATATATATATATATATAAAATAATATTTATAATTTCTAATGATTATTGTTGTAATGGAATTGAATATTTTTAAAAGTAAATATTTGACAGCTAGACTTTTAGTAATATATATATATATATATATATATATATATATATATATATGTATATATATATATATATATATATAAAGAGGGAGAGAGAGCTAAAATGTATAACTGAAAAAATATTTAAATTTTTCTATTAACAATTGTACGCATGATTTTGTTGGTTCGTATTCTCCAAAAAAGTGAGATAAAAAATCAGATGAGAAAAAGATAAAAACATAGATGTACGCAGTGAAATATGTGGGCAATTTGATAAGTTTTCAACCTGGCATACATGTAGGTGTTAGTGTTCTACGTTTAAATTTTTTTCTGCTTTGTATTACTAGACCTATCTCATAAAAAATTGTGAAACATTAAGTCAATTTGTTAAGCGGTTTGTTGTAAACAGTTTTTTTTTTAAAAAAATAAAGTACTTTTTAAAATGGATAAAACTGAACATCGCGCTGTGATTTTCGTAAAAGATTAACGCCAACAGAAACTTTTAATGAGATGAAAAATATGTCGAGTGATAGTGCACCTTCATTTATAATTTTTTAAAAATGAGCTGCAGAATTTGAACGTAGTCGTACAAGCTTGGAAGGTAACGCCCCGTTGAGACTATTCCCTAATCTTAAAAAAAAACGCTTGGTACCGAGCAATTTTCTTAAAGTGATGAGCTGAAAGCAGCAGTAAATAGCTATTTTGAACATCTTGAGGAATCGGACTTACAGAATGGGATAAAGGCGCTGGAGCGTCGTTGAACAAATTGTGTTGAATTTTCGAGAGATTATTTTGACAAACAAAAGTAATTATAAAAAGATAAATATAGTATTTCATTGTCAGGCTGCACATTTCGTATATTTTATTTACATAAAACAGTTACAATTAAAATTAGATATTCTTATCACAAAGATAAGCAACAGGTATTTTTGAGGCTTTTCTGACAATTATTTACCACATAAAAACATTACAACTAACTTTTAGTAATGAATGCAATTATATATATATATATATATATATATATATATATATACACATACATATACACACACACACACTAGGAGGATTCACTCACCAACCCCTTAACGGGATTCAGTCCTCGTTCCCCTCTAACAAATAACAGAAATTAAAAAATAATCACCAAACAGTACATTGATGATATGACTGATATCAACCAATCAGAATAGAGACCATGTGATATCAACTAATCAGAGAACGAATAAAATGCACACATAGCGGCAGGATAATTTTTTAATTATAGTTATAGTTACTATGTGTGTGTGTGTGTATATATATATATATATATGTTTATATATGTATATATATACATAAGTACATATAGCATGTTTTGCAGTTCGATACAAAAAGATATAAATTTGTATTTTTATTAAAATTAGTAATTGTGTATGGCGTAAGAAAAAAATGAATTCAAATGGAGTTTTAGTAGTTTTTGTTCTTCATGTCAACGTTTTAGTTGTCGCTGGACCATTAAATTACATACTAATAAAATAAAACAAATTAATCAAAAATGAATGTTTTTCTACTTTCACAAATAAAATTTTCACTCAGTCCGCAAATCAATACATTCTTTCCGATGAAAAAAATTTAATGAGAAATTGTAAATTTACTGATGATGGCATCGCCTTCGAAATGCGTATCAGCAAAAAAATATATGATCAGAAATAAATAACGGTTTGTAAGATCAGAACAATTCAGTTGCGAAAATGATACCTTCTTACTATATATTTATTAATATGATTTTAAATTTTATTACCGGATATTTTAAGAAGGCAAGTGTTTTAGCAAATCTATATTTTATGTAACACACAAAAACTATATTTTATTTATACATAAACACTTGTATTTATTAACAAAAACATGTTTCAAATAAGCAAAATTAATAGAGTTATTTAAAATTCTGTGCGCGTAGAACAAACACAGATATTTTACTAAAAGATTAAATATTTAGCTAAATAATATCTAAACGATTTTTTTTTATAATACTGGTATTTATCACCCACATTTACTCGTCTAAAAATTGTAGAATCGTAATATAAAAATGTGTATGATGTATCAATCAACGAAAAATAGTGTTGTGATAGTAAGTGTTTTGAAATTTTATACAATTACATTATTTTCACAGATTAATTACTTTTAATTTGAATAAAAATCGACGGTGTTGAGAAGGAATTTCATTTCGAAATGAGAATAGATACTTTATATGTTTATACTAGTTACTAATTATGTTACGGTCTAATTAATTTATTTGCTAGTATTTTCAAGATCGGTTCAGGTGCGCTTTAAATTTTTAGTTATAATAATTTCATAGTAGATATAGAATGGTTAAACATATTTTTCTACACACAAATATTGTTTTGAAAGATATTTATTTTCGAATCTGATAAACAATAATTTTTATATTAATTAAATCATATTTTAAAAGTAATTAATTTACATGCAATACTTTTAATTTCAGCGAATTTTATAAGATATTTGTTAATTTTTATATAAATAAACACAATATATCTTTAAAATCTATATTTTATGTTTATGAAAATGTATAGTTTTCTTTGGACATTTAATTAATATTTACTTGTAAATAAACTTCTAAATTATTCAAATTTTATTCTTTTTTAGATTAAAAAATATCTTTTATAGGTTGTAATAATTGTTTTCATAGTAATGAATGTATAATTTATTTTAATTTTCAATAAATTGCTTTGTGTATATGGCTTTTACAGAAATTATGATTAGTTAAAAAAATGAATGTTTTCTGAAGAATTAAACATCATTTGTGTATTTTTCAAGGAAGGACATTCTATACGTTTAAATAATTATACAAAAGTATACAGCAACGAGCGTCTCATTAGTATAATTGACTATTAGATTTCAACTCAAACAATGGAATCATTTAATAGGTTATTAACTTGGGTAAACTACTTCAATACGGTGACAATTTTCAGTGTTTTAAGGACCACTTTTTATATTAAATTAAATTTCAAGCTAATGAAATCATTTTGTACCGAATTTTACTGACCTTTGTCTAATGGACACACATGAGACTTTTTCCACTAAAAGTTTAACAAATAATATATATCAAAAATTCTTTAAGTGTTGTCCACAAGTGGTTTGATGATTTTAAGGGAACATTATAAGGGAACAGCACATATCTTATTTGTTGCTTGTGTGGCATTTTTCCTTTCCGGTAATAGAAAAGCATCAAGCGCCTAAAATGCACTTTGTCTTCTTCCATCTTCAAACGGGTACAAAACTGATACAAATCAATTTATCTCGAACAGTTTTTTTTTCTAAAGATGCTTGAAATATCGCCTTCCAGAATATGTATAGAAGTCATATGTTTTCAGTAATTTTGATATATTCAGACATGTTCCAACACCATCTACCAATTATCGACACGAACTTTCCGGACAATCCAATACATAAGATATTCTTCAGGACAAGAACTACTAAGATTTATTATTTTCTCTTATTTTACAAATATAGTTAATGTTTCTCTAATGATTTACAAAATGGACAAATACAGTGTTGTAGAATTATAGTATTTTATTCAAAAGCTCTATCGGACTGAGATAAGGAGAGGATTATATGCAGACATTGTCTTAAAATCTCATCATGACTTTTGGTTTACAGTTCATATATATATATATATATATATAGTTCTCAAAATTTACATGTTTAATGTACTATAATAATCTTTGTTAATTAAAAACAGAAAAATATCGACTTTTTAGTCAAATAAGCTTATTTAAAAATCATGTAGTCTTAATGTAAATTGTATACTTCTTTGACTCGTTGTACTATGTAAGTTTATGTTTTTGATTTTTAAACATTTATTTAATTTTTATATTGCTCTGATCTATTGAATATTTAAAATTTAAGGAATTTGATTTTTCATATACTATAACCTTTATATATCCTTCTATCATTTTTATGTATCTTTCATCTCTTATACCTATTTTTTTATCCCGATATAATTCAATCACATCTTTTTATATTTATCAATTAATATTAATTTATTCATAATTATACTGAAAAGCCGTTTGAGTATAATTCAAATATTCTGCTATTCTGTAATTATATATATATATATATATATATATATATATATATATATATATATATAGATTTAAAAATTGAGGAATTTGATTTCATATACTAAGATTCTTTCATCTTTTATACCTATTTTTTATCTTGATATAATCCAATTAGATATCCTTTTATATTAATCAATTAATATTAACTTATTCATAATTATATTTAAAAGCCGTTTAAGTATACTTAAAATATTATGTATATATATATATACACACACAAGTGCAATGTTCTGTTCTTAGTGGTAATCTTTTTTTCAGTAACCAATATTATGTACTTAACTGAAGACGAGTATGTAATTGTATACCATTACTATGTAATTTATGACGTTTTAGGTTTATGTTTTGACAACGTATTAAATGTTAACGTCCTTCAAACAACAGGAACTGTATATACATATATCCAAAGTCTATTCATTAACGTGTTCTCTATACCCAGAACAGAATGGTTCACAAGACACAAGGTTATATGAACAATAAACAATTTTCCTGCTAACAAAAAAAAAAAACTATATATAGTTCAATTGAATTCACTTACATTACAAATAACTGAAGAATGCGTGCGTTTTTTATATATATATATTTTTTTTATTAAATTACAAATAGGCGTATTGCGTGCGTTGACATTTTTATGTCATGTATATTGTAGATTTGTTTTAACCTTAGATAGATATCCTCTAATCGATGTGTTCATAAACAGCGTTGACGAGAAGTTTTGTTCATTTTGTATTAAAGAATGAGAGAACTATGAAAATATTGCAATATTTATTCAAAGGAATTTAAATAGCCATGAACTAAAATAGAGTGTTTTTCGATTCGGAATAAAAATAGATATCATGTTTTGTATGTGTATAAACAATGAATAATTATTAAGTCGGTGACTAAGAGGCGTCCTTTAAGACAATTGTAATTAAGTAATTTACGTCTTGCTTAATTTGTACGAATTTTTTTATAACTCAATGAGATAATATACACAGACACATATATATGATAGAAAAATAAACATATATATATATATATATATATATATATATATATATATATATATATATATATATATGATATAAAAGTGATTTTTAATTAAATCTACTCTACTTTTTTGAAAATTTTTTCCCGGACATAACAGACATTTAAAGACAATTAAAAAATTTCAAGTATCACATCACACAATTATATCAATTCGGAACCGTGGATAACTACCGGCAATGGTAAAGGCACCGCAATAGTTTTCAAGTATTAAACGGTCCTACAAGGCCATGTATTTAAATTTATTATCAATAAAATTTTTTTTGAATTTGAATTTTCAATTAGACATAAGAAGCTAAATTTATATTTGAGTTAGTATAAATGGGAAAGAATTATACATCCAACTATTAGGAATTAGACACTGAAAGCATTGTAAATATTATATTTTTTTAATATTCTCCAAAAATCTGTTATTGCCACTATTAATACTTTAAGTGCTCAGCACATGATCCCTGCGGGGGCCAAATGACAGGCGTGCGACTGTCAGTCAAGTTTACAATGAAATAACTTATAAAAACTTGTGCTGGAAAAACTCGCGGAGGCCTAACCATCGAAATCATTTTTATTTAGAATGAAGAATAGGCGAGCGCGCGTTTCTTGTTGATAGAAACGTAGGTGATCCCCGTATCGTTTACAGGTAACGAGAAATGTAAAAAAAATCATCAGATATTGTCTTACACGCTCTGCAAAGCCACAACTATGCTTAAATTGTTTCAGAGAATATCACTTAACATTAATGTAATTTCTGATCATTTTGTTTGAAATATACATCCAGAAGACTACAATGATGATATTTTATTGTTTTTATTAAATATATTTTATATACCAAATGAAATCGTTTCCACTTGAGTAGTTAGTTTTTTAGATCAGCTACACTTCAATAAAAAGCAACCAAAAAATATTTCATGACATTATAATTCAGAGAAAAAAGATTTCAAACAAGAAAATAGTTTAAAAAATAAGATACATTAATGTTGCGTATACACAAAGCTAAGGATTAATAGGATAAGTCCTCACTTCTCTATAGTATATTTAATATATATATATATATAAATTCATATTCAATATAACTATATATTGATATTGTATTAACTACATCATAATAAAATAGAAAAGATGAAAAACGAAACTCAACTTTTACTGAAAAATCGAAAATATTATTAGCAACGGCATAAAAAATATTGCCAATTAATATTAAATTATTGTCAATTAAAAAATATTGCCAATTCGAATTTATAAAAATAACAAGATAATAAAATTAAAATGTCAGATTTTGAACATTTAATGAACGTTTTAAAAGAATGTAGATGAATATTTTTCTAAACAAAAAAATGGCTTGTTTTTTTGCTGTATTGAATACTAATCGGTTCAATGCGGTATTTAATTATATATACATATACACACACACACACATATATACATATATATATATATATATATATATATATATATATATATATATATATATATATATATGTTAATGTATATAAGTCTAAATAAAATTGGCACTGTCTGCGGTTATAAATAATTTTGTACAATTGACAATGCTATCGTTGAAAAAAAGAAGTTTAAAATAGAGCATGTTGTTAACTGATTTAAAAAAATTATAAATAACATTTTAACCTACATTTTCAAGCATGTTTAATAATGTGAATTAATTTTCACTGTACATTTGTTTTTTTTTAAAATTAAAGCCGAGTTGATTAGTTTATAGTTTAGAACGCACTATGTAAAATTGGAGTTTTTAAGTATTAGAAAGTTCTGTATATGTTATATTATATTAAAGAAACGAATATTTCCCTGTGACCGCATGCCGGCGTAGGTTTTTCTTGCAGTATAATCAATAGACATGACGTCAGACGTACATTCCATTTGACAACAAACGAAAGAAGGAAGGTACTCACTCTGTTACAGTGAATTCTTGATTTTGTTTGTTGGTATAAACATTCGAGCCGATCTGTACGAAGGAATTATATTGTTATCTCGTATTTTTATATTGTTGTATTATTTGCAGCGATGAATAATTACAATACACAGTACACAGTTCACCATTCACTGGAGAGAACAATACTGCCAGAGTAAATATATGGTTAAAAATAGATTCGCAGTCTCAGTTCTCTGCGTTTTTTTTTTAACCTTGAGTATTAGGTATTGCATTTTATATTTTCACTTATTGTTGTTTTACTGAATGCTTTTACGTCTTTATTTATTCGTTTTATATGCACGCAATAAATTAAATAATTAAATATAGCTTGTCTGCTCAACATAAAAGAATCAACCATTTTTAATTTTTTTCATCATGGTTTCAAAGATTGTTTTTTAGTTTACAGTCGGTTAAACTAGTGTTTTTTTTTCCTTTAACAGTTCGAATTTATGCTCGCATCTCTATATTACAATTTATTTTTCGATTAAGTAATGATTCTGAATTTGTATTAACATATTGCTTCCACATGTCGTGTAGACGCAATAATTATTTTATTTTTTTTTTAGATCGGCTACACTTCAATAGAAAGCAACAAGAAAATATTTCATGACATGTTATAATTCAGAGAAAAAGATTTCAAACAACAAATCAGTTTAAAAAAATAAGATAAATTGATTTTCCGTGTACACAAAGCTATGGATTAACAGGATAAGTCCTCACTTCCGTTTCATTTTCATTTTTCATTTCGTATTAAATTACAACTTTTTAGTTTTTCTATTCTTTATTTGTCTTATAATCATAATTTGTCAATATTCAGCTGACATACTCGCTTTACAATTAGTAATTATGCTTTTAAAAATTATGATTTGAATATAGGTCTAATAACAGTATTGTATACTGTGGTTAAATTCATTTTTATAAAAGAATTTTCCACTTTCTACAAACCACAAACTTTTTCTCATTAAAAATGTTTAATCAATTTGATTCTTTCTTGTATGTATTTCGATAACAATTTCATTATTCTAAGATTGGTCAAGTACAGAAAAATATCTTTTCTGTACCAAGAGCTCTGTGGACGATAAAATCGTAATTGAATTTGCATAATTAACAATCGAAACGAGTGAATGAATATTTATTGAACAAATATATTTTTATGATTTGTGGAGCGGGAGAAAATTTTATTTGTGAAAGTGAAGTTAGTCATAATATCAGAAGTGTGTTGTAAAATTATAAATTATTGATAAAATTATCGGAAGTTGTATTGGAAATGTGTGAAAAACACATTTAAAGCAATAAATTGGTCTAATTGGAATGATTTTCAAGAGATATTTATAATACAGTGGCTAAAGATGATTATAGCATAGTCTTATATTAGTTAAAATTCTTGGAATGTATGCCATAAAATTAATTTTTACTCATGATAAATAATTTACCTTTTTATATAGAGTGAACAAAAGTGATGATAACATTTTTAAAAACGATTATCTTCTTAGATATGTAATAATTATTTGTTTATATTACTTTATTAACAAACTATCTCGAGATGAATCAAGAGTCTAAATAAGTCGTGGCGTATAACAATAATAAAAATGATCTAAAATCAAGAACTGAACATTTTTGAATAGAAAAAAAATCATAAAGTTTGTAGGACAGCGGATAATAAATTATAAAAGCTAAAAACATCAGGTTCTATTATTTTTTTTTTTGATGACTATGTTAAAAATCAACAATCAAAAATAATGTACTTGTAATATTTTAAAAGTAAAAAATGAGAATGACAAGTACAAGTAAGAATAGGACCATTCAATAATTTTGATTCTTACTGTATATCTGCAGATGTAAGAGTATATGAACTAAATATAAACCTGTCTGATTATATTCAACAGATGTTAGAAATTTATAAAGTGGAAATAAAAATTTTAAAAGTATTAAACTGATAGAGTTGCTGTGTGTGAGAGAACACACAATATGGTACATACATATTATATATATATATATATATATACACATAAAACACATTGCATTAGGTGGTAGGAAAATAATTGCGTTTCTTATTTTCTGAATCCTAACATTAATTTTTTTCAATGAAAGTGTCATTCCATCGTGTTTATGTTAATATCATTTTAAAGTGAATTTTTCGGTTTGTATTTTGATAAAATCGACTTTGGTTTTATTATTAATTTTGCTTCAAATTGGATTATTGAATTAAATATAGAAAAAGCAAAATAAGAGTAAATTTTTTGCATGAGTTGAAAACGGATGATAAACCAGCAGAAACTGCTCGTAAACTAAACGTTGCTTTTGGAGTGGGTTCTGTTAAGAGATGTATGGTGCAATGGCGGTACCAAAAATTTCATGCTGGCGAGCTGGAGAGCCCTGAAGATGAAGAACGACACCCGCGACAATCTTCAGTTCATAACGACGAACTGAAGACGTTAATTGTATCAGAACCACGCACCACAATTCGAGAGCTTACACGAAAGTCAAGCGTCCGTCTTCCAACAATGCTGGACCACTTAAAATCATTTGAATTAAAAAAATGTATATGGATTCGAAGATCACAAAACCGCAATTATTTTTCTACCGAGCGAATGCATACATCACATCATGATCAGTCATAATGACATTACTTTATTGTCTGGTGATTCATTTGATTGTAATGAAATTATGAGACTACAAAAGAATCCTATGTAGACAATAAAACAATTCTTGACGATTTTCAAGTAAATGTCTCTACTGTCAGTTATCATCTCTTTTTATAATAACGTTTGTATCAAATATCTTTAACGAAGATTGAACTTCTACTAACAGGGTTTCATGTGTAATTATATTAGTAATTATTACAATGATAAATTGGCGATAATTAAAAATACTTTTGATTATAGTACATTTTTCAAATTTAATTGAACAAGATAATCAGAACAATTTAGAAAATCAGGATTAGAGTAATAGTGTAATATATCCTGTAATATATCCTTTATTTTTTAACAACACAGGTTTTGACTTTCATTATAATATTTTGTGTAGAATAATATATATATATATATATATATATATATATATATATATACTGATTATGTGACAAATATTTAAAAAAAAACATCAATTTAATTATATTATTTATCCTACTTATCAATCTTTTAATATTAAACTGATTGTCTAATATAAGTATTTTTTTCTCTATTAATTTCTTAACTACTTGTGCATATGAATTTACAAAACATTACATGTTATACGAATATGACTATGACGTCAGTAATAAAAGAGTGAAAATGGGATTATTATGTTTACTAAAAGTTTATTAAATAAATATATACTCTTCATCCGTCTTGGAGAAACATAATAAAAGTTAGTAATTATAGATAGACGCTATATCGCATCGTTGATAAGAAAGTGGGGTGGTGGAAAACCCAGAAATGTCTTATGTATACTAAGTCATATTTAATGGATAAAACCACTACTGTTCTTCATTTATGGACGACTTAGTGGAATTTGAACAGTTTACACTTTCTATATATATATATATATATATATATATATATGTATGTTTATTCAGAATTTTTTTTTAAAAAACCTATTTAACCACAGGTATTTATTATAGATGAAAAAATATAACATTTGTATACATTTATATGAATGAAATATAAAAAAAATCATTTCTAATATATTTTTTATATAATTAAAAGTGAAATACTAATAAGGTGTACAAAATTAAACCTATAAGCGTTCTATTTATAGAGATAATTATCTATATATATTTTTAGAAACAAACCTGTTTTACTATGTATCATTTTATAAAACACAATTAAACTTATCACACTGCACCAGCCGAACCGAACAAAACTTATCACACTGAATGTATAAGATTATTTAATTGAAGCCTGTTTTTTTTGTCTTAAGGAAATAATAATAAAAAAATAACAAGTTGTGTTCACAAATGCTATGCACGCAGGTACAATAATTACTGCCGTGATCTAAGAAAAACGAATTTGTAAATCGTCATCTCTTATGCTAGAATTATTCATAACAGGTTTCATAAATGATTGAGTATGCATTTATGTATGTATACGCGTATCAAACTGTGTGAGTAGAAATGAATGTTGCAAAACATAATACATTAATATCTACGTGTCGAGTTCATTCATGTACCGTTTCTTCGTTTCAATCGTTTTATTTTCGAATCGAAACCATAAATTATTTTCATATTAAATACTGTATAGATTCTGGGAATCATTTAAGAATCATAAATAAATGTTGTATCTAAGGAAGGAGGTGTCCATTTTTCGAAAAGTGATATGTAAATACAAATTATTACTTTTTATGAATTCAATAGTCTGATAATTATAGTTTGTTAAGAAGGGAATGAAGTACATGTTTAGTAATAATTTACTAATAATAAGTGCTTTTTTGTGGTATACTAATATGGATTTTGAATCCATATTAGTGTACCAGCAATCAAATCATCTTCAGAGCACAGATACAAGAGTGTTATTTTTTTTAATATTAATTTATATTAAAATAATATAAGTAAATCTCACAAAAAGTTAAACTTTACAAGAAGAATAATGAAAGGTTGAAATTCTATATAGAGATAAAAAAAATTTAGTGTATCTGTTAATTGAGTACTGTGGAAAACGTACAGGATCCCCATTATAAAACTGTAACAAGTGATATTAACTGTAATAAGTGATAAGAGACGAATTCGAAGAAAAGATGCCCCTTTCGAAACTCTGCGCGAAACTCTGATGAGGAAAAAGAAAACATTCAAATTATTTTCGTTCCAGGATTATCTATCATAGAAGGAATTTCATTCTAGTAAAATTTCCTGTTTTTAAGAAAAAAATCATTATAGATTGAGAGTTAAATTAGAAAAATAATATAATATAAATGTAATAGTTAAAATGAGTTGGTGAATGTTTAATTTTTTATAAGGGTTTTATCGTTTGGAATGAACAGTATTCCTGTATGTTGAAATCACTACATTTTTCAGGAAAAGCCTTCGAGAATGTATAGAGAAGGGAAATATGTAAAAAAGAAATTGTTGTTTTCTATCAAAATCCTCTTACCGGATTTTAGGTCTTAAGTAGGTGTATTTACAATTATTATTATTATAATATATATATATATATATATATATATATATATATATATATATATAACTATTAAATTATAAAAGTCTCGGATTTACTCAGTAATGAATTGATTATATTTGTAATCAAAAATTAAAATATGAAAACATATATATATTGAATTCTGAAGTAAAATTAACAAAAATTCGAGTGTAATGTGAAAAAGATTAAAACTGAGAAAGGTGTGAGAATGAGAAATTCAATTTCATTAAAATTGTTTATTGCAATATTAAATTGAATATTATTTTAATTTGTAATACAAAGGAATAAAAAAAACGAACATATCTATGGTTAATGAAATTTAACATACATTTTTTCTTTTTAAAAACACTTAACCGCAATAATTTTCATTTCTAATGAGAATTTTATACAATATACGATTCTGTATTTCATTTTTGTTCTGAATTTTATAGAAAATGATAAAAAAAACATCTATGTTATTTTTGTTTCCGTAAGTCAAATATTTATGACATAATTATTATCATAAATATTTTTCTCTTCTTAAAAATATTTAACTGTAATAATTTTCATTTGTAATGAGAATTTTCTACAATATACGATTTCGTATTTCATTTCTGTTCTGGATTTTATAGAAAATTGTAAATAAAAACATCTATGTTACTTTTGTTTCCGTAAATAAAATATTTATGACAATAATTATGTCATAAATATTTTACTTATGGAATATTTTACTTATTGTTTTTTTTTTTTTATGATTTTCTATAAAATTCAGAATAAAAATAAAATACAAAATCATATATTGCACAAAATACTCACTACAGCTGAAAATTATTTCAGTTAAATATTTTTAAGAAGAAAAAATGTATGTTAATTTATATATAAATTTTATTAAAATTGGCCTAGAGTAATAGGATAAAATCCGAGATGTTTTCATCGTTCGATTTGATTTTTGTTTTTACAAGTCATACAACCGCCATTGTTACAAATAAAGATTCGTATTTAATAACAAAAAAAAAAGTATTCAAAAACGACTTTTTGATTTCTCGAAAATTTTTAAACAGTTACATTTCATTTGTAAAATTTAATTAAACAACCACACATACATTTAGATGTCGATAGTATCGTCAAGATTATCAGAACGGATTATGTACGTTAATTTTTATGAACTCAACAAGGACATTCACAAGTTCAGTAGAATAATGATTAATGTAATACATCATCGTTTCGTCTGTCCATATGAGAAATACAAAGTTACAAATTAGAAAATTCTATGAAAACTTGAACAATGAATTCCTTCATACACGAAAATACTCTTTTTTCAATTGAAGATGTTTAGAATTTCGTCTCATTTGACTTTTTGTAACACGAAAGTGTATTTATTTTACATATATAGACTTTTTAAATTGTGATGTCTGTTTCAATTGAAATGATTTATATATCTTAATGATTTTTTTCTGAAAATTCTTATGGGAAAATGATAATTTTTAAATCGCCACATATAATTGAATGCTATAAACAAGATGATGTTATATAGTACCAATCATATATATATATATATATTTATAAATATATAAATATATATATATATATATATATACATACACATATACTGTTTTTTATTCTAATGCTTTGAATAAATTGATTTCTACATTCTAATACAGCGTTTCTCAACCTTTTTATCACGCGACCAAATATATTTTTTTGTAATGGTTCCGCGACCAAAATATTGATAACATATTTTTTTAAAAAAACCCGGTAGAATGGAGTCACTGTATTTTACATAAATCAGATGAATTTCGATTTAGAACAAATACTTCAATTTCAGTTTTTATTATTGAAATTCAACTGTGAAAAAATGTAAGACTAACGATTTTAAATAAAACAGGCTGTTTTAAAATAATAAAAATCACTAAGATAGTTTGAATTATATTTATTAAAAACTCTTTTTAAGGCTTTGTTTTTGTTGTTTATCTTCAATTAATTTATTAATTCGTACTTCAATAGAATTATTTAATCCAATTCTCGTTGTTGAACTTACGTTGGGTCAGTGCTACAAACTTATATTGAAAATCCACTTTCAGCCAGAGAAGTTGTTACAAATGGAAGTAACAATTTCATTGTCTTATCACTCAGAATTCGATATTCTTCTTGAATTTGCAACCAAAATTGTTGTAAATTATTGTTGTTATCTTTAAACTTCATTTCTAAACTCTTGTTCGTTGATAATCGAATTAAATTTTCTTGTCCTGATAAACAATTCGGTGGTGTGCCAGCGAGAAGCGCGCTACGGGTTCAAGTGCGAGGTACGGGACTTTTAAACTGAGCAGATGGAGTTGCTCATCCCAAATGAGTATTGAGGAGAGTGGAAGGCACGGTTTGAGCATGTTGCTGTTAAATTACAAGACAGTGTTCTGATAAAGTTAAATTATTTGATTGACACTGTCGAAAAAGCTTGATTACCCACATATTACCAAAACGAATATCTCCTGTAGAAAACATATCCCGAAAATATTGAAAAAAAACTTTTTTTTTAATATTAATAGATGATTTTGTACAACTTGTATATCCAAAATTTGCTTCTGCATTTTGATTTTGTCTTCAACCATTTATAAGATTGATTTGTAATCCTTTTTTTATTTTGTGTTACCCAGAAGTCAAGTTTTTTTTACCAAAAGCTTCTATTTTATTATAACAAAACAAAAAGACTGATCTGATTTCCTTGCATTGACAAATTCAAATCGTATTCAGTACTTAATAGACGCATCTATTGTTCTGAGTTCTTAGAGAATATTTCAGTAATACAAGTATTTCTGCAGAAGGTAGCAGCTATCATTTCACGACCCATTAAAATTTTAATGCGACTCAGCATTGGATTGTGACCCATAGGTTGAGAAACGCTGTTCTAGTAGAAACAAGGAAGAAGTCGAATGAAGTAATTTATGGATGTTTGAATCTATTATATATATACATATTTATGAAAGAACGTTGTAAATAATAATAAGCACACTAACATAAAAAAAACACAACCTTCGTCTATTAATTTAAACATGCTTCTTTCTGATTGCAGGTCAGTTTTTGCTTCACTGATTCGAACAATATAAAAAGCAGTTCTGCCTCGATTATTCGACATGTAATAATTTAACTGCGTGTATATATCGAAGGCATTTCCTTTGAAAACGCTTTAATGATATAAATAATTGTAAAATAGAAGTGAAATTGGTATAGAAATATAGAATTTTTTACACAATTCAATTAAAATACCGTTTTGAAAAGTACAGGGACAATTATGATTTTAATTATATTATGACATAAATTAAGTTTCCTGAAAACTGTCCGACGAATCGAATTGATATAGCTTCTTCATTTATTTATTTTTTTAATTTGAAATTGAGTCGATCAATTGTTTTCTGACATTTCTTCGAATCATGTTTATATTTAGTTACATCTTTAAGAGTGAGTAACAGTTTGTCACCTAAGTACTAATTCGTTAGATGTATCAGACTCTGATTTTTTCTGATCAAATCTATAAATATAGTTAGTATGGAAAGAGAAAAACGATTTCGATAATACCTTAAGAAACACTTTTTTAGATTTAGTAAATTTTGTTTACAGTTTTTAATTTTTAAATCCACGTTATTACTGAAATACACAGATAAGACGATGGAAATGAATATTAATTAAAAATTCTATCTCAATAATAATTATTTTGAGGTGATGTTACTTAATACGAAATAAAGGTAAGAATTTCATGAAATATTCAGTATTTTAATGGTTTTTGTTATAGAGGATGGGATCAATTAATTGAACGTTATTTTTTGGTGTAGTTGATTAAATTTAAATTTTTTACCGTCGTTAAAATTAATAAAATAATAGGTTAGAAGTCAATCTTACTGTATTATTGTTTGCGATATTGTTTTATTTGTATTTTTTGGCTATTATTTCGTAATGACTTAAAGGATATAAAGAAAGTTGAAACGATTTTAAGACTGTGTAACTGAATGGATTGTTGAAAAATCTAGTATTAAAAAACTGAAAGGACTCTAGAATGTCGTGTATTTTTCATAGATTAATGAGATTTAGGTGAGAAGTACAATAAACTTTGTTGATTATTATTTAAAGGAACTTTTTATAATGTCAAATCAATAGAAATCAATTATTACTTAACGTGAAATATTACTATTTATGTAAAATTATCTGCTAAACAATAAAGCTGTTTATCTGCTAAACAATGCTGCTATTTATATATCAAACAAGATATAAAACAATTGTAATTAAAATGAACACTATATTAAAAATTGACGTCGTAATAAAAAATATAAAATTGAATGTAATTTTGTACTTAAAAATTGATAGACTTTTTACGAATCTAATATTCTACTGTTGCAGAAAATACTTATCGTGAAAACATGTAGAAAATGTTAATGCTATCGAATAAGAAAAATGTGAAATATTTAATGAAAGAGTCATGTCGATGGTAGTCGGTGATTCAGTCAACTTTATATATGTGGCAGTTTTGATTCTATTGTAGGAAAATTCTGCTGCGTCCGTTTTGAATTGCTCTGCATGTACAATTATAGATAAATAATAGATATAATATATATTAATATTAATTTTCGATAATTAATATAAATAAACAGTAACTACATATTTCGGTTGAAAACATATGAACTAAATCCGATTATAGTTTTCAGCACTGTCGTTAAATTCACTTTTATAAATTAATTTTTCATTCATCATTCACATTACAAAAAAAATGTTTAATACAGAAATATCTAAAAATTAATTATTGCGAATGCGTATTTAGATGGTAATGTCATTATCTTTAGAGATAAGACACAGCAAATTTTCTTTTATTTATACGTTGGTATTTGGGCCCAGTACAGGTTTAACTCTATGACTAAATTCAGTTTCATAAACAATCAATCACTGTTGATCATGTTACATCGTATAGGAATTATCTGTTGTATCTTAGCGCTTTGAAAGTGATGGAATCGCCATAAATAATAATAAAAAATTATCAATAATTATTTAATGAACATTTGTCCAAAATTAAAACTTGTGCTTTTTGAAGTGAAAAAAATTAATTTGTAAAAATGATTCTTCTGTATCTAATCGCTATGAGAATATTGACATTGCTATCGAAATTTGCATAAGCACGAGTCAAAAATTATCAATAATCATATATTGAAACTTTTCATCTAGAAAACGATTGTCGACCGCGGAGTGAGCGAAAAATTCATTTATGACCATAATACTTAAGGATTAGGATGATATTACATTAATTAACTAAGACAGATATAAGAAACAAAATAGTGATTTTTTAAACTTTTTCTGTTTATAATAATTTTTTTAAGAAATAAAAAATAGTCTATTTTAAAACATTAGTAATTCTATATACATATACAATATATATATATATATATATATATATATATATATATATATATATATATATATATATATATATATATAAATAAATAAATGAATTAAATGTCTTTTTTAGGCAACTTAATATACATTACATTCTATGTATTTATTTATGTATTGTGTATACAATTGGAATTTCCGGTAGTAGCTCGAGCGTGATATTCAAGGTAACGCAGATAATCCTTAATAGCAATAGAACTAAAACAGTCTGCATCTATTATATATATATTTAATATCGGTATTGTCATTGACCTTCAGTTCTATCTAAATAATCAAAGACGAAAGAAGTACATAATAGAAACTCAGAAATAGATCTACTCAGACTTTCAATTCCAAGAAGGCCTGGCCGCAGAAAAAAGGTTTCCATGGCAAAATGAAATTAAAAACTTGTTTGTAAGATGGATTCTTAAATTATGCAAAGTGAATATAAAGCAATTTGAAAATGTATTAATCTCTGTATTATATATAAACATGGTAGAAATTCTATTAGATCGGAAATGTGGAAATTTGGTGGGAGTTTGAAATTTTTGGTATCTGATTTTAGAGTTATCTTACATTGTTACGTTTTAGAAATGGTGTATTTTTTTGGTTTTTTTAAATTTCTCTTAATTTCTTACATATATATATATATATAATGTTGATTGGAGCATAGAATGACGTCGAGTTTCTGTATTAGGTGATAAATAATAAAGATAATTTCAGCAGAGTGTTTTATAAAAAGAGATTTTCTTTTCAATTAAATTAATAGATTTTTATTTTTTTTCTATTTATTTTCTTATGCTGTATTGTTAAATCAATGCCCTCTTTTACTATTACGACTGGTTTAAAAAAAATTGTTCCACATAAAAAATTAAATACGAACCACTTTCAATTCAATACTCATTCATTTTTGGAAGATAAAATCAATATATCGACTGAAAACTGAAGGATATAAATTTTGTACTCTATGTGAAAAATAAATAGAGCTTTTGATATTTTCATATACATGTATTCGATTATTTTTCTTTAATTTGAAAATGAAAAATATATATTTAAATATTTCTATGCTAAGTATTTTAGAGTTTTATTTTAATTCATATATATATATATATATATATATATATATATATATATATATATACATACACAAGAGAAAAAATATTTACGATGATATTTGTAAATTAAATTAAGAAAAACATTAAAATATTAAATTTAAATTATGATGTAATTAAGAATGGAATACTTTTACAACAAGATGTTATAATATTGGATAAAATTTAAAAAAGCATGCATTATAATAAAAAACACATTAAATCATTTTTTTATATTACGTTACAAGTCATAAGACTCAGTCACGAGTTTTGTGTTTTTTCTCTGGTGAAATCAGTCACATGGTTTTCAAAACCAGTTTGATGCCTGCATCCCGTTGTCCATTCTTTTTTATTTATTTTGCATATACAAATGCATACAACCATATAAACATACATATACATATATAAATATATATATATATATATATATATATATATTAAGAATTACAGAAAGTTAATTTTTAATCATTTTCAATAACGCTTACAATACTGTTTTTTTATTTTTTGTTGATTTTAGTTGGTTTATGTTTGTTTTTTTTTTTGTGTTGGAAGTAATCATTATTAAAAATCTGTTCAAATATGAAATAATTCCTTTCTAAGAACGAATTTTTCACCTGTTCCATAAACTATAGTTTTTTGTGGTCGGTTGGGTGAGTGAGATTAAAATTATTTTTGAAAATGAACTCAATAACCAGGATAAAAACTGTGATGAAATAATTAGTTATATTATTGGACGGTTTTGATTCAATAAATAAATAAATATTAAATGCTCAAGGAAAGTACAGTCTTAATTCCTCAGTTAATGGTTCGTTGAAACAGGAATAAATAGACTGATTGAGTCAATGTGAAACAGCGTATAAATTCAATTAATATTCAAATCATTTCTGGTCATCCATGACGTCATACGAGTACACAACAAGTACAAGTTCAGGCAGACAATAGCGTCATATCGACTCATTCGATTAAAAATAATTCAAGACGTGTTTAATATTCATTATATGTCATAAACAGATCCATGTGCACAAATACGTTTTCACGTGACGCGAATAACATATTTTCTTTGTAAGAAAACGTTTATTCTGTTATAACTGTTTGCGGTGTACTCGGATGTTATGCTCTCGTACTCTCTTGCAATAAATAGAATATAAATAGAATTGAAAACTTTGAAAAGATATTTTTTATTAATTGAAGAACTTACATTTATGCTAAACTATTTATTGAAAAATAAACATCTAAACATAATGTGTGTATATTGTAAATTAAGGACTTTTTTAATTTAATTTCAATTGTGCTTGGCTTAAATTTATATATATATATATATATATATATATATATATATATATATATATATATATATATATATATTAGGTGTTGGAATTAATTCGTAGCGTTTTACAAGAGATGGGGTAGGTAGTACATTCTTCCATTGTTCCCTTTAACCAAATATTCCCCGTAAAACAGCTGTCCTTAGGCGTCAGTTTCAGTATATGTCATTTGGTTGAAGCTTAAATGACAACACTTTGCACTTTATCGAATATGTTGAATTTCGTGACGGATAAATTGTTTTTGCGGGGAGTTTTACTTCGTTACTTTAACATGAAAAAAAGTGCTGCCGAAAGTCATCGCATTTTAGTGGAAGTTTATGGTGACCGTGCTCTAGCTGAGTAAACGTGTCGGAAGTGGTTTGCACGTTTTAAAAGTGGTGATTTCGACTCGGAAGACAAGGAACGACCTGGACAGCCGAAAAAGTTCGACGATGAAGAATCGGAGCCATTGCTTAATGAAGACCCATGTCAAACACTTCAAGAACTGTCTGAATCGTTAGGAGTTGAGTTGTCAACGGTAGGAAAACGCCTTAAAGCCATGGGAATGATCCGAAAGCAAGGAAATCGGGTCCCGTACGAATTGAAACCGAGGGACGTTGAAAGGCGTTTCTCTACCTGTGAAATGCTGCTTCGACGGGAGAAAAGGAAGAGATTTTTGCATCGAATTGTCACGGGCGATGAAAAGTGGATCGATTACGACAATCCCGAGCGCAGAAAGTCATGGGTTAAGCCCGGCCAACCATCAACACCAGCGGTGAAGCCAAATATCCATGGATCTAAGCTCATGCTCTGGTGGGATTTGGTGGGATCATAATTTTAGAAAGTTGTGGCCACACAACAATATATATATATATATATATATATATATATATATATACATACATATACACAGGGTTATCCAGTAAGGACGCAATTTTTCAATTTGAAATGAAACGCAGAGTTTGCTTTGAAATTTCAAATTTCTTTATTGTAAATAAGTTAGGAGTTTGCCATTTATAAATGAAAAATAATATTGTATTAGTAACCGCCGCGTGCTGTCTTACAAGCAACCATTCTTTTATTAAAATTTTCAATAACATCCCTACACAACTGGGCCTCTTTCTCACCAATCACTCATCGGATTTCATCTTTTAGTCCTGAAATTGTTTTATGATTATCGGTTTACACATGTCCTTTAATCGAACCCCAAAGAAAGTAGTCGAACGGTGTTAAATAGTCGGATGTCGGCGGACAGTCAATGTCTCCATTTCTGAAAACAACGCGATCAGAAAATTTCGTCCTCAATAAATCAATTGTTTCACCAGCTGTGTGGCTTGTTGCACCATCCTGCTGGAACCACACGTACTCTGATATCTGATCACTGTCATCTGATAGTAGGATTCACAGGATTTTGCGTTACTGTTGGAAAACCCTTTATATATATATATTTATTCTTTAATATTAAACAATTACATAGTAGATATTAAAAATATTAAATAAAATAAGAAAAGAGAGTTCAGTGAAAGTAAACAACAAAGTTCAAACCGTTTCTCAAATATTTAAATGTTTCTACATTGTATTGTATCGACCTAACTGTAAATCCGTTGACAATGAAATGTTTGTTAGTTTGTTTTTGTACATTTTTTGTCAGATAGCTGTCGAAAATAATAATTCAGTATTAACATGCCTATGCGTTCACCAGCTGACATAATTTTACACGTCCCATGAATTTTTAATACACCATTATTCAAATCAAAAAAGTAGAGGAAATACTCTTGATAATCTTAAATGAGATGTATGTTAATATTATTTTTTTATAAATGAACAATTTTCGTTCTTTGAATTGTATCCAAATGTATCTCGAATCATTGCACATAATTTACGCCAATTACTCCGATCTGAACACATTACACAATAGCAAATAAGAATCTATTTATGTGTAGTGCCAGAGCAATATTTCCCGAACAAATATCAACAGCGTTTCTATAACAAACTGTTTCTAAATAGCGTGAGTCAGACTAGAAGTTAATTGATGTCTACGAAACATATGTACATTAAAAAACGTGACACAATCGACAAACAACGATAACGTTTTACTGGAAGTCCCTTCTACTGATTCTGTTCTTCTTGGTCAATGGCACGGGAGTCTTCGGAGCGGAACGCACGTGCCGTAATTTCCGATATGTTCACGCAATATGTAAATATTGTCAGCTGCTATTTTATGGGGCACAGTTAATGAAAATGCAATGAAATCGACAAAAAGAATTTGCTCTATATACGTATGTTTCCTTTTAAAATACTCTTACTATATTCATAAAAAATGTATGTATAGTTCCATTTGAAAATGTGCAACAAACAAACATATATATATATATATATATATATATATATATATATATATATATATATATATAGATAGATAGAAAGGGTGAGGAAGCTATCTTGTCTCCTGACACTTCCCCGAAGTCCATTCTGCCTTAAAAACTTATACTTATAAAATATATTTATTTACATTTACAAATATACTATCAATATATATTTAAACTAGGTTATAGCGAGCACGGATATAACGAGAAACAGTTCATATTGATTTGGGTGTTCAAGTATGTTTTCATCAAACGAGCTCGTTTTACAGATATAGCGACTAAATTTAGTTCTCTTTAAGACTTTCTTTCTTTACCCAATCAGTGGCAAGCTCAATTTTTAGAACAGGTAAAATATAGTTGTTTATCGAATTCCTAAACATGAAATTATATCCCAATAGTTCCAACACTGAGGCTAAATTCACAAACATAAATAAATTCCTTTTCATTTTGATTTTTCTGCATCTTGGTGCTATGAAGATAATAGTCATCCCTTAATTAATGTAATTTATCATTATCAGGTTTATATCTAAGCGAAATTTACATGTTATTGAAATGATGAGGAAGTATAGGCTGTCAAGAAATAATCGTTATAAGCGAATCAGTGTGTATAAGGATTACTGAAACATTTGGGATCAGAAATATATTCAAAATATAATAAATTTCAGTGAATTGTCCCTCCAGTGTAAAGAACAGTGTAATAATGTATAATTTCCAACCTACCTACAGGATATGGCAGTAGATTATACACTATGTAGATATATTGTCGTTCGTGTAAGTTTTTAGCATATCTTTGTTGGAAATTATGGAAAGAGAAAAATAAACCAACGTTCACAACCGAGCGAATGAAATAAAAACACTGCACTGTGCAAATAGTGTGGGTCAATGACAGGAATTAAAGAAGATACGGTCTGTTGCTTGAATTGCACAACAAATATTTGTACTTATAAAACGATTTTTCTTTTAAATGTCGCTTCAAAGAATGGCTTACTTTTTCTCTTTATATAAACATTACAGATACAAATTGATATTTGTAAAATCGATTCTTGTACAGAAAACAAATCTGCATATCGCGTTTTCCTGACGATTATAATAATGTCTGATGTATCAATAAGACATTCTCGACATTCGAGTGAAAAGTATGTTTTTAAAACGGCACGTTTAGAAATAATCGTCGTTCATTACAGTTATTACTGAACTATACTCTTTAAAAAAAACATCCTATTGTGTTATATAGCACGATAGAGTGCACTCATTTCCTTTTCACCTGTTCATTATGTAGTTATATCCGGTGTCTCCACGCTGGATTTGATCAATATCATTTTGTGAGTCATAGTTAGTACCCTATGTTTTGTTGAACAGATTAATTTATGTATTTATATATATATATATATATATATATATATATATATATATATATATATATATATATATATATATATGAGGGCGGTTTGAAGAGCAACTTAGTTCTTGCATTCGGTGAAAGAAGGGAGGACAGAAATGAATTGAAATATGGCAGAACGAGTATCGAATATGCACCGCGCTTTGTTTTATATACTAACTATTGTGAATTAAAATTTGTCTCTATGTATATGTATACCATGTATACATGTATATATATGTATAGTTTCTTAAAAAATCTCATGTATAGAGATCTATAGTCTACTAGTATCTCACAATTTTTTTTCATAATCGAAGCTGAAAATTCATCAAAAATCTTAAACTAGTGATGATTGAGTAATGGACCGTTACGATTGGCACATCATGTGAAATCAATTTCCAGGGTAACATTACAATGATTTAACACGTGAAAAATGGATACATTCTGGAAAATATTTGATATTCTTAACAAACTTTCAATGTTTCGAACGAACATGCAAAACTCATACAACTGTGTCTGTGTCAACAAAAGATGTAAAATTACATATTCATTAACACATTAACTTGAATCTATCTTCTTTGTTTTCACCTGTGATCTTTAAACTGTTTCAAAAAACAGATAAATAATTGAGAAGATCAACTGAAGATATATTTTTTCAAAATGTGTATATTATTTACAATTCCGAGTTTCAATAATCTTTTATAATAGAATTCTATTCTATATTGTCTGGTTTAATTGTGAAGTGGTGTCTCTACTTCGTTCACATTTTAAATGGAAAATGTCGAATCGTACAAAGTTATTTTCAAATATTATTGTACAAAGAAGAATATTGAAATATTAAAAAAAAACACTCACCGAATATCAGATTTGCGCCCACGCCACTTAAACGGTGAAAAAATTTTTTTCTTTGCCGGAGACGGTGAAGAATTCTGTGAATTTGTGTTTTTCGAAATGTCTTTCGAGCCCGTTCCATTGAAATCGGTACCAGCACCATTTTTTGTTTTATCACGTTTTTTCTTTACTATTTTCAGCGGCGTCAGCCATTTCAGTTTCCGCCTAGGGGATTTAATATCTGAATCACTTTGAGAATGCACTAACGGATTTAAATTTAACTGTAGATCTAACTGATTACGTTTCGATTTGATTTTAGCTTTGGATCGATCGTCCTTCTTAATTAGCTCGTTGATCGACGATGCAGATCCAGCATAATCGGATGATAGGACAGGCGCGCTGTGTTTCCTCGACGACGCTACGCCAACGTTCGCGTTTGTTTGTTGAATACTACCGGGTCTTTCAGATATGAACACTTGTCCGTGAGCGGTTTCAGTTATATGAAGGTCATTGAAAAATGATAAAACTGTCAGATTTGAGTTTAATGTCAAATTGGGATATGCTACCGGAGGCGGTTTCAAAGTAACCAGCTCTAATGCATTCTTCTCTTCATCGTCATCTTCACATTCGGAATCACTTAAATCTTCAACGTTCAGTTTAGATAAAAACACACCCTCTTGCGACACCAACATCCAAGATTCCTCTAACGAGTTTCTCTCTTCCATCGCGTTACTTCTACTCGGATTAGAGCTGTTCGTGTCACTGAATTTCGATCTCACTTTCACATTTTCGCAGTACAGAATGTTATCAGGCAGAGTTTCATTGCAGATTCCAGTCCTGTACGGTCTCCTGTTACACTTCCTATCGATCGATTTTCTTCTTATGTTCCTCTTTTTCGAAATATTATATTTTCTCGAACTGTGCGTTTGCGTCGTGTGCAGTCCTAAAGCACTGAAGAAACGCGTGAAGAAGTTGAAATATCCCCTGTTCGATTTCCTCACACGCCTGTTGCCGACATGACACGCACTTTTAACGATCTTATTACGGTGCGAGTCTGTCAGTTGTCTTCTTTCAACAAGCTGATTACGCGATGCGTGCTCTTCAGCGGTTTTGTTTCGTTTGACGTTGGTGCCAACGTTAACGATTTCAGGAATTAACAAGTAATCTCTCATGTCGTTTAATTAAAAAAATACTTCGTGAGCGCTCTATTCACGTTGTAAATTAATTAATGTGGAATTATACCAGGAACATACGAGGGTTCAAACAGATCTTGACCTCTAACCAAATGAGTTCGAATTAAATTCTCGGCAAGTGTTTAAATACATTTGTAATTTTTATATTTGTAAATTAAGGCACGAATTTATTTTTAAAACGTCACTTTATTTATCTCTTTGTTTCAAGTACATAATATCACTTGAAACTATCAACTTGTTCGATTACAAATTAATACAATATCAATTATACACACTCATGTGGGCTATTTATATTTTTTTAACATTATATTTGATGAGAGTGTCTATTAAAACAGTTTTACAAAAAAGAAATTTTTATAAAAATATATGATTTCCCTATTTATATTTTTTAAGAAGTAGCTACTGAATTAAATGAATTCGAAATTAAATGAAATGATTATTCTCAAGCTATTATAGATGTTAAATATGATAATTAATCTGAAATACACTTCTTATTTTAAATAAATATCGTATAATATTTTTATATTTCTCCTGACACTTTGTAATTTGTGTGTATATACAGGATTAACGATTTTTAATATTTATTTGATATTTTTATAGTGAAAAAAATTATAAATAAAATATAGACTTTTTATTTTAATTAGACTGAAGAACAATTAATATTCTTGATATATTATTATTAGTTTTTTTTATTGTTTTTTGAAGAATAAAGTGTTAGTGTAGTAACTTGAGATTTGCTGTTAGTGAACTTTTTTTAAACCGATTGACGCAAAAGCTGTCACATTTTTTTTAAAAAAACGACCGATATTCTTTTCAGAAGATTTATAAAAAAAATTGATAATATTTTCAACGCAAATATAAATTAATATCAAGCTTCTATATTGATTTTTTTAAAAGTTGCACTTATATTTAATATAAAAAACTAACAGTTTCCTTTGGCACTTCAATTTTCGATAAAGTTTAATCACAAACTTAATTCGTTTTCAACAATTTTTTTTAGATTTATATTAAAAAGATAATTTATTAAATTTTTTTATTCATTTAATAATAACCTCGAGAATGGTATTAGTATTCTTAAACAGGATAATATTTTACTATTTTTTTCACAATAATAGTTAATGTTTGTTATTTATTGTTTTATTGAACCAAAATTTCAATTTAAAACGTTTAATCGACTTGAACAATCAACATTAAAAAGTGTTTATTTTCAAAGGTCGTTTTCATTTTTTTTTTAGTAAAATATATAAATAAATTAACCGACAGTACAGGCACACCAAACCGTACGAATTTAAAAGTAAATTGAACTTAACTGGTAATCAATGTGCAGGCACATGTGATTCTCAATAAAAAAAAAACACGCTTAGAAATTAATATGACAAAGAGTGCAATACAAGGATAGATAGAGATACTGTTATTCTGCAAGATATCCTGCGGTCTAACCAGTTTGATAGAACAACGTGCCGGCCTAAATGGTGGGGTGTAACATTCTGGGAATTTTCAGTTTTATTTAGCGTCGAGATTTCGCTATGACTGCTTGCACAAAACACACTTAACATGTTCAAGTGTATGAGGAAAATACTGTCAAAATTATTCAGCATGAAATTGAAATGATCCGTAATATACATTCTTCTATATGATTTGTACGTTAAAAATAGACGTTATTATACGCCGAAAGTGTGTACTTTATTATATTATCAAATAACATTTAATTGAGCTTGTAGCAATTTAATTTGTTAATTGTATGAAAACTGTTCTATTTTGGTTGAAAGACGATTATTTATTTTCACTGATATAATTCGATAAGAAAATAATTATTAAGTATTGACATTTTTTCTTTCACAAAATCACAAAAGCATATTCTGACCAAAAGTGTTCAAAGAATTTAAATAAATAATTGAAAGTTGGTTGTATGCGTTTTCGATGCTCTAATTCTTCGAGTGCTAAGGCACAGAAAATCTTTTATCAGAGTTTTTTTTTTTATCTTATCTCTCTAAGGATGACGGTATTATCAAAACCAGCACAAGCAACAAATAAAAAATCAGTGTAACACTTTTTTCATGAATAAATTAAATTAGATATTTTTTTCACATCATTCGACATTATTTAATTTCGGTGAAAATTTACCAGGAAAACAGACACTATTATTTTGAGTAGAAATATAACAGGAAACGTTTTTTTATTGATCTCAGTTTCGTTAAGACATTTTTTTCAGCACCAAAATTTTTTTTAAACAAAAAATTAATTTAGTTTTAAGAATTATAAATTCTGGAACTGTAAATCATGCTGTGTTTGTTTTGATCATTATTAGAAGATAATAAAAATAGCGATTTAACCGGACACTATATATATATATATATACAGGGTTTTCCAATAAGAACAAACTTTTCTAATTTGAAATAAAACACAGAATTTGCGTTGAAATGTCAAGTTTCTTTATTGTATATGTAATAGTTTGGAGGTATGCTATTTATGAATGAAAAATAATAAGAAATATTACGAAAATATGTTTAAAATGTAATGTATAATTCTCTTGTTTATCAGGACATTTATCTTTTTATATATTTTTTTTTCTAACTTTTTCTAACTCTAATTCATTTATGGAAGTGAATTTAACTAAAACTATAAGAGTTCTTCCTAGTGAGTTTCTAGCCTAATTAATATCGAAGAAATATTGAGATATAAGTTGTGTGTATTTTTTTTTAAGAAATTAATTATTAAATATTTCGATGGAAGTGTAATTTGATAGTTAATTAATGAATCATTACAATATTAAACGTATTACATAAAATATAAATGAGAATATGTAAATATGGGCTGGAAGAAATCCAAGGTTCGGTTTTGTTGGATGCTACGAAAAGTGCTCCACATAATAAATTTGAAAACAGTGAATCCTGAGCCTCAATGGTCGATACTTGTTCTATTTGCAACAGGAGTTGAGTACGGTTATTGTGGATTTATCTAAGTTCATATATAAAATTCAAAGATATACTTAAGTAAATTTTATAATTGTCTTTATTAATAATTTGAAATGTTGGGGTTTTTTTTAAAAAAAAAATTATTTTTACTTGATGTACTAATTTCAAAGATAAATTATTTTAATTGTTTACTTCAAAAATTTTGATTAAAAAGTCAAACTATAAATAAATTAAATTGTTAATTGATTTATAATATCTCATATTTTAAATATCTTAACGTATCACAAATGAGTTAAGATTGACAATAAGTTATGATTGACAGTTTAAAATATTAAGAAAATTTAAAGAAAATTGTCGAGGAAAAATGAAAATTCAGTTAAGCGGGCATGTTAAATACATGAAAATATAAAAACTGCTCTGAAAGTGATTGTTATAATAAAGTTAATATTAATTAAAAAGAAACAAAAGTCGAAATTCGGAACCCACATATTGATCATATTCGGGAAAATTTGATCAGTTTACTGTACTCATATTTCAGTGGAATTCATTTAATATTAACTGTTACATGGATTAATAATAAATTACTGTTTAAGGTTATTCCTTAATTAATAAATCATCAGAAATCAGAGATGTATTCCAGTTCTTAGAAAACAGTAAATGTGATTAAAGAGATAGAGTGATATAGGAAATTCTCTGTTTTTGGTATTGTTAGTTTGGCAAATAAAAGTAATGAACGGTAAAAACGTAGTACACTGTACTAAAAGAAAAAGTAGTGAAGGATTATTTTATGAAAATTGTAATGAACAACGTCGATATTCCAGAAAAATTGAGAAATAGATCAACAGTTCTTTATCATATGAATCGAGAATTTAAAACAAATAATGTTGAATAGTGTCATTTGTATCATCATCATTTATTTATAAGTTTATAATACGTATTGATAAAGATATATTACTTGTAAAAAATGCGAAACAATATCTTTTTATCGTACAAATTATTTTAACATTTATAGAAAAATTATTGAATTTAGAATATTGCTTGATAGTGGACAGTGTTTATATCTTAAAATCAAGGTTTCGAGCTGTACGTTTCGAGTATCAAAATCTACTCTATTATATTTTAAATGCATTTTACAATATTATTTTTATATACGAATAAATATACATGTTATTATATCTACGATTGTTTAGCCAGACATTTTATATTGTCTCCTGAAATTTATAAATGTATAAGTTAATTACTAGTTTTTTCGGTTCAATTTTTTTCAAAAACTATCTTTGTTTATTATAAGATACACTAATTATTCAATAACTACTCCTTAAGTATGTTTATAAGCTTATTCATAAAATATATTGTATCGCCCGTGTTATAAACAGTTATTTTTTTAGTAAAAATATAATTTATGTCACAGGTGAATACTCGCTGTGTGTTGTGTATAATTGGTTTATTCCATTTATATTAAAAAGAAATAGTTAGCTTTAGAATGCTTTAAATGAACGATCAGGATATAGGCTTTTTGGTTTTATGATGGTAAATGTCAAGAGTGGGCAATTTCTTCGATAATATGAGTCACACATAACACATTCCATACATTTTTGAATGTTCGAGAGCAACAGGAAATATTATTTTAAAATTGTATTTATGAATAAAGAAAAAATGCAATTATATAGTAGTCCTACTCACCAAAGCAGTTTATATATAAATGTTTATATATAATATGTTTGTATTAAATATATATATATATGTGTGTGTCTGTGTTAATATGTTTACATATAAATCAATTACCCGTTTATATATAAAATATTCTAATATATATATATATATATATATATATATATATATATATATACATACTATACTATTATAGATTATTAATGTAAAAGTTTAGGAAAAATGACAATGAAACCCAATATTGTCTCCGAAGCCGCAGAGAATAGTTTTGGGGGCCACATGCGGCACGCCAGCCGCATTTTACCCGACGCTAGTATATATATATATATATATATATATATGTGTGTGTGTGTGTGTGTATTTAATATTTTTTTCGATCCAATAAACACATCGGTCTTGTCAGAAACTTAGACGAGAGTCAGTATTTAGAGTACTTTGTAATTGTTGATGTCTGTAAAAGCAGGACGCGTTTGTACGGAATTACTATCTCAGGGGTTAAAGGTAAATTGCAGAAATATGCCACAGAATATCATATGATGAGTCTAGACCAACTTATAATAGCGTTTTAATTGTTTTATTAAATTATTATTTAATATATCTTGTATTATTATTAAAAGATGATAAACATTTATTTTGTAATTATTTTTTTAATTATATATTTCATATCAATGGCATCATTTACACTAATTTCGATAAAAGCTCTAGAAATTATCGTCGCTTAAAAATAAGTTACCTTTTATGTCTAAATTCTTGAAAGACGCGTGTGCTCGTAAATTTAGAAAAATTACTATAATAATTTAATCATTCCTATAATTAATTAAATACGTATAAGGAAAAATAATCCATTCTTTTTAAATTTAACTGTTTATCTGCAAGATTATTTTTTCAGAAGTAGGGATTAATGGTATCAAAAAAATTAAAACAACATGTTATTTACAGTTAAATGAATTTCGCCAGATATATTTAGTAATATAATATAGAAAAGTATCTTCTTTTTACAGTTTATAATCTAAAACAACATACACTCAAGTGTGTGGGTTTTTTTTCTGGATTATTGAATGGTTATCTGGCAGAAAAATATGTATTACGTTTATTTTTAATGTAAATAGAAATAAACACTTTATATATAATAATACAAACATATATGTGTATACATACATATATATATATATATATATATATATATATATACATATAAGTACTATTTTACATTGTGGTGCTCCACATTTGAGTAAGAGCGGATGAAGAGTGGATAAGAAATGATAACAGAGACTTTTATCGAATAAATATCATTTACTTTATTACAATTTTTTTATTTTTAGCATGGTATTTTTATGAATCATTAATAAATTCTACTTTATTAATTTATTATTCTACATTTTTTAAATGTATATATATATATATATATATATATATATATTATATATATATTATATATATATTATATATATATTATATATATATTATATATATATTATATATATATATATATATATACATATATAATGTACCAATCCTGATATATTGTAGAACATAATTATTATCGATTATTTCCTTGGCTTAAAAAAATCGAAAAACTAATGTTAAAATATTATTTTGAAATGCATAGAATTACACCGTTGTATGTTTCAAACTATGGTTTAGGACTCACCAAGAGAACACAAGCACTGTAAAAACGGGACAATATTCTAAACATATAAGGAAATTCATCATGAAACCACTTGTCTATTAAGTTTAAGCAAAATTAAGATCTTAAAAAAAAACATAAGTATTAAAAGAATAGACTTGTTAGTTAAATTATTTCAATTTAAAAAAAATATTTTAGTTTCTGAAAATTGTGTTAAACTTTTATGCAATATTGTACACTCTACTAGATTTTAAGTTGCATATACAATATTTTGCCTATTTATCTATAATATATATATATATATATATATATATATATATATATATATATATATATAAATTCAGAAATTAATACATATAATTTACATACAAGTGATTAAATATTTAATAAAAAAATCAGCATCAAATGATATTTTAATTATATTGTTAATTACATAAACAAATCATCAACTTGAATTGAATATGGTATTTGCGGTTATGTTGTTAAAATATTAATTTAACGATTTTTAAAAATTAAATAATCTTTTTTACATACATTACAGTAAAAACTAAGTCTCATCTTTTATAATATTAAAATACTTAAAAAGATGATTTATCCTAGAAATAAACCTAATATAAATACAAATATGTTCGGAAAATGGTCTGTAGATAGAGGCACTGTTTCTTTATTTGCACATTGAAAATATAAGGTTATATCTAGTTTAACTCCCTTTATAACGAGCAACTCGTACTTAAATCGTTTCAAGAACTGAATTATATTGTAATACAGGTTGTTTCAATTTATTTTACGTTATATAACAGTTTACCTATACCTAATATTAATTTGTATAAGAGATAGAGGAAGAAAATTAATTAATAAGAATTCTACGTCCTTATAATAAACACAGAAGAAAATTAGTAATCGCTATATATATATATATATGCAGGTGATTCTAGTGCCATCGTATTTTTTTGGAAACCATTAGAAACAGCTGTAAAACTTATTCTTTAAGTTATTGAGGATAATGGGAGACATCTTGGAGTGATCTCGAAAGATCTTCATTTTCGAAATACCGACCAAACTATTCGTATTCTTAAATTGGAAACAATACTTTTGTGGGACTTTTTCGATAGAATTTAATAAACTGAATCAATTTTCTGTAGAGAGAATTCATGAGAGAATATGCAGAACTTTCAAGATCATTTAAAGATGTCTTTCTCTTCTCGTTTTATTCGTTTTAATATCTTTCTACCCATCGCTCAGCTTCCCAAAAAAATGATGTGACCGTTTTATCGGAATTATTCTGTAAATATCTCTCTCTCTCTCTTTCCCTCTCTTTATATATATGTATATATATATATATATATATATATATATATGCGTGTGTGTGTATTTTTTATGATTATATAAGACAAAAATATTTAAGACCTGCGTATAATTTTTATTGATTTAGAAACTGAATGTTCTATAAAAAAATGTACATTAAAATATAAAAATTGACAATAAAATGTAATATATTGTACTTTTTTTATGAAAATGTTGCAAATTTTGTAATGTTCTTGTAAAATCACTACAGAAATTGCAGACGTTTCCACTATTACAAAAAAATATGTGGAATCAGTGTCGATTAAAACGGTTATAATGTTCTCTTTTTTAAGAGATATATGCCATAAACTATTTCTAATATTTTGATCACATGTAAAAAAAACGATATTTGGAATGTACATACATAATTTTAATAAGCGAAAATTTCAACATTAAGTAAGATATCATTAATTTTCTCCGACCTAGTTACCGTCATCTATCAAAAGATCTGAAGTTTGAATTCTATTTAATCAAATAAATTTTGATACAATTATCGCTGTTGTAGACAAATGTAATATTGAAAACAATACAAAATTGCATCGAAAAGTTACTCGACGTGTAAGAAACATATGAATACAAAATAATACAAAGGAAGTGTTGAGTTTTAACACTGTTTTCATTAATTAATATGCGTTAAATAATTGTATTTATTTAGAAAAAATATTCATTCAGTAGAAACAATGTTTATTTTAATTCGAACAAAGGAAATTAGTAATTAAAACATACAGAAGTGTTTTCGTTTATAAATTATTTTCCTTTCACGTGTATTGTTCATAATGGTCATACATATGTTTTATTTTATAAGATTTACTTTAAGATCTTGTTACACTAATCCATCCATCCATTATATATATATATATATATATATATATATATATATATATATATATGTATGTAGGTGTGTGTGTATACATATGTTCATATTTACAATAGAAAGGTTAAAGATAGATAGATGCACTTTTATTCAACCTGTAAACAATGATTTGTAGAAAAATGTTGAAATTATACGATTAGCACAAAAATGGGTTAGAAGTATGAGATAAAAGTAATATTTAGTTTGAACATGATATTGTTTTTTTTTTGTAAATATTTTGCAAAAAGATTGAAACCAGTTGAAGAATAGGTTCAAGTAATATATAAAGTGTTTTCTTACCCGAATAAAATTAAAATAAAGTAACAGAAATAGAATAAGTTACAAAAAACATTTATTTGAGCCAATTCTACATTAATCAAAAAGTGTATATTGCTCTCTCTTTGAGTATATCAGAATTCATGGAGATCATCGACTTAAATTGTTAAAGCTATTGCAAAGCTTGTATGATTAGTTTTCAAACGTTCTGATCAGGATGTTTTGAATTAATTCGGTTCAATCCACTCATAGGGTGTTCCGGCGGACATGTGAGTGAATTGTAAGAGTTTTGAGGTCTTTATGTAGGATGATTCAGTATCAATTAACACTAGAATAGCGGTACTCGAGCAAAGTTGGATGAAATGTATTTACATTTAAGGGAGATTATGTAGAAAAATAAAATTAATTTTACTACCCTAACTATTGTCTTTCTATTCACGTCTACAAATTTTTTGACCGCCCCCCTCGAAATTCACCGAAATCAGAAGTGCCTTGATGCTAACAGTGACCACTTTGAGCCCTTGTTGTGAGTGTAGAAGTCAAACATGACTCACAGCCATACTTTGATCTCTGTCTAGTTTTAGTTATAAAGCCTTTATGTAGATATTTTTTACATTGAAGTGTGTATACATTTTTTGGGTCCCTATATATATATATATATATATATATATATATATATATATATATAAGCACTGAAAAGCATTACATGGGTGCCAATGAGCGTAGTTGTTGATTCGTCTTTAAACACTCCAAATAACTAAGCAATTAAAAATATTAATGAAAATTTATTTTCAAACGAAGAATAAAGAATTTAATTCATTGTAATATTCTTTCAGTTCTCCTATAATGATTTGAACATATATTTTGATAACTTCATGATTTTTATTCAAATTAACGACAGTGTTTAAATGTGATATTTTTGTTATTTGAATTTTTATTTAATTTATAATTTAAAATAATGAATATCTACCTATCTATCTATATATATATATAATTTGTTTGTTTTTAAGAAAAAAAGTTGTACAATTTTTTTGAATCTGTAATTTTTAAATGTGTCTAAATAAAAAGTTGTCGAATAAATACAATTCTTGCTTGTATACTTTTTTTTTAATCTACGTTATTTCATTATTCATTAACAGAATAAAACCGAGCCATTAGTCAAATTATCATATTCAAAACAATTTTCACTCGAATACCGTAAACTCGTGCATATTAAAATATTACAGACACCCTGAACTGAAACGTTGCGTGTACATGTTATCCGATGCGGCATATCGAATAAATAGATAAAAATATGTATAATTTTTAACACCAATTAAAAAAACACAAACAATTTAATCATTTCATGCTTTCATTTCTGAAAATAAATGCTCCATGATTAAGTGGATCAGTGTTATAATGTCTTACATATATTCATATATATAATTTTTTTTTTATCTTATTCGGTTCATAAAATCTACATGTGCATTAATAATAGCGCATACTAGTGACATATTATTACAACAAACCTAATTAAAAATCGTACGTCGTCTTACCTGAACTTAATATTCGTCATATAGCATTAATCTGTCAGTCAGCAGAACGTTGTCTGAGAAATTATTAACTTTATATTAAACCTACTTGGTCGCGAGTTGACATCATTAGAGACCACATGCACTGTGTATGAAATATAGTAAGAGTAATGAAGATATAATCTTGTATGTAAAATCGTTTACAGTCATTCAATTCCATGAATTAGTTTGATTCGACATTGTTCTTGAAAAATGTAACATTTGTTTACTTTTTTTTTACACTTTTTCGTCGAAAGAAGTATCGTCGTGTGAAATCAATGCCTTAACACACATTCGTTTTATACTTTTTGTTAATATGCAGCAAAGTCATTAAGATATACAAATCGAAAACAAAGAAAAATGTTCTCAGAACTTTGATATAAACTTGAATTGAAATGTTTATCATTTTCGGAAAATTTTCATTAATAGAAACTTTTTAAATCATGTTCAGTTATTTTTGTCTTTCGTGAAGATCGAGGCTAAATCTTACTAGTTAGGACTATTTTTTTCCATTCACGATTTTATTTTGTATGTTTTGTTTTCAAAATCGATTCTTTTGACTGACGGCGACTGACGATTTTGACTGACGGCGGCCGGGCAAAGTCGGACTTTGCCGACAACATATCCATTGTTTGTTGTATCAACGAAATTTTTTTGAAGAGTTTTTATTTTATACGGGTGGTTAATGTCCAGGGTGTTTTTTACATGGAGGTTATTGAGCGAGATGTTATTGAGCGAGATGTTATTGACGGGGGGTTACTACCCGGGGGGTTTCTGTCGGGAGGGGAAGGGGGAGTTAATTGTCCTAGAACCCTATTTTTTCTTCAACTGTCAAATTGTACATGTGTATGTAAAGTTGCAGCTGCAGAATCATGGTAACGAGACGTTGCTTAGTTACATGGCAAGTGCATCATTTGTTAATAATAAAAAAACAGTATTGGTTTTAGTTTGTCACTTGGCATTTTTATTTTGAGTTCTGAAACACATTTACACAATCAGAATATTTTACCCGTCCCTTTGAATAAAACATCGACGATGCCGGATAATTTCAACAGAATTAATTTGTAGCGAACACATACATCAAACGAATGTAAATCGAAATTAATTAAAGAAAAGAAAACGTGTAACATCATCATTAATAACACAAGTGCCACACCTGAGCGACAAATGAGCATTTCATGAAAATGAAACAATCAGATATAGTGTTTTATTAAATAGACTGTAGTATGTGAGTCTTCTCACATGTTCGACTAATTAAATTGTTGGTATACGTTAACCATTTTTTTTTCGAATGACAACATTTAGCTAGCAGCAGGGCCGGACCGCGTTCTGGTCTATTTAGTGGTTCCGCATGCGCCACGCAACAATACGTCCTAATTAACAAAACACGAGATGATGTTTTGGGATTCACTTGTACAGTGTTATGTGTGTGTGTGTGTGTCCCACTTGAAGTTTCACGCAACTCTCGATCACGTTGATGGGTAAATGTCGTGTTATTAATATTCAAAAATAGTTGCAAGTGCTTGTAAATAAGAACTAAAAAGTATAACATACTTGAACACTTCTTCACAGGTCTTCAAGTTTTTTTTCTAATGTTTATACAAACATATATAATCGTACAGACTTGACTCTCTCTCATTATATATATATATATATATATATATATATATATATATATATATATATATATATATACACATATGTATATAAGAAGATGACAAGGCAAATTTATTAGCTTTATTAATTGTTAGTGTATTAATTATATCTTGTTACATTCATACCTATTTTTTTAATACCGACTTGCTTATTATATTTTAAAAAGAAAAAGTAGGTACATATATTTTAGAATGCATTAATATCATTGCTGCTGTTTAAAATATTAGAGTATTTAAATAGAATATCACTTTTCTGGTATGAATTTTGAGAAAGAACCATCAGATGATGCTTATGAGCAATAATTGTCACACATAGGACACATTTTTTTTCCAAATTTGATAAGTTGATTTAAAAATAAGGTGATTTAAAAATCCTACTGACATTTATGAATTAATCGGATCCTTGACAGACATTGGATTCGTTATCGCTGAAAATTAAATGAAGTTTGGTAATGACTATTTGAAAAATACACCAATTGATATATTTAAATACATGAAAACACGGATAAGCTATTAAAATAATAGAGATATAAACACATTTGCCATTATTTGTTTACAAAACAGATAATACCTACAGCTACAAATTCTGATTCAGTTTTTTGAGATGTAAAAGGAGCAAATTAAATTCATTTTCCACCTAAAGGCGAAACCGTAAACAGTGTTAGCTAGTGTAAACTTTTTGGGGAATTGGAATTAGAAATCAGGTTCAAGAAACGTGGGAAACTGACGAAGGGTGTGATACACTTTTCGGAAACAACGCTCGACCTAACATGTCTAATATAAAAAAAGTCTAATATGAAAAAAGTCTAATATGAAAAATGTCAAATATAAAAAAGTCTACAAAATAGATGTATTAAAGGTCTGGGTTTTGAGTTCCTGAACACCTTATTATATAGTTTGGATTTAATACAAAGCCATTTCCACTTTTTTGATCAATTAAACAAGGGTTGGGCGGATAAAGTTTCATTTTAATGTGGAGTTCATTAATACAACGCAAGAGTGGCTGCTCATGAGATTGCTCTTTTTCTTCCAGTATGAAATTCAGAAGCTCTTTATGCGTTGGACTAAGTAGATAGAAATTAAGGGGAAATATAAGGAAAATTATTTCAATAAAAATCCTGTATGTAGAATAAGAGTTTTTTTTTTACTTTCTAAATGGCCTTGTAATAACATACATATATATATATATATATATATATATATATATATATATATATATATATAAATGTATACACACGTGTATACACTTCAACCGTGACTTGTCAACTTATAAATTAAACAGAGATACAAGAACAAAACGTTAAAATAATTTATTTACATCAGTGTCATTCTTGTCAACAATGATGACATAGTGAAAATATTATTATAGGTTGTGTCATGCGTATACTTTTACATTAATTTATTTTATAACATTGTTTTATTGTTCAATTTCTTCAACATACTCGTAGTTTGTACATATAAAGATCCATATGTGTGTACACGGGTACTTTTGTATGTGCGTCGTAATATAAAATTGATAATAGAAAAGATAAGAAAGTCTCTATTCTAATATACCTCATGTTTACAACAATGATTTAATTTGAACTCCATTATCTGTACGCGTGTAAGAAATGTGTATTATAAAGAGAAGTACACGAACGTACGAGTCTTATTTAAATGATGAGAGGAGACTGTTGAATATTTTGTAAAATCGGTATTCATAAGTGCTAGAAACAATGATCGATGTTATGTCCGTCTGTTAACGGTGATTCAGTTATCATTCGGTTTCATATTTCCGGGTAAGAGCCGAGAAATGACGAATTGTTTGTGTATATTATTATCAGAAAATTACATTTGTTGCAGAAAGAAAGTTGTAGTTACGCTGTTATTGTTATCGACGGAAATGGTTTACTAAAATTTGTTAAAAATAAACTGCTTGGTAATTTTATTATCTTCTTATACACGGATGCATTCATATTAAATTATTTAGGTAATGACGGGAGTTTTTTTATTGTATAAAAACTGATATTCGATTTCGTAATGAACAATGTCTTTTATGGAAAGGAAAAAATGCAAGCTCTAGTAACATGATTTAAATTTTTTCATTATTTGAATAAACTAGCTATTTAATAGCCCAAACATAGATATAATAAATTCTGTACTGACGATTTCGCTTGCAATTTTCGAATGGATGGTTAGGAGAGATGCAAACATTTTCCTATAGATCTATTTCTCTTAGAGTGTAAACAAGTACATCAAGTATTGCTTATGATTAGAGAAATATCCTTATTAGAATTTGTTGCACATTTTATTGCTTCGTGTAAGATAGATATGAACAAATTAAATATATTTGAGTAGTTGAAAATACAATATAAATAAAAAAATACATGTTTTGTTGACAAGAATGATTGATATTTGTCATTCATTTTAAAGTTGCATCTTACTTTTCGTTTTGATTAAACAATTTGTATTTTTAATTGCTGATAGAGGTGTGTATGTGTATATATACATATATATATATATATATTACATTAAAAAAAGATGAAACAATACGTTAATATCATTTTAAAGTCCATTTTTCGATGTGTATTTTGGTAATATAGAATTTGGTTTTATTATTAATTTTACTTCAAATTTAGTTACCGAATTAAAGATGGAATAAGATTAAATGTGTTGTATGAGTTCAAAACGGATAATAAATCAACAGAAACTGCTCGTAAACAAAACGATGCTTTTGGTTTGGGTACTGTTGAGGAACGTACGGAACGTAATGGTGGTTCTAAAAATTTCGTACTGGGGACACGATAGCATTGAAGATGAAGAAGGTAACGGGTGTCCTTTTTCAGTTCATAACGACTAACTGAAGACGATCGTTAAATCAAAAAAACGCAAAACAATTCGAGAGCTTGCATGAAATTTAGTCATGTGTCATCAAACAGTTCTGGAGCACTTAAAACAGCTAGGAAAATCAAAAAAGTTGAAAAATCTATATGGATTTGAAACTTAAAAACCGTAATTATTTTTCTACCAACCTGATAGTTATCAAAAGTTATAATGAAAAACAGTGTAGACAATATTTCATGTTATATTAATATATGACAGTCAAGGACAACGATAAACTTTTATGAGTAACCTTCTTTAATAACTCAATTTATAAAAGAAAAAAAAGTATATTTGCAATTAAAATATTTCTAAGTAAAACGAACGATCGATAAATCTTTTTTCATAAACGCTTCAATGTCATTTAAATTCAATTAGAATCCTAATTGAGAATAATTGTCAATTAGTTTTTTACACGACCGCACTTAGCACAGTTCTGTGCAACGTTGTATTGAGAGGAAATCGACGAATTTTTAAGAAAGAAGTGCACAAGTGATAAACACTTGAACATTTCTAAGTGAAAGTCAATTATCTTAAGAGAACACGACACCAGATCCCTTTCATACAGTTCTTGTTTCTGATTCATTATCGTATGTAAATTCTTCGTAATTCTTTTAGTCCATTAACCCTGAAGATTGAACAAGACATATATGACTCATATGTCTGTGTTCTTCGCCAGTCAACAAAAAAGAATTTTAACGGAAATGATACATAAAATACTCGATACAGGATTTTGATTTTATTTTTTCTTTAACATGTCTAGTCTTCCTCTCTCTTTCTATATACATACATATATATATATATATACACACACACACACACACATACATTTCAGTTATCTTTTATATCAATATTTTAATGAGAAGATAAATAAATAACTAGTTAAATTTCAAACGTTATTAAAAAAATATTTAAGAACATAAGATACATTTTATAGATAAATACATTCTTATATGCATTCTTATTCTATTAAAACGGTATACTAATGAGTTATATTTTTGGCCAATATTCAGGAAACAAATGATTGAGACTTTTCAATAATTCATTTCCTACTAGAAACAAATCATTGAAAATAAAAATTATACTTTGCTCGGTATTTTTCAATAAAATCATTCAGGGGTGCGTCGACAACTAAGGTCACTAGTGCCTGAACCATTTGAAAAGTTCATGACCCGATAATGAAATAACTGTATTTATTTTTTGGAATTACTTTTATTTTTCAATATAATCGCGCTGAAGTTCAATACATTTAGTATAGAGATTCTCCGATGCCTCTTTATTTCATTCCGGAAGTCCGATTTCCTAAAACTTTCAAAATAGTCGAATAGTTGTCAGCGCGTTATTTGAAGAAAATCTGCTTATTATCAAGAAATTTTCAATTCTTAGGAAAAGATGGAAATCAGACGGACTTGAATCAGGTGAATACGAGCGTGAATAGGGTAGAAAATTGTAATTTTTTTTCATAAAAATGATACTTGTTAAAAGTACATGCGTTTTTCTTATAAATATATTTTTTTATTGAATAGACCTTGTCCTTTTCTACGAATTTTTTTATTGTAGGTCCAAAACGACATGGACAGCCGAAAAAGTTCGACGATGAAGAATCGGATCCATTGCTTAATGAAGACCCATGTCAAACACTTCAAGAATTGTCCGAATCGTTGGGAATTGACTTGTCAACGGTAGTAAAACGCCTTAAAGTCATGGGAATGATCCAAAAGCAAGGAAATTGGGTCCCATACGAATTAAAACCGAGGGACGTTGAAGGGCGTTTTCCTACCTGTGAACTGCTGCTTCAACGGGAGAAAAGGAAGAGATTTTTGCATCGAATTGTCATGGATGATGAAAAGTGGATCGATTACGACAATCCCGAGCGCAGAAAGTCATGGGTTAAGCCCGGTTAACCATCGACACCAGCGGCGAAGCCAAATATCCATGGATCCAAGCTCATACTCTGTATTTGGTGTGATTATAAGGGTATGATCTACTATGAGCTGCTCGAACCGAATGAAATCATCACTGGGGATTGCTACCGACTACAATTGATGCACTTGAGCCGTGCATTGAAGGAAAAATGGCCGGAATACTTTGAAAGGCACGACAGAGTGATTTTGCAGCACGACAATACTCGTCCGGACGTCGCAAAACCGGTCAAAACATACTTGGAAACGCTCAAATGGGAAGTCCTATCCGACCCGCCGTATTCTCCAGATATTACTCCTTCTGATTACCACTTGTTTCGATCGATGAGTCATGCCCTGTCTGGGCAGAAACTCACGTCTTATGAATATTGCAAAAAATGGGTCGATTCGTCGATTGCATCTAAAGACGAGGCGTTCTTCCGACGTGGTATTCGTCTCCTGCCCGACAGATGGGAAAAAGTAGTGGCTAACGATGGACAGTACTTTCAATGATATGTTTTTTCAATTTCATTTAAAATAAACGATCTTTTTTCATAAAGAAAACGCTACGAATTAATTCCAACATCGTATATATATATATATATATATATATATATATATATATATATATATATATATATATATGTATATTTATATATATATAATATATACACATATATATATATATATATATATATATATATATATATATATACACATATATATATATATATATATATATATATATATACACATATATATATATATATATATATATATATATATATATATATAAATGGTATAAAGTCAAAAATATTTGTGTTTTTCATAAAAATTGCATACACGTAAAATCAATTGATGTGCCATTTGTTCACAATGCATGTTAATGAAGTTCGTTCGACAAACTTTACAAAAATCGCATTCGGGACTACATTTATACACACATTCTAACAGATAAACAGTTACAGATAAATGAACGATAAGCCGAAATTGATGGAATAACGGGTACTGATAAGACATGAGTACAGTTGTTTCGCACACGGTCAGCACAAAGGACATTTTGTGTAGATAAGAACAATTCGGAAGTCGAACTAGTTCCTGTCTGAAACCGTCGCACGCGATTTATCTCTCGAACTGGACGTGTTTACTAACCTGTACGAAATAACTAAAATCTCTCGAACAACAATTACGATGATTTTTCATATTGTTTCGGAAAATCTGCGAAGTTGCGACAGAACAGTGAACGCCGTGCAGATAATTCATGCGAGCGGATATAATGTATGGAGTGACCGTAATGAAATTTCCCTTTTAGTTAATTTGTTTGTAACAAAACAATAAGTTACATCGCATAGGAGGAAAAAAAACACACACACATCTATTATTCGTGTTCACGGTAGTGAAAACAACGGAACAGTAATATGCAAAGTCGTGCAATTTAATCAGTCACGGATGCAAACTGTAATACCGTAAATTCTGAAAGATTATCGTTCGATACCCGTAAAAAGTAGCGTCGACACCTGGTACACGTTTGGTGACAACTTTTACTCTCTTCTATGTCAGTGGCGGTTCACTCACATTGATTTAGTAACAGTAAATATCTTTATCTATCTCTCTACTCGACTATCACATACATGTGTATATATATATATATAATGTTCCGTAATTGCTTTTTGAATAGGTATATGGCGCAATGGATAGAACAGTTATTTAAAATTTAGCAGAACTAGGTTCACGTTACTAGCTGACCGACCTGAATGACGTTTCTCATAGTTTGATCGTTATCGGACAAACGCTTGGTTAGTTTATTTAATTGCTGTTTTTAATAAAATTAAATCTTTTTGTCTACTTCTCTCTCTCTCTTTCGATTAAACTCAAAAGTACACACATATTATATAGGAACAGTATCGTCTTCTCTTCCACAATGTATGAATATTCAAATAAAAAAATGTAAGAAGCGTCAATTGTGTTAATAAAATACAATTAAGAAATTAATAAACTGAATTAAAATAACTAGATACGGATTAAATTTGAAATTTGTCCTACTAATTTCAATGGAACGAAGAGGTATTAACAGGTGTTGGTTTTCGCGCTGTAACGCTTTTAATCGATTTTTTCATATTTATAATAAATAGTTGAACGTTTTCTAAATTGTAAATTCAAGTAAGTGTCCGAGTTTGAATATCCGCTTTTCTCATATGAGAAAATTATCTTAATTTAAATTCGTTTCAGAACACTTCCTAGATATTACACTTTCATTTCGTGAAATATCGTAGAAATTGTTAATTTTCAGAAATTTATTTCGATTTCGAGTTATGATTGCTGTTGATACATGAGTTAATTGAAAATATCTTAGTGTCTTTTAAATGGTTCTAGGACAGTTACCCCTAGACAAAACCCACCGGAGAATAACTTCCCGTCAATAATCCTCGTGTAAACCTCGCCCCGAATATGAACCACCCTTGTAAAAAAGACCGTCGAAAATTAACCGTATAAGATAAAAACTATTAAAAATTTTTCCTTGACACAACAAACAATGGATACAAAAATCTGTCATAATGTTTATATATTTTAAAACTATTAAGTATATTTAAAATCACATTATTAACATAGTAATTTCCATACCCCACCCCGGACAATAACCTTCGTGCAAAAACCACCCTGGGTATTAACCTCTCGTATAAGAATAAAAACGCTTTAAAAAAATTTCTTGACAACAAACAATGGATACAAAAATCTGTTATGATATTTATATATTTTAAAATCACATTATTAACATATAATTGCAATTTTTAAAATTAGTTACTTTACCAGAAAATCAACGGTTTGGGAAAAAACCTGCCTTTATTCAAAAGGGCCAGTGTCAAGTATTAATGAGCAAATAATAATATAAAACTATATTTTCTGTTAAAGATTTCAATATTTTAAATGAATTAATTTTCTCTCTATCTCTCCTCAAATGTGTATATTAGGTTTTTTATAATTTTAAATAATAATATAAGACTACATTTTCTGTCAAGCATTTCAATATTTTAAATGAAATAATTTTCTCTCTTTCTATCCTAAAATGTGCATATTAGTTTTTTTTTTAATTTTAAATAATAATATAAAACTAGATTTTCTGTTAAGAATTTCAATATTTTAAATTAATTAATTTTTCCTCTATCTCTCCTAAAATGTGTATATTAGGTTCTCAGAATAATTTTAAATAATAATATAAAACTAAATTTCTGTAAAAGATTTTAATATTTTAAAAGTAATTAATTTTTCACCCTCTCTCTGTCTCTAAACTGTGCATATTAGGTGTTAGTATAACTTTAAATTTGTATCCATGTTTTGTCGTGTCAAATAATTTTTGTTTAAATTTTTATTTTGACAAATTTACCTTAAAACATTTATTTTGTCAAATAAATTTTTGTATCCATTGTTTGTTGTGCCGATGAAATTTTTTTAAAGAGTTTTTATTCTTATACATGGGGTTAATGGCTAGGAAGTTTTTACACGGGGATTATTGCCGGGAGGGGGGTTGTACAGAGTGTAATTGTCCTATTACGCGTTTAAATATATTATAAGAAATCAACCCGAATTGAAATTCTGGTTTAAAATAATATTGCAATCAGAAATAATTAATTTAACTAATTTTATAATTACAAATATAAATACATTTCTTATCTCTTATTACGAGTCATACAAACATAAACAAGTTGATATGAATGTCATGACTAAAATTATTAATACACAATCGGCATAAATAAGGATTTGGATTTATTCAGAAGAACACATCCACTAAAAACTCAGTATTAAATTTAATTTTTTAACACTTTGAAATCAGTCGCGGATCTGGAAATCTATTGATGTTTTCCAAACAAACTATTGTCAAAGAGCGGCTCTCTTTCGGATAACATATTTAAAGTTCAATGATCTCTTTCTAATGAGACTGAATTTATAACTATTTCTTTTATTAAAAACTATTTTTTTTATTATTCTTTTATTAAAAAATCACGGCCGTCGAAAAATCAGAAACATCGAGGTTTTTTCATTTGAGAACCTACAGAAATTGTGAATTGGGTTGAATAATATTTTTTTTCTGAAAGATCATTATTGGAAGCAAGGCGTATAAAAAGTCCTGGTCCTTGTATGTTTTAAAGAAGCTTCACTAATTTTTTATTGAATTTTTATCTAGAGGAATCTTTAAAAATGGCGAGTTTAAAAAGTCCTAACAATGAATTATCAATTTTTTATTATCATTTTTTTTAAAAAAGAATATAAAAATGTTCAAGTCAAGTTGTAATCCTATATATATACATATATATATATATATATACACACATATACATATAAAATAGATATTTACGAGTCGCCTCTGCCCTATTAAATTTCCATATTAATCATCACTTTCACTTATTAAATAAATTGTTGTCAGAATATACATTATGGAGCTGTGACAAGCAGGTTTCTTGCGTATGTCACTTCATTTATGTGATTTCCTACATGCATATACATATACATATACATATATATATATATATATATATATATATATATATGTGTGTGTGTGTGTGTGTGTGTATGTATGTATTTAACACAATTATTATATTCAGCACGCCATGTAACTTTTGACAATTGATGAGACGAAATCACGAAACAATGAATTTTTTTAATATTTTTTTAGTTTTGCATATTAAATAGAAATTTTACGTAATTTTATGCGATAAAGTAGTGTGAGACGTGTGTAACACACGAATTCGAACAATTAATTTGACGAAATAGTTATAATTTTTGCACGTACCGTCTGTTTCCTTATAATCATTATTATGCAATTATAATGCAATTTCGGTATTAAAATTGCAAAGTAAAAACGTTTGAAATATAAATAAACAATGAGAATCATTATGGATAATAATTAGTTTCAGTTAAGAACATTGATAAAAATCTAAGAGTCAGATTTTTATTTAATTAAACTTTTTTTTGTAGTGTCAATTTTAACATTGTGTAATAATTGTAGGTAATTATTTATACAAATATATATATATATATATATAATTTAAATTTTTTTTTATGCAAGTGATATTTTTAAAAAAAATCTAAGCGAGAAATATCTGAAAATGGACCGGTGTTATAACAATATTTTAAAGTCAAATATTAAATTCATCTAAAGCACAGCAATGGATATTTCCATAATACAAAAATAGCCTTAAAAAATTAAATTAATTAAATAAGATATGATGACATTTGAAAAGACTACCTGTTGTACTCTTTTCATTTTATAAACAGTTATATGAAACAACTATAAAGGTATTAATTATAATATAAATTTCGTTTACTTTATTTTCATAAAATGGAAATTATTATCTTTGTAAATGTAATAGTTCTTACTGAATTTGGTTAAGTGGTTAATTTTTGGTACAATTATGCAAATATTCATATATATATATATATATATATATATACATTCATCATTAACTGCACAAAGTTGATTTTATGATATACTTTTTATTATTAGAAGACAAGTGACTTAAATGTCAAACTTGTCTTTAATAACATTAATGTCGCACTTGTTATTCGTCCTAATTATAATTGTTGTAGTACAACTATGACATTTAAGTGACAATACCGTTTGTTTTATAACATTATATATTTTATATATATATATATATATATATATATATGACATAAAAAAATATAATAATTAAATAAAAGCAAATTCATTTGCCCTGAGATAGAATGAACGCACGTTCTATTCATGACAAACAAAATGCATCTCTCCTGGGTTTTTGTCATTATTTTTGCTTTCTAAAAAATAAAAGTTGTATATTTTCATAGTTAATTGAATTAAGTACATTTGAAATGTTGTAAAACGTAGGTTTCAAACCGGACGTAGTGATAATGTTGATGCGGTACTCTATTTGCGATTGTATAAAAATACTGACCAGTCTTATCGACGGGCAGTGCGTTGAAATTTAACTTCGATTTACAATTTTAATATAAAATCTGATTTGAGCCACCATTTGGAAGAAGACTGATACGAGTTTATTCATTTATCGGTATTATCAATATTGATCTGTTTTAATTTGATATTAAAATAATTAGAGATAAATATCAAGTGCTTCTAATATTTTCATTCACGGATTTAATTAATGGAGAAGGTTAATTTTTTGTGATTTCTAATGTAGTAAAATCATTTTTTATGGTATTTACAAAAAAATATTACTTATATTTTTGTACGATTCTCGGCTTTACACTCGTTTTTACTTACTCGAACGAGATTACTGGTTGTCATTTATCTCAGAGAAACGGGCAAAAGTATAGTTTTTGGTATTGTGGTTGAATTCAATTTCACAATCGAGTTTTTCACCTATCGCATGAACCACATAATATTTTCTAATAAAATTGAGTATTAACATTTTTTGATTCATGTCTTCATGCATTTGGAGGAAGATGCTGCCATATACAGCGCTCTGAAGATAATTACATAAACAACAATGAAAAATGTTTGGAATTTTGTGCGTTAAGTAAAAATTTGAAAAGTATTTTCAACCTTCCCTATCAATTAGTATCGAATAATCTTAATGATTACTTAAAATTGTATCAATAAAAATATTTAGAATGTACAATAACTCAGAGAGATTCTATAAATGGTAATTGAGAGTAGGTTTTTTTTATTCAAAATCACATTTTTTTAATTCGGGAGACTATGAGTAATACTAAATTTCTAACCTAATGAAATCACCGTAATTTGTTAATAAATTCTCAAAAATTTTCAAAATTACTATATAACTGGCTAATATCATTTCTATTAATATCGTTTTTTGTGTTAAATTTTTTGTCTAATTTCTATAAAAAATATTTATACAGTCAGTAAAAGTGATATAATGTTTCTGAGAATGTATTAATCATACTTGATGATGATCATTATCTGGCAATAAAGAGAAAAAGATACAATTTCGTAAAATTTAAGAAGTGAAATTAAGTTAAAATTTCAAGTCATAATTAATTTCACCAGTAAAAAATACAACTTTTGAAAAAGTAAAACTAATTACGGTTTCGCAAGACACGATCTGTCATGCATCTTAAAACAAATATTTTTTTTTCTTAAAACAACGTGCCGAATTTCTTTTCATGTTATTTAACGAAACTATACCGAGGTTTAAGTTTTAGAACAAGAAAGTGAGAATATATCTTTCCTAGAATAAGATTCGTCATCGATGTAGTAGTAAGTTTTATTAATAAAATTATTTTTTTTAAATAATATATAGTCATCTTTCATAATATTTTTTTTGGCATATCCTGTTAGACAGGGCACGTGTTTGAAAATATTACGAAATGGTAATTTTCCAGAACTAGACCCTTCTTGTATTTTTTCCCAACTGGTTCCATCTGCAGCAATTTCATTTCGACGATCTTTTAGTATATTTTCATTTTCATCTTCAGAACTTGAAAGCACTCGAGCAAATCATCTCTTACATAAATTTAAAATATTTTCAAATTCACAATCACTTTCTGAGGACTCCTGAACATTTTCTTCGTCTAAAAGCTCATCACCATTATTTTCACTATCAAAAAGTTCATCGTGAATACCGCACATTTCATTTTAAATTTCTTCTGGTTCACCTTCACTGTCATAGAGTTCATCATCCTCGATATTAGACCACTCCATTGGTATATTGTTCAGTTTTTCCAATAATTCAAAGATTTTCAATCGTTTTCCCATTCTCAGGACTTATAAAAATAAAAGAAAACTAGTGATTACATAAAATGTGTATTTGTATTCATTTTTCTCACCTCACACTAATTGAAATAACATGTCGTTTATTATAATTTATATAATTATTTTTTATTATTTATTATTCTACATAATATGAGTGCAACATTCAACAAAAACTTCAATACACATTCCACGTCTCCAGATCTAAATAAACGACTAAATATATTTTCGAATGAATGCATTAGTTTTCCATTACCATCATGATTGATTCGGAATTTTCCTGATAATTTTCACCATCGTACTGAATGACAAGCAGTGAAAATTCTAAGAACGTGTGAGAACTTGTACAAAACGAGTAAACTGGTTAATCCGTGTTCGGTAAACAGATTGCAGGACACTTACTCTTTCACAGGTAGCAGTCATTTTGATTGGTATCGGCATAAGTAGCCATGATACGAAATTATTTTGATTTTGGATAAAAAAAATAAAATTCATTATCCTATTTCCTTAGTTATCGTTGTAAAAGTCATGATATCGTTACTAAAAAAAATGTAACATGAAGTAGGAATTTTAAAATAAAATTGTAAAACCAGTCATTTTGTCTGGTGTGGTAGTTTTTAAAAAATGAAAAAATGAATTACAATTTTCATTTTATAGTCTTATTAACATTTACATATACTCAATTTGAATCTTTAGTTATTGAATAATTACCAGCAATGCAAAATAGAGTGAAAAATGTAAATAAATAAATACCATTACAAAATCTGATTTATTTTTTATGTTCGAATTAAACCGAATAATGGGAGTTTATTTAAAACTACACAGTTGTGATGCTTTTCAGAAAAAAAATATATTTGTACATTTGTATTCATCCTGTACACAGTACACGTGGAAAAAGAAACTGTAACTAACCGTTTATAGCAGATGATAAATGTGGAACGTGTACATAAATATCAACAAAACGACTTAACAGGTCAAGTAATCGCACTATTAGCGCATGAGTAGAAAGTACGCATATGTTAGAAAAATAACCATTGTTGACGATTAATGTTATTTCGTAAAAACACGCACTTTTCTCAGATTGAAAACGGAAATTCAACCGAGTGTCCGATATCGAGCGAATGATTCGGTTCGGTGTTCTCTTCAATTTAAATAATGGAATAATGAACACTTTTTCGAAATACAATAATCGTTTAATGTATTTTATCAGTTGTTATTGTTATTATATAGATAAATAACAATAGCAGTAAAAGTAACTCGGAAATCCATTAAGAGTTAATTGAATATGTAAGGAAAGGAGTGATACTGAATACTTTTCATTCATTAATACTAAACCTTGTAGATATTATCGTCGGGTATATAAATTATATTGGCAATTAAGATTTTAGTAGAAAATTTATGATGATAATATATTTTATTCATTATCTTTGAAAGTATTGATCTTAATAAATAGCACTATACTTTATTTAAAATATAACGTACAACACAGTTCTCGAAAATCCAATCTAGGACTTTCATGAGACAGAACGCGCGTTACTGGCGAAACAATCCAACACAATCGGCTAGATTTTACATTTTATTGATAAAAGTAAGAAGTCAGTGTTTTTTGTTGACACAGAAATATCAAACAAGCATACTTTACAGGAATACAAAACCTTTAGGACTGCAAAACCTTTCGACATTGGAAGGCCGCATCTTATTTCAGATTCCTCATAAAATCTGAGATTTTATTCACAGTAAATTTTGGCAAAATTAATAGGCAATAATAGGGACACTGCTAATTTTCTATCTTCTAAAGGTTTACACGATAATGGGAGAGTATTATGCTAAACTTTTGGATCGACTTGATCAAACAATTCATGAGAAAGACCAGGTTTATCAAAGAAAGAAATCATTTTTCATCAGAACAATGCACGTCCCCATACATGGTAAAACTCGCTGAATTGAAGTAAGAATTGCTGCCCCCCATTCTCCAGATTTGGTTCACTCAGATTTCAATCTGTTCCCAAAACTTAAAAAATCCCTTGATGGTAGGTGATTTTTGTTAGATGAAGAACTGATATCAGCAGTGAATCGCTATTTTGAAAACCTCTAAGAAAAGTATTTTCAGGACGGTATAAAAGCACTGGATGAAGTGCATTAATGTAAAGGGGATCCAGATTGAAAAATAAGTTATTTAAAAAAACAAATTATGTTCTTTCATAGTAAGGTTGCGAATTTTTCAAATTGCCCTCATATAAATGTTATACATTTAGGAAAGGAAGGAAGGAAAACGGAAATAATGAGAACTATTTAATCGTTTAATTAGTATTAATCATAATATTATTATTGTTGAACTTTACATACTTATATTTGTATACATATCAGTGATATGCTGTAAACATAGTGAAAGAGACGAATATAAAAAATCTAGGCTTTCAAAATGAGCTAAGATTCAAAACTTAAAAAGTTATTTCCATTTTGAATTTTTAATTGACAAGATCAATTTGTACCTTGTTGGAGCAGACGTTTCTTAGAAATGAGCTAATAATACGTTAGTTCCGAGAAAAAGATACTGAAAAAAGTAGACAAACAATGTCTGTTCGTCTATGAGTTTTTAAAATAACAATTTATATTTAGTTAAGGGTCGTTTTATAATTTTTCCAAAAATTTACTGTGCATAAAATCTGAGATTTTATGAGAAATCTGTGAAGTAAAATGTAGCGTTCCAACGTCGAAAGGTTTTGCAGTCCAGCCATAGATTTAAAATGAAAAATAAAATTATTTGAACTTATGTTTCTGAAAACTTTAACTTAAAATTTAATATTAAACCATAGATTTCAGTAATCTTTTCCAAATTAAAATTACTAGACGCAAAATAGTTCAGGTTTGTAAATGATTGCTAAAAAAAAGTAGTTTTTCAGTCGTGGCGGATGTGATAAGTGATGTAAAGGGATTTATAAAAAAATCTATAAAAGAAATTTCATTAACGAAAATAGTACACCTATACATACATACATATACATATATATATATATATATATATATATATATATATATATATATATATATATATATATATAATGCTTAACTTTTATTTCTAAAACTTAGAAATACTTTTACATACACACACAATTCAGTACTGTTCGAGTCACGTTTGTTTATAGTTTGTAATATTGAGCACTAACATTTATTCAGACAAAATGTCAATCTTGTTTATGATAAGTAAATTGCATTGTTCATTTTCGTGATTTCCTGTTACATGGCACGACGATGTGAAAGTAAACAGTGATAAAATCACCTGAAAAAATATATTAACTTTTTTGTCGGATACTATTCTGCATTCATAAGTTTATGCTACTTAATTTAATAAACAATGTAAAGACCGCACATCCGAGCTTGTTTAAAGATGAACTCAATCAAATGTTAATACATAAAATATCAGGTAATCGTCATGTGAAAGCAAATCATTATTTTCTGTATTCAGTAAGAGTTGTTTTTTTTTAATTTATTTTTTTTACATTTAGAATAATATGATGATCTTTTCCCAGATGTTTATTATTTGAGACGAACAACGACAATATCATAGTTGGAACAAATCAGAGAAAAATACCGTTTTCGGGATCTTGCACCCCCTGGTACGGCCATTAAAATCATGATGACAAACAGAAAACATGACCAACACCTCGAACACAGGAAAAAAATTGATAAATTGTACTATAGAGACTGAAATGAACATGGTAAAGAATTTAAAATAAACGGTTGTATAGAGATACTTTCTGTTTTATTTGTAATAAAAATACTTTTTGGATGATATTGTTTTAAACTGACATACATTTCAGTGCGATTTGTTACTAGAAAGGTTACAGGTGCTCGAGCAATACGTGAAGTCTGATAGTAGCGTTTCAGATATTCGATAACTCTTACTTAGCAACTTGTTTCAAATCTGACAGATTTAATGAGTTTCGTGTTGAAAAATTACAATAGACGATGCGCGTTCAGTCATATTACCTTGTTATTATCCTGCAGTGGTCGAGCGATACACTAACGATGCTGTTGAATTTGTAATTTATCTATGTTTGATATCAGTTTATACCTGTATGTGCGCGCACAGTTGCTCGGCGTCTCGTACGCGCAAATGAAAATCTATGAATGTTAACAAACTTGACTTTCAGCGTGCGAGCAATTAATTAACAGTGTGACATAAATTCATTAAGCATTTATGACCATGTAATCATTTCACAGAAGCGATGTAGAGCAAAAGGAAATGCACTGAAAGGTCCATTCTCCTTCAGTCCGAGACTTTCTTCGACTCTTGCCGTATCCCATATCTTATCGTGCATTTTTACGGATGGAAAAATTCGGCGACGGACCGTGAAATCAAATCGTTAATAATATTTTGGCTGCGCAAGACACGCGAATGAATAAATTGTGCAGATCGACGAGTTTAGAATTTACATTAGAGAAAATGCTCGCGCGAAGACGTTCCGTGCACATGTCTTGATTTATTTATCACTTGTCCATTAATTGGACCGACTCAGTTATTCAATTTCAATTTTTTTTTAGTTTATTGAATTGAAAACATCTCTAATTAATCAGTTCGCACTGATTATTTAATTTGTGATTTTATGCTGCTGATGCAAATCAATGAATGAGTTCTGTTCGCTGCATGAATAATGTATAACGATTTATAAAAAAAATTACAAAGAAAGTTATGGCTCTAATAAACTTCATTTATATCAGTTGCAATAAAACAATTAAACTTGCGTTTATTTAATATTTTTCTATATTAAGTAAGGAAAGTATTCTAATACGATTGAAAGCTAATAAAATATACTTAATTGTTTTAGATAATCATGAAAAATAATTTCATTTTTAACAATTACTTTACTTTTAATTGTTTATATTAATAGTTAGTATTAAGACAAAAAATATATTTTATTGCATATATTTACTTTTTCTAAGGTCTAAGTTTACACACATTTAATATTCCTATTATTTCCATTATTTTTATTTTATCTCATAAGTTTATAAGCGGATTTTTGAGCTTAAACGTTTTTGAATTTTCTATATTCTGAATCCTTAAGAAATAATTTCTCTCTCTCTCTCTCTCTCTCTATATATAATAAAAACAGTATAGAAATATTGTGTATAATTAAATATTATTGTAATTATTAATAAAAGCACTAGTAAATAAAAAAAATATAGAAAATAAAAAATATTATACATATAAAGTAATTAAATTTGAATAATAAGATTTTATGCTTACATATATATATATATATACATATTTGTTGTAATTAGTGTTAGAATATTGAAAAATGTACAATTTAATTGAAAATGTGGAAAAAACGGCATACAATTTGTATGAAAAAATAGTCAAGTGTCAAACAATGCACATAAATAATGATTAATATCGAATAACAAAGCATCTTTGTTTAACAAGATTTACAGTGGTAGCTGGTATCTGCTTCTGTTGCAGTCAGCGACAAAAGAACTATTGGTGAGTGAGCTCTAATGTCTTCTCCAAAGTGGTGGAGGTCCAGTGACCCACTTCTTCGGCACAGACGACGTGTGCTGAGAGCACAGACAACGCCAGGTATCAAATATACCGCGAGCAAAGTCACTCATTCAGTCAGTTGTCTGCAACAGTCGCGCTGGTGCATCGCACACAATCGGGCATTCAAATCACCAACTTGAAATTTAACTACATTGTTGTGACAGATGTGTTCGAGTCCGTGCATCATGTGTATGATTTACGAGCTGTACGATTGTTAGTCGTTAGTTTTGTTTGTAGACTTTTTCAAATAGTTTTTTTTTGAATTGGTTGCAATAAATGTATTACTTCAGAAAAGTCAACGGTGATAAAAATTTTTGATTGGAAATTTTCAATTATCCCATCGATGAAGAAAATTATTAGATATCAGAGATTGTTCAAGGTATAAATAATGTGCTACTGTGATCAAAACAATATTATGGTGTTATTTCTTTGATGAAATCTGTGTTTGGGTTAAACTCTTTTTTTAAGGAATTCAATTTTCGTTTAAAAAAAAAAACTTAAAAATATTATTCTATAACAAGAACTTGTAGAATAATTTTGTGATACTTAAAAATATCTCCTAATACATTTTAATTAAATAACATCAATGAATAGTAATTTGTAGGAAAAAATAAAGTTTATACTATAATTCTTTTTTCAACTAAAATGAAAATTGTCATCAAACGAAATAAATTTACAATCCTTTAATAAAAAGATAATTTACAATAAATTCCATATTTAAATTAAAGATATAAATTGATTCTTTTAATTGATGTGACAATATCTGACACATCTTCATTGAAAATATAAAAATAATAAATAACTGCCGAATAAATAAAAATTAAATACCTATAATACTGATAAATTTCTAAGTTAGCCATTAAACAGATTACTATTTACATAATCAAATTTAAATTTATATTTCTTAAAAAAATGGTGATTTATCTTTCGTTATTCACTCAATAAACACAGAATTCATAAGTAAAATTATTAATAAAATTTTAATGAATATGTTTTTTAATATATTTTCAACAAGTAGTTATTTTTTAATTAAATAAAACGCTCATAAAATAATTTAAATTATTTCATAAAATATATTGAAACTTTAAAGTGCTTGTGTTGAAACATTCAGTGGTTGAAAAGTTACTTACAGACTGACAGTTTCTCTAGAGAATCGTTAGTGTTGTGATTTGTGTTCTGTAGTGTTGTCTATTGGTGTGTTAAATACATTGTTAAGGTTACAAATTCATTGTTAAACTGTCAGATCCATTGGTATATGTTATAAGTTTCAGTGCATCATTCATAATAACAGGTGAGTTATATATTATAATTATGTATTTATTTAAGTATTTCGTAAGTAGTGTACTTGGTATTATTATTTAAGTTTTTTTCTATTTAAGTGAATTATAAAAAATATTAAACACATTAATACAATAAGTTAGGATTGTTTACAAATATCAATACAGGTTTTAACAAAGAATTTTCGAGTTAATTAAAGAATTCTATAAGAAAATATCGGAAAATTTTGTTTACTGAATAGAATTCGCAATAGATTTAATTTCAAAAAAGTTTAAAAAATAGATATACTTTTGTTGTAATCACAGTAGACATTTTTAATTTATGATAGATAGGAAAGTTGATCAGAAATATACATTTGTAAATTTAATGGTTTGTTATTTTATTTTATCAAGTTTATTTCATGTCCTCAGATCTGATGTTTATAAATTTAGTAGCATTTTTTTTTTTTAAATAAAACTATGTATTTCTTTAACTAATAACTGTTAGGTATCTGTAACGGATTTTTATTTAAATAGACTTGGTAATATTGTGTTAGTTTAGTTATACTGGAAAACTTTTTTAATAATTTTGCACTGAATTTTATATTAAGAAGAATATGAATTTTCAAGTTAAAGTAATATATTTTTAAGTTTAAAAATTATACAGTTAAGATGATAGGAGTCTTCATTTAAAAAATGTTAAAATAAATCATTTTTAATAAATAAAGATATTTTCATTACATCTCTTCATACAATTTCCGGAATTAATATTTACTGTTTAAACATTTGCTTTTCTGTCAGATTGTTCAATAATTAATTATCAATAATTTTGATTAATATTTCTGACCATTTCAATAGTAATGCCATTATTTTAAGAAAGTAATTTTTTTGTGTAAAAATTGACAGTGAATAAAAAAAATATTTTAATTAACTGTCATTTTTAAAATCTATTTTTCAGAAATAATATTTAGTTAATTTTAAGATTTTTCTGTTAGCTCTTTATGGATAATTAAAAATAATCACTGATCAATTAATTGAACACTTTCGATTATACTTTTTATATATTGCGGAATGAGGGAAAAATTCATTTCTGAAAATTTAATCATCCAAAATTTGGATAGTAAAAGATACTTTTTTCAATATAAAAGCGAAGAGGTTATAACATGATCAAAATTAAATTTCATAACATACAACAATCATATAAAGTCTAAACTATATTAAATTTTTCTCTTAAATGATTAGTAAAACTATATTTTAGTTGAGGAGAAATAACTATATGCATATAGACTATTAGAAATAGATTTATATTAAAAAAAATTGTAAAAGATAGGATTTTTAAATAAAACAATACTGTATTTTCTGTAAAAGATCAGAAATTAGTCCGTTTTTCGATTTTAAAATATAATCCCGAATTAAAAAATTATATATTTTGAACAAATGTTACTCTAATTTAAAATAATATCCCTAATATTTTTTTATTATAGACTTTTTTAATTCGATACATTTAATTACCATTTTTTTTAATTTTTTAAATATATTGTGCCGTATTAAAAAGAAAGAAAAATCAAACACATGATGATTTTCAGGTATGTTGAAACGAATCAAAAATATAGAATAAATTAAAATAAATGTGCTTAAAAAATATATTCTAATAAAATTCCATTCCCATATACTTCATGATAAAATTTCATTTTTTAAGTACACAATTTTGTTTTAAGCGATACAAGCTTTTATATATATATATATATATATATATATATATATACAACTAAGTAAAGTACTTGTTGTTGGTCAATGTTTCATCATAACTAATTTGGAGATAAATTAGCAAGAGGAAATAGTTTATTATTGAAGAAAAATTTATCCTTAGTGATTCAAATGATTCAGTGATGACTCATACGTTAAAAAATGAGATGAGAATTAAAATCAGGAAAAATGAATATAGAAAATGAGATGAGTTAATTTAACGTTACTGTTTTCTAACCACCGGCGAATATATTTACTGATAAAGGAAATAATATGTTTAAAACTTTTTTGTAGATGGTTCTGGAGAATTAATTCATGTGCGAAAAGTATACCAATCTATCACGACATTCTCTGTCAGTCAGCTGTTTTCTTTCATGTGATTTGTATTAAAAAATATTTGTAAAAGATAGGATGATCAATAAATTATTGTTTATGATAATAAAACTTTAACAACTCAACATGAGTAATTCTAAAATTATTTGAATCTAGAAAACATTTCTATAAATGATTTAATATTTTTTTACAAATGACAGAACTTTTTCAGAATTGAAAATATTTGACAGTTTATAACGGATCTATTTTCCATCAGAAAGCTCATAAACAATTAAAAATTATCGATAATATCAATAAATTATCGACCTTTTTGATTAGATTGGTTTTCGTGCTTTGTCGAGTCAAAAAATTATTTTCTATATACATTCATAAATGAATTTCACTTCAGTACCGAAAACAAAAAAAAAAAAATTCATAGTAAAAATTAGAAAATAAGATAAAATATTTTTTAAAAAACAAGCCGAGTAGATAACCCATACATTTTTCTAAATAATTATAAAATGTTTGTTCAAACAGGTTGAAAGGCAAAATTGTGTATATATTAGAATAAAAAAATATGTTAAATTGAAATGTTATAAAATTCACAAACTCTTATTATAAATACTGTAATTACAGGTGAAAATAATTTGAAATAAATAAAAAATACATGAGATTACTCATGCAATGACTCAAATAGCTCATTTATAATAAATCATTTTTAAATTAAGAGCCACTTAATTTTAAAGTTTGAATACACAACTTTGTATTAAAATTATCCAAAAGATTTAATAAATTAATAAAATATTGTTATTTATAAAATACTAAAATTAATCAGAATTGATAAGTAGTTTTATATTAAATTCAGATACATACACACACACACATATATATATATATATATATATATATATATATATATATGTGTGTATGAATGAATGTGCATCTATATGCAATTATATAAAATTACTTATGTATATGAATTGAAAAAAAGTACATATGTCAAAACAAGCTCAACGTCAGTCGTCAGAAATATGTTGGTAAAGATATAAATTATTATCTATCGTGTATTCTAGATAATATAAAGAGGTTTAAGGAAAGAGAAAGACGCAGAAACAAGATCTAAGAGAAACTAAAACAACCTGTTTTATGGACCGGAAAATGCATTTTCATACTATTGACATTAATACAATTCAGAACAGCCATTTGTGGTTACACGAGCTCGCTCGAGATCATAATAATTCCAACATTTTTTGATCAATTAAAATATTTAATTATGGAAAGTGTCCGTTAATTCCGGCGGAAGCACAGTACGCATATGTTTGTTATAGTATGTTAAATAAGAAAAAAAAAACACGTGCGTTGAATATTTGTACCAAAGTTGTAAGCAGATTATCTGTTTTCAATATATATACACACAAGTTTTTTTTCAGTGTTGTTATTATAATTATTATGATGCTAATTAAAGTGAAATTTAAATCATTTTAAAATCTAGATCAAACACTTTAATTTAATTAAAAAGTTGACAGTTTTTTTTTTACGCCGTTTAATTAGTTTAGTTGGCAAATTATGCAGAGATAATATCTTAACACCTTCTCCTATATAAAAATTATACACTTCCTGTGTAATTCAAGATCTTTAACGTGTTTATTTTACAATAAAATTGACACTTACATTTCTATCTACCAATCGGTTTGTTTATTCGTATTCAATAATTATGTTTTTGTGATAGTGTAAACATCCTAAGAGGATTTTTTTTTGTTCAAGCACACACACACATACATATATATATATATATATATATATATATATAACCATAATTATATATATATATATATATCTAATAAGATAAATAAAAGTGTACTCGATGAGTTTTTGTAACATTTACCATTTTATATAATTGATATTTACTCACGTTCACAATATTGGCACTGTGGTCTAATTGGCTTCCATGTTTCCACATACTGATTATTTTTTTCAACTCATAAAACCAAAAACACAAGTTTTTTTCTGATCAAAAATTTCGAAGAAATTATTATTGATAATTTTTAAATGTATCTTATCCAGATTTCGATAGCAATGCCATCATCTTCAGTGTGTCAAAATACTTTTACAAGTACATAAGTTTTCTAGATTACTTTCTTTTGTAGACTAGGGGGCTCTGCCACCTACTTGCTACACCTCCGAATTGTGGAGGGCTTTTCCCTTTAGTCTACGTTTTCCGAACAATGGGGCCAAACGAGTGGAGGCTCTGCCCTCGCTCGCTTTGCTCGCATCGCATATATTCGTTCAATATCATAATATATATCTATATATATATATATTATAATAGTATGTCTACATAATCATTCTCGTTGTTGAATGCTAGTGAGTGTGTTCCTCTTGCAAGTGTATTGTGACGTTGTAGTTTCATAAAGTCGCACATTTTATTGTAGTTGTCATGTTATGTGTGTTTTTTGAATGTTTTCCCACATATTCCACGAATAACGGTCCGCACTCATACATAGGCCATACACAATAAGATGACGAGGGTTGGTTTCGCGGAACTCCAACCCAGAGGAACGACCGGAGATACGAAGACACAGGATAACAAGACTCACATTTTTCAAAATTCGTGGAAAAAATGTAGTTGTTATGATACCAATCAAATTATGATAATATATATATATATATATATATATATATTAATATCATATATATATATATATATATATATATATGATACCAATTATGATATCATAATTTATTGTGTAACTTCGGGTGTCATCGTTAATAATAATTTAATACAAAATCTCTATACGTTTTTTTTTTAAATTTTTTGTACATTTTTTTGTATATTTTTAGAAATTTTACTGAACATTTTTTATATACAAATAGATAACAATTCAATTTGAGATTTCAGATCTGCGATTATTCCATTTTATTTATTTTGTTAAGTAGTTTAATAAAAATATTAAATCTCGCATGCCAATTCGAAACTGTCAAAATTCATTTACATTAAATGTTTTTTTTTCTTTTTTTTTGTGCTAATGCTCTGAAGTGATTCCATAGTTATTGATATATGAGCATAAGTTGTTCGAAATGAACAGTCTTTGATTATTTTTATAAAAAAAACTATTCTGGTATGTGGGATGTGATTCATTTCCGAAGTGAAAACTTTTTAGTTAGTTCAGTGGTAAGTTCTTAGTCACATATTTATACTCAGTTATACATATTATTAATAAATAACTATTCAAATTTATATATGTGTATATTTCTTTCTTGATAGATTTTCTTGAAGAATACTAATTGAGAGTTTTTATAACAAACAGTAAATAATAATATCAATATGTTTGGTTCAGTTATCACTTCAGTGAAAAATATTCTTGGGAACAGAACTATTACCTGATGTAACTATTTTTTAAAAAGTAATTTCAGTTCAAGTACTCTGATAACTTAAACATTTACACTGACTATTTGAATTGACATAGTAACATAAAAATAATAAAAGTTATACTTATTAAATAATATACATATATATATATATATATATATATATATATATATATATATATATATATATACATACTCTATATATTTAAAATTCCGTTTCTTACTTATGTAGGTATACATGTTCTTTATATCGTATAAAGTTGTTTAAAATGTTAGATTTTTATTAGGTTACTGTAATTAATTTTTAGTATAAACTTCTGCCTATGAGTTATCAGATGTTCTACAGTCTATAACAGACAGTGTTGTTTGATAAATATAGCTGGCGGATTTATTAAAATTACTGTTAATTAATTATTTCTTAATGTGTTTAAAAAACGTGTTAAAAATAATATTATAAGATTTTAATTATATATATATATATATACACATTTCTATCCATCTCACACCCTCTCTCTCTCTCTCTCTCTCTATATATATATATATATATATATATTACGCATCAGTTATTTCTACGGATTAATGAATATTTAAAATTTCAGAAAGCGTTGTTCGTGTGGAATTTCATTCTTAAAAAATGTTAATGATATCTTTTGAATGAAAATTACTACTTTTGTTTCGTGTACGATATTATATCAGTAAAAAATAAATGGATTAATAATTGTTATTTTATAAACAATGTTGTTGCTCTAATGACATTGTTATAATATATAACTGAACCGATTAGAAAAATCAAATTATCAGAAATGCAGATTTGTATTCTTTTCCTTGTCGCGATTCATGTAAGAATTTTTCAAAATTTTTAACTTTAATTTCGTACTCAAATTGATGGATTACTTTCATTCGATATTTATACTGGTGCATAAGTATGAGCAGGAATCAAGTTGAAATAAACATATTAAATATTGATACAGACATGGATACGATTGAGTGACCGTGTGAATTAACTGATATGCATGTAAGAGAATCTAAAGTTGTTGTTATTACTTCTAATACAATCCTTATCTAGAAATTAGATACACTTTATGTCAAAGCGTATCACAAAAGCAATCGTACTCGCAAGTATTAATTACCGATGAAAAAAACTTGAACACTGTCAATGCTCGTTCATTGATTATTATCTGGTTTCAAATTAAATTTGGAAACGGTCAGTTAATCGGCTACTTTGGTTCGAATTCCGAAACGAATATCGAATTGATTCAATAACGTTAATTGAGTTCAATAAATCATATCATATCGTCGTTTTCACGCAGTGTGGTTTATGGTATTTTATGAGAATCGTGAAGTCAATTAATTGGAAAAAAATGGTTAGTCATCTGAAACTAATTGACTGGATACACGCGAGGTCCTGACCATAGACAATATACACTGAAGACATCTGGATTAGTGAGGTGTAAAATTTCAATTACTTTAAGTCTCTCGCTCTCACCCTCTCTCTTGCCCCATCTTTCTCTCTCTCTCTCTTTATCTATCTATATATATTATAATCAGCTTTGAAATTGGTATAGAAATTAATTTCGTTGTACTTAAAAAAATCTCGATTTTTCTCAGAATCATAAACTTGTATGACCAAGGGTGATATTTTTTTTGATTTTTGCATATAAATCATTATTGAATTTGTATATTTTAATTTACATCTTTGATGATGGTTTCATAGCTCGTGAAATGATTATCTTCCTATAAATGACTTTTTATATTGTTATTAGGTCGGTAGAAAAATTATTGCGGTTTATGGACCGATTTGTCAAGCTTTTTTGATTTTCCTAGCTGTTTTAAGTGGTCGAGAACTGTTTGATGACTAACTCTTAACTTTCGTGGAAGCTCTTGAATTGTTGTATGTGTTCTGTTTCAACTAATGCTTTCAGTTGGTCGTTATGAACTGAAAAGAACGTCCGATATCTTTTTCATCTTCAAGACTGTTGTTCCCAGCACGAAATGTTTGGAACCACCATTGTACCGTACGTTCCTTAACAGTACCCAAATCAAAAGCATCGTTTAGTTTACGAGCAGTCTCTGCTGCTTTACCATCCGTTTTAAACTTGGAAAAGAAGCAGATAAGAGTTTTTTTTTATAAGTTGATATTTTTTTTATAAACTATTATTACATATTTTCATTAAAAATTGTTGAATTTAAATTTCAAGTCTAAAATGAATATAGTATTTTTTAGGTCTGCTAGAAAATATTATTTTGTTAAAAAGAGCTCTTTTTCGTGTAAGAAATATAGAAAACGATTGTAGATAAATTAATGTGGATAAATTCATATACATATATATATATATATATATATATATATATATATATATGCATATAATGTGTGTATGTATATACTATTAAGTTTGCATATTTGTAAACATGTGTTCTATACTCGAAACAAATATTTGAATAATTGCATACAAAAATCAAACAAAACATACATTGTAAAAAGTTACATTCATTAATGAGATAATATAATGTTGAACAGAAATTCTTACACGAATCAATTAGTTCCAATAAAGTCAATAACACAGCATTGCTTTTAAAATTCTTCAATGGGTTAAGAGAAAAATTGACATTTGGTTTATTAACTAATGAACAAATTAAGAAAAAATGTATATGATTTTATATGACTATTTAATATATATATATATATATATATATGTATGTATATCTTTAGAAATTAGTTAAACCTTAGTTATATTATTTGTGTAAAGAAATACATTTCCTATCTTTTTTTTTTAATAAAATAGAAATTCAGTTTATAAATTTCCTTACATTTCAAATAAAACATAATTAATAAAAATTGACATTTGGTTTATTAATTAATGAACAAATTAAGAAAAAATGTATATCATTTTATATGAATATTTAGTACATATATATGTATATATGTATGTATATATATAAAAATTAGTTAAACCTTAGTTATAATATTTGTATAAAGAAATAAATTTCATATCTTCTAATAATAAAATAGAAATTCAGTTTATAGATTTCCTTACATTTCAAATAAAACATAACTAATAAGAAAATAAAATAATTTAAATAAGAATTAAACAATTCTTTTTTATCATTGATTGATTATCTATATTTACAAAATATGTTAAGTTAGAGAATTATTCAATTAGTAAATAATGAATAACCTATACTCAATATCTAACAGCGAGCAATGGATGATTTTAAATAAAAAAAGACGTTTTTATTGTTTTATTCTTATTTTAAAGAATATAAAGAATATACTACTTTCATTAAGGTTTTTTTTTCGCAAACAACCTATATTCTGCAATGCCACACTCTGCTCTGCAAATAGTACATTCGCTCGCCATATGGTAAGCAAATCTCTCAGAATTTAATTACGGGGTTTCTTATCAAACCCACATAAATTACAAGTAGACGCGAAAAAATCCACGGAAAAAGTTAATCGCCTCTTTTATCTCGTCACTCATTAGTGATAATAATACATATGTCAGTAACGACATGCTGTAAGTGTAAAAACATTCGCATGTTATAATAAATATGTACTTATTTTCGATGATAGTTGATTTCATTGACTGCAGTGCACATGGAAATATTTTCTAAGAAATCGAAGTGCGAAAACGAAAGCCGGCATAATTTTTAAATTATACCTTGTGTTTTCAGTAGTTCGAGTTGTCTGATTTTTTTAAAACCACGGTCTGGACTTTAAACAAATGATTTGCAAACAGCACATGCATTCTTAAAACAGAATACATGATAAGAAATTAGCATAGGAATCTGATGACTAAATTGTAATGATAATGACACCATGTTTAAAAATTATACATTCTTTTGTGCTTTAAAGATAATTATAATATTTATTTCCTCATTGAATATCAATTTAGCTACAGTATTCATTTTATTTTAGTTTCATTTTCAAAAATATAAAATTTTTTATAATTGGTCAGAGAATTTATTTATTTATATATATATATATATATATATATAAATAAATTGATATCAATAAATTCTATATTTTTATTTCCGTATCTTTCCAGTTGAGTAATTGAACATTTTTAGGCTCGCTATAAACAATTTTGATGAAATATCTATGTGATATATTATTCTCAATTCCACATTCTATGTAACATTTTTACTAATCCTGTTTTATTTTTATAAATTTCAATTTTTGTTCGACATTTCTTTAAACGCATCTCTTGAAACTGAGCAGTTATAGTTCGGTTTGTTAATCCAGATATAACTGTTCAAATAACGATAATTTCCAAAAAAAAATTTATGATAAATAAATTTAAAACATGCTAGTCTGTTGATATTTATTAAAGTTATTATTTTTTTCACTGCTTGAATATAGCCTTAAGTATTAGTTTTTTTCTAAATTGTACTTACATTTTTGTTGTGCAGAATTCAGTTCAGTTTGAAGATATTTTAGTACACACACACATTTATATATATATATATATATATACACACACAATGGTAACACAGATATTTAATTAATAAACTACTGAAAAAAATGATTTGTTTTAATGCCGACTAGGAAATAGAAAACGTCTGTTAAATATCAAGTAATTCTATTTACTCGTATTATTATTTGTGTAACTTTCGTTATTTTAATACAATGATTCGATGTTTAAGCGACACAAGAGTATTCAATTTAAACATTCCAATTTATTTTACAATGGCAACGTTATGAAACGAAACGATTGTCAGCATGAAGTGGGTCAGTTCCTTATGTAAGTTATGTAAAAGCAACATCTTCGTTTTCAGTAAAACGCAACAAACCACAAATTCGTTACAGTCGGAGTGACAAATTGATGTGTGCATAAGATGGTTTGTGAATACTTTTTCCTTCTAACAGATATTACTGTGACGGCTCTCGCTTTAAAATGTAATTTTATGATTTTCTGTTTAGAAACAAACTGACGAGTCGTGTATGTGACTTGTCATTTACATGTAAGAGCTATAAAATGTATGCTTACAGTTCAGTTCAATTATTTACTGGATTCGTGAATAAGAAAATTTGCACATTAGTAATTTTTTATGTCTTTCTCTCTCTCTCTCTCTCTCTCTATATATATATATATACATATATATGAGAAATTAATCAAAAATATAAATTTGTTTCTTTTATTGGCTTACACTTTTGATGTTAATATAGTTCTATATGACAGAAATAATAAGGTAATATGTTACTATTTATAAATTATTAAATTAAATTCAAATGATTGTATAAAATTAAACCTGATTCAGAATTTAAAATACTAAATGTATTAATAAAAGATAACATATATTCTTGATGCTGGCCAAGAACAGTAAATTATGTTCAGATAACCATAAGATGGCCATAAGACCAGTGATGATCTGGAGAAATGCCTGTAAAAATGACTTGAAGACGTTACAAATGGTATAAAATAAGATTCTGGGTATGGAATTAAATAAACAACGAGGATATTTGTTAAAGAAATTACATGAAGAAGAAAGTTGATACGGTAGACAAGTTCATAGAAAAATTAAGTTGCGATTTCTACCAGCCAAAGTTCCATGACAACAAGGTAATAGGGAATACAAGTTCATCGAAAGTAATATTCCTGTGTAACCGTTTGGGAAGAAGAGAGAGACGAGCATATCTTACCGTACCACTTCGTCAGATAAAAACGTGATTTTGGTTGGGTTTGGGGTGGAAGTTTAATTGTTACACTTTATGTATTTCAATACAATAATGTTATAATCTTATCTTGAGATAACCGTGTAGTAGATTTTTGAAATTTTTCCTAGCTGATAAAACAAGTTGATAATGAAAAGAAGTTAAAGAATAGAACAGAAGTTAGTAGTTGGTATTCAGGGATTTAAACCATCAGGAACGACCACAATAAAGATGATTTTCTACTGTGCAGAATACAGTAACAGCTTTTACATTTTGAAACTGTTTGAAAAAAAATAATATATTATTTAAATGTGGTATCATACTTTTAGTTGTAACAGGGTAAATTACCCCTGGATAAAACCCAAACGGATGTTAACCCCACGTATAAAAAAACCCGGATATTAAAACTCATGTAAAAACCCTCCTAGACATTAATTCTCCGTATAAGAATAAAAACTCTTTAAAAAAATTTCATCGACACAACAAACAATGAATACAAAAATTTATTTGATAAAATAAATGTTTTAAAGTGAATTTGTCAAAATAAAAATTTAAACAAAAAATTATTTGACAACAAAATATGGATACAAATTTAAAATTATACTAACACCTAATATGCACATTTTAGAGACAGAGATAGGGTGAAAAATTAATTACTTTTAAAATGTTGAAATCTTTAACAGAAAATGTAGTTTTATATTATTGTTTAAAATTATACTAAAAACCTAATATACACATTTTAGGAGAGACAGAGAGTAAATTAATTTATTTAAAATATTGAAATCTTTAACAGAAAATATAGATTTATATTATTAATTGCGCATTAATAATTGACACTAACCCTTTTGAATAAAGGCAAGATTTTTCCATATTTTTGATTTTCTGGTATAATAATTAATTTTAAAAACTGGAATTATATCATGTTAATAATGTGATTGTAAAATATATAAATATTATAACAGATTTTGTATCAGATTGTTTGTTGTGTCAAGGAAATTTGTTTAAAGGGTTTTTATTCTTATACAAGAGGTTAATGTCCGGTGAGGTTTTACACGGGGGGTTAATGTCCGGGGGGGGGGGATTATAGAAATTACTATGTTAATAATGTAATTTTAAAATATACTAAATGATTTTAAAATATATAAATAACAGATTTTTGTACCTATTGATTGTTGTTAAAAGGAAATTTTTTTTAAAGAGTTTTTATTCTTATACAGAGGGTTACTTTCTGAGGGAGGGTTATGTCCGGGGGGGTGTATTAACGGGGTTTTTGTTCAGGTGGTAATTGTTCTAGAATTATTTTTAGTATAAAGAATGTTAATTTAGATACTATTTTGATCCGTTTTAGGAATAAACTATTGTTTTTTTTTATAGAAACTAAAACCTATTTTGTTATTAATAACGATTTTGATTATTGGAGATATCATTCTTAAATTTGTTTCAGTACAGCACATAAACTGTAATTATATATCAATATTATCACAGTTATTTCACGAGAGTGTGTTTAAAAACATTAAAAAATATTTATTTCAATTAACTCCACAAACAGAATGGTAATAGAAAGTTATATATTTAAAACAAAAATGTACAGCATGTGGTTGGTTTAACGAATAGCGTGTTTGACTAACATTTGGCTAGTTAGTGTCCGTGCCCTCTTGACCGACCTTCCTGTACGAAACTGTCGAAGGTTTCCTCAATTTCGGCAAGCAAATATTCGAGAAAATAGTTTTAAATCAGTACCCGCGTTTCCTCGTTCTGCAGTTAACAGACACCTCTCAGATCATGTAGCAAGAACACATCCGTTCGTTCGATGTATACGAATTATTTGTTAATGAACGTTCCGGTAAACAGTTCTTCTTTCTAACTATACACACATTCAAGTCCACTGTACTTATCACGTGAATACGACTTTCTTGTAACGAAATTCTCACGCTACTATAAATTATATAATTATCTCAAAACATATGTATCTCAATATCGCACTGCAAACATTATAATGATAGCTAATTGTAACGTAATCACGAAAAGAAAACAACACGAAGCGTATCTCGCATGTGGTCGAGTCGACGGTACGGATAGAGCATACGTTCGGCTCACTGGGAGCTGCGAGGAAAAAAATAATCGAACGTCTCGCGAAGACCTCTCTGCACATACCTTTAAGATAATATTGCCGGGAGCGTAGTTTTTTCGAAAATCATTTATTATGTCGACCTAGATATTGAACGCATATTATATTGCAAACAAGATCAGAAACAATTACATTAGCGACTCGCGTACGTACAAGAACAAAGACGGTAGCTGTACACAGCATGTGTGCAATGTAATCGTATCCCTCTTCGGATAGACATATACGTATTCGCTGTGATTTTATAACGTTGCACTGGAAGAACAATTCGACTTGTTTACGAGGAAGAAAAATAAATGGACTGTATAGGTCGTCGTAAAGGTGAATAATTAATGTTTTATTGTTGATGTATGACTTGAAACTATTCAGAATAATTATTCACTTACAGTTAGGGACGTTAATTGGTGAAATTTTTGTCTCAATATTACATATACGTGCACAGACATGTAAATATGTTCTTATTTGTTGAAATCGATTAAGAGTAAAATATACTTTATGTCTATTTAGAGGGTAAAATGTTGTCCAGAAATAAACAATTAATTGTAAATGATAGTTTTATAAATTTCCGTAATTAAATACTGTTTTATCTTTTTTTTAATGTAATAACCGTGTAAATATCTTTATCTGCAACAAAAAATCGAAAATGCAACATTACAGATACAAATTATTTGCCTATGACAGAAAGTAAGATTTGAGTTTTAAAGAAATGTCAAATCTCTATCTCGCTCATCAATAAAAATTATCAGGTTGGTGCGAAAATAATTGCGGTTTTTACGTATCGAGTATAGAGACTAGTATGCATCAGTTAAAAATTATATTTATTAATCAGAATAAACATCATTGGCCTGCACACATTTCTCCCAACGGGAAACAAGTTTGTTTAATCCTACAAAAAATAATTGTGGAGTCCTGGAATTAATTAATTCATCGAAAGCGCTTTGAAATGATGCTAAATCTTTAAAAACCTTCTCTCGTAGGAAATACATAACTCAAATGTTTAAAAAAATGATAAACTGTCGGATACAGATCCAGATAATAAGGTGGGTGAGATAAGGTTTAATAACCGGGTTCATTTAATTTTTTTAAGTCATTTGTGAAATGGTACGGACACATATTGGTGTTTCATTATCTTTAACCGATCGAGGACGTTCAAATTTACTCATTAATCAAAGAATTGTGGATTCTGATGAGCGAGTATGTCGAGAATATCGTGTAATTTATGAAATATATTTCTATAGAACGACCATTTTCATAACAAAATTGTGTTATTCGAATGCGTTGTTTTGTTATATATGAAGTCATAACTAAAAATGTCAATGTAAAAACTTAACAAACTTCACAAAAAATACATTTGTCAATTTAACATCTGTTAAATAAAACGTCTCAAAAAATAGCGTATCTATTGGAAAACACTATGTTTATACACATACATTTATCTAGTTATTTATTCATATAAATCTCTTATAAAATTAAAAATTGTTCTCACATATGAGTAACTGGGAACGTCTGCTTATAAAGTTCAAAACTATAACAAAAAAATTACAGATAGAAAACTTAAATATTTACAAACGGATCGATTTCTAGAATACGCAACGATTTATATCCAATTCGTTCTATCTTTATTCGAAAAATAATTAAACAGATGATTCTGCAAGAACAAGAAGTTCAGTTGTTGTTAGAACGAACCCCTGCCAACACACCTTTCAACATAAAAATGTATTTCAGTAATTATCATAACAGTATTTCGTACTTTCAATTGAAAATAAACGATATTTAAAAATATAATTATACGATGTGAAAATGAATCTTGTATTATGTTTTTCTATTACTAGATACTTAGTACAGAATTACACGTTTAGCACTAATTATTTTATAGACTCGTTGTTTGCCATTGTGTCGATATAAGAGCATAATAAAATAATAAATACTAATTTAATCAAATTTCTGTACGATACAAAAGGCACGAAAACAATTATGCGAAATGTAAATTAATTTCACTGTTGGGAAGGTGGTTAAAAGAGATAGGATTGCTTGTTAATTATATTTTTTTTTCAATGATCCATTTTATTTGAAACTAATTGTTGATGTAATGTCAAGAGTATTAAAATGATTCAAAAGATTGTTCCTGTATATATTATATATATGTATATATAAAGACAACTGTAATTATTTAATAATTATTAAAAAAATAAAAAAAACACCTTCATAATGCTATGTTAATTACGTGTGGTTCATAAAATCGAAGAAACTTGAAATGTAGCTGCTGACAGATAAAAAAGTTTGTGTATTAGAAAAAATCTTGAGCCTGACATGGCTTTAATATATTCCTCGGAAAGGCTATAAATCTACCGATGAACTTTATTATAAATATGAATGAGTTTGGTATTTACGTTTACAGTAAAACTGATCAGTATCTATTAGTGACTGAAAATATCTTAAGTATGCAATGACTTGATGAACTATGTTTAAGAGACAGTGAAGTTGAATTTCAAAAGATATCAGTTTGATCTTTTAAATTGTAGATTAATTTCGAGACTTTCACAATTTAATCAGGACGAATTGCTGTCTGAACATAAATCGTTTATGTTTTAAAAAGTTACATTTTTTTTATTGAAAAACTGACAGAAAGTAACATATGAATTCTTTTTTCATACCTAAGACTATAAAAAATATAAATTATTGTTTATAATTTTGCATTATTGCTTATACCAATTTAGATGACGGTGCCATTATTCACAGAGTGTTAAGGTACAGGAAAATCCGAACAGATTTTTCTGTACCTTAACATTCTATGAATACTGGTATTGTGTGAATTTTAGAAATGATGTATATTTTAAAATGTTTTTAAAAATAAATAACATATTGGAAAATTGAAACTTGTTATTTTCAACACTTTTATTTCTATTTTATTTAAAAACGAAAATATATTAAAATTAATTTTGAGTGTTTATATATTTTAGATAATTAATCACTTTCCACACACAATCTTTAAAATATATAAATACTCTAATTAATCTTAATTAATTTTCGTTTTTAAATAAAATAGAAATAAAAGTGTTGAAAACAACACGTTTTATTTTTTTATGATTATTGCTTATACGCATTTCGATGACATACCTTCATCCTCAGAGCACAAAGGTACAAAATGCGCGAGATTAAGAACAACACTTTTAAGCTAATATTAATAAAAAACCAGTTATTGAAAACATTCTTTTTATATGTAATATTCTTTAACATTTCAAGAATATTTAAGATTCTTCAATTAAAAATGAGAAACACTGATGAAAACAGAAACGTTTACTAGAAAACTTGTTCCAGTGTTCGATTTTAATAAAGAAGTATAATTAATTATTGAAGGAGTTTAATTTCCTATATTTAAATTTGTCGAACTTATTTCTCGATTTTTAAAAATATACACTATCTTTAAATCAACATATTTTTTTAAAGCGTTGAATGAAACTTGTGTTAATTATTATAAAAATATTCTCTGAAATGTAATAAAAATATTTAAAAGTAACACGTCTGAAATAATAATTAATATTTACAAACTGAAAAAAATGGAATATGGTGATTCTGTTTTAAATAATTCACTTATTTAATAAATATGTAATGATTTTTATTATGTAATATTATTCATTCGATTAAATAATTAATTGAAAGGTAAATATTTTTTAAATTGAAATTTTATGTATATTAATGTGGTTTAAATGATCTAAGAATAATCAATAAAAATAACGGTTGTATAAAATTATTCGTCAGGTAATATATGTTTATTTATATTAATTTCTAGTCGTTTGCCTTCTAGTTATTAATTTAACATTATATGTTATGTTGAACATTTAATATTGAATGGAATACATATATACTTGTTTATATATATATATATATATAAATAATGTATGTGTATAATTGTTCAGCTAAGTAATGTAATATGTAATCCTATATCAATAACATACATAATTTGATAATCATTGAGTAATTTAATATATGATAAAGTGGAAAAGCAGTAAGTTGAAATATGCGATTTTGATAAAATCTTACAAGTATGATTTTTATGCTGTTTTTATTTTTTTTAAACGATATTTAAAATGAGTTGACTAATGTACGATGTTATAAATAAAAAAAAATATAAAAGTAATATGCTATTCTGTGAACTGTATTTGAGTTTGTTTTGTATATTTTTTAATGTAATAAAATTCTTTCTGCTTCAAGAGATCTGATGACGAATAATGAATAAAAATTATATTCGTGTTATTTAACTGTGCTCTCATTTGTATTTTATTTGTTAAGTAATTAACATTTTATAATAATTTGAAATTGAGCTATGCAAGAATAGATCGGATAGTTTTTACGATTCCATATAATTTATTGTGGAGAATTCGTCAGAGGTGATTGTAAATTGAAGACAGAATTCGATTATATTCACGAATTGAGAACTTCGGTATGTATTCGTTGAAAATTAACACTGAGAATGATGGGTAAGATGATTTAATTTATTAAATTATTTCAATATAATCTAGAATCAAAATAAATAAATGAATATTATTATACTATATTTATAATCAATGAAAATTTCGTACATATATATATATGTATATATATTAGTAGGCTTCGCCCCATGCTCGTTGCACTTCCCAAATCGAGGCCACGCTGTGCAATTATAAGCATGTACATATAACCGAAAAAAACAACAAACAAATCTTTTAAAATGTATTTATGTCTATATAATCATTCTCGCAGATATATTGTAACTTAGTTGTTATATATATATATATATATATATATTATACATATATATATATATATATATATATATATATATATATATAGTATGTTTATATAATCATTATTGCAGATAGATTGCAACTACGTTGCAATCTATTTGCATTAATGATTGTAGCAATTTTATATATGGGATAAATATATTCGGGTACTATAGAAACCTCTTTCCAAATAAATAATTCGACGTCATGGAATTTTCATTTTTGATGAATAATTTTGATTTTATGTACAGGGTGGTCAATGAATGCCGCTATAAAGACAAACTCTATTAACTTTTTTCATAATGCATGTATTTGAATAAATTAAGTTTTATTTCACAGATAATTTTATTTAGTTTTTATCTCTGAATTAATTTTTAAAAATAATAGATTTCAAACGGGCTCCACGTTCGTTACAGTATACTCTACATCTTAGCAAAAGTTGTTCATGATCGCTCGAAGAAAAAAACTTTATGTCCACTGTTTGGTGATCGACAAGTGGCATCATTCACTACGACTTCTTAAATCCTGGTGAAATAATCATCATCATTCGGTTTAAGTTCCATCTTGGGAACATACCGCCTCAATTAAACTTCTCGAACGGACTCTGTTTGTTGATGTTCGCATAGCTTCATTCCAAAACCAGCCAGCATTGTTGAGCTCATTTATTGCTGTTTGATACCAAGTATTTCGGGTTCTTCCTCTTTTACCTTGGCCCTGTGGATAGTAATATAGAGCTGTCTTTGTACTATCATCACTGCGAAGAACATGCCAGATCCATTCTCATTTCCTTAACCTAATTTTGTTTATTATCCTATCTTGGTCTGATTTATTAAGAAGGTCCGCGTCCGTGATGGTGTTGAGCCAGAAAATTTTAAAAATACTTCTTAAACATTTGTTAATGAAGTGAAACAATAACAGCAAAAAAATATTGTCAGGAAATTGAAAAAATGCATGAGAATTTAGGGGAAGCATTATTCAATCGAAGAGAATCAATTTTTCATACCACACGTCTCACGAATTACTTTAAAAAAATTAAATGAAGCAGGTTATTAAACCTTATCTGACCCATCTGATTCTCTGGACCTGTATCGGACAGTTTATCATTTCTTTAAACATTTGAGGTATTGATTCCCTACGAGAGAAGGGTTTCAAAGATAAAGCATCGGCTCAAAACGCTCTTGACGAATTCGTCAATTCCAGGACTCCACAATACTATCTTGTAGGAATAAACAAACTTGTTTTCCGTTGGGAGAAATGTGCGCAGGCCAATGATGTTTATTCTGATTAATAAATATAATTTTTAACTGATATATACTAGTCTCTATACTCGATACGTAAAAACCGCAATTATTTTCGCATCAACCTAACAATTTTTATTGATGAGCGAGATAGAGATTTGACATTTCTTTAAAACTCAAATCTTACTTACTGTCATAGGCAAATAATTTGTATCTGTAATGTTCCATTTTTGATTTTTTGTTGCAGATAAAGATATTTACACGGTTATTACATTAAAAAAAAGATAAGATAATACAGTATTTAATTACAGAAATTTATAAAACCATCATTTACAATTAATTGTTTATTTATGGACAACATTACGCCCTCTAAATAAACGTAAAGTATATTTTACATTTAATTGATTTTTCATTCGGGGAAAAAATTATACCAAATCACATATGGTATTACGAGTATGATTGAATATAAATTAATTAAATACAATTTGAATTAACATCTAGTATTTTTATGTTGTCATCTATCAACGTATGTATTGGAATATGTGAAAATGTGATGGAATTTAAAACAATAATAATGTGTAAAATGGTTCATGATTGGATGAAAGTCATTATTAATGCCTAAATTGAAATATTCAGATTTATTAATCAATTAAATAAAAATACAAAGATGAATAGTGAAGCCTCAACGATTTGTTTATGCCGTGCGTTAACTAGTTTATATATATATATATATATATATTTCTAAAAAAAATAATTTATATATATATATATATATATTTCTAAAAAAATGTATAGAATTTCAGAACGTTGTATTTAATTTGATTTCGAACGTTTAGTTTTAAAAGTGATGTATTGGTGCACAGCTAATAGCTCAACAAATGGAACAGAACTGTTTCGAATATGTTTGAGAGATTTGTATTTATTCGAATGAACTATTTAATAGTTGTTTGTTACGCTGTATTAAATTGCAATAATTTAAGTAATTAGACTTTTTTCTTAGATGTTCAACTGACGGCTCCCTGGTGAATGATGAAAAGCAAAAATCCTATCTATGATTAATGATAATAAATTTTATACATACAAATACAAACATATATATATATATATATATACAATCAAGTGTATATCTGAACAAAGTTGTATACATAATATTTATAACCTTTTAACATGTATGTAATTGTATATCTGATTACTATAGAATTATAAATCATTCTATACGAAGAACTTGTTTGAAAATGATTCTTATACGGATGTTTTGTTCTTACTGTAAGCTTTTGGAATATTTTACGTTCAAGTCATAAATCTCGTTTGGTGTGTATAAACTGATGCGGGAGGACAACGGTTGTTACAAGTCGAACACCTGAAATCATTCTCAAATATATTTCAGAAGTGTTTGTCCGTGTCACGGGTATGCTATTAGAGTGGCTGTACGACACGACGGATCCATTCCGCATTGCAATAAATAATAGAATTTCGTTATTTTCTTCTCTATCCAATCGGATGTTCGCAACGACGATAGTACATGCATCGCTCGACGCTGCAACCTATCGAACGGCTGTGTTGACTCGCGGCGATATTGAATTTTAATAGATGCTTTTGTGTACTGAATCGTCCGTGAAAAATATATTATAAATAATGATAATAAAAACTGTCAGAGCAATTCCTGTTGCTCGTTATGCTCCAGGCGTCGGTTTCGGTGCAATATTTGAACAAATGCAAGTAGTACAAATTCTTTTAATATATTATTTGTTACGGGAAAAGTCGGTCAACGATGAATAAAAAAAAAACATGAAGCCGAATGAGTTGAGAATTAGTTGACATAAATAAAAATATGCAATTGTAGTTATCTATTCGAGTGTGTTTATTAATTTCGATATTATCCGGTCATTAATTTCACTCTCTTAACGACTTCTGGTGGAATATATTAAACGAAACTGTAATTATTTGCTTCATCAATTCGAAGCCATGCAGAATGAATAAATTCATCATTGAACAAATCACAATTGTTAGTATAAAGATAATTATTCAGAAAATACACAATAAAGCTTAAAAATGGAATAATTTCCTACGAAGGAAATTTTCATTTATATATATATATATATAATATGTATTGAAATATGATGACGTATTTCTTTAATCAGTGAAAAATCTAAATTTAAATTCATATCTACATTCCGTACAGCAGATGTTGCACCGTATTCAAATCATTCTCTAGGTACTAGAAGAGTTAAAGGTCGACACTCAGCAGACGGCATATCAAAAGAAATGTCAGAAGAAGTGTTCAATAGCATGATGCGTCTTGTACACTTGTGTGTGCAAATCGTAATGGCCGGTATATTCAACAATTTCTGTAATTCACTAATGACCGTGCACTCTTTAATGGGTTTGTATCTTTTCGAGTCGCTGTGCAAATAAAATAAGGCGGAATGTCGAACGTTACACTAAAAAACCAGATGTTATTATATTAATGCATTTTAAATTGTAGAAAAAGTTCGTTTTTCAATGAAAAGTGTCCGTGCGAGTAATTACTTGCATCTGATCTCGAACAACTGATTCCATTTTCGATTCAAAGAAATATATTAATAATATGCATACAGAGAACTCTCGTTCGGTTTTTGTACGTATCAGTTTTTCTCACTTCAAACGACGCTGGTAAACTATCTAGCCGAACTTGAATGTATGTAATAGTTGAAATGCGTTATTTAACAACAGGCACAGATGTAGCGGGATCGCGTGTTCAGCTCCCGGTGCATATATTTCTTAGAATGACGAAGGTGTAGGCCGCAGCGAAAGAGATGGAGTGAATGATTTATGCGGGATCGAATACGTTTGTCCCTTTCTATAATATCGGGTAGACATCTCACCTGTGTTTAATTATTAATTAGCTACGCTATAATTACGCGCATGCGAGTGTGGAGATATGTTACTTTTAAATGCGTGTTTGTTTACCATACATAATGGTGTCATTCTGTTTGGCTCGTGTCGTACAGCAACGGTGATTTTTTCGTATTACGCTATGGTATTGCTCTTTGCATAATACACACACATATATGTATATATAAATGTTAATATTACATATACATAGATATATAAATATAGGTGATTCAATTTAGGATTACACATGGAAATATTTAAAAAACGCAAAAGAAGCATTAAAAAAATCATGTTATTATTTATTTAATATTTTATTTCAATCCAATACTAAAATACAATTGAACTAAAATAATAGTAAAAAATAACATTTTTTTTAACACTTTCGCGCGGAAGACTAAATTGAATCGCCCTATGTATTGAAAAAACAAGAAATCGAAAATTATTCTTGTGATAAATATTTAAACTTTAAGATCATATAATTATTTCTGTTAATTATTCCTTTTCAAAAACATATATTACTTATTTACTTATCTATCTACCTATCTATCTATCTACCTACCTACCTACCTACCTACCTACCTACCTATCTACCTACCTATTTATCTACCTACCTATCTACCTACCTATTTATCTATCTATCTACTTATCTACCTACTTATCTATCTATCTACTTACCCATCTGTCTATCTACCTATCTATCTCTCTATCTACCTAGCTACCTATCTATCAATCTATCTATTAATCTATGTATCAACTTCTCTATCAACGTATCTATCAACCTATTTATGGCTATCTATCTATATACATCTCTCTCTACCTTTCCGATTTATATATATGAATGATGATATTTAAAAGAATAACTATTTGAGAAGGAAATATTAAATTAATAGAGGAATTATTATAAAAGAAAATAAAGTAGTGTAGAAATTCGTACCGCTTTTTTTATAAACAACTGAGTTCATATTTCTAATTAAACTATTTTTCATGACAAGTATTCAAAGATGTGATAATATCTTTCAATCAAGTCTGAATATTTTTTTAAAATACATGAATGTATATCTGGATGATAATGAAAAACATATTATTTGTGAATGATTCTACGTACAATATTGAAAAAAATTAGAACAATGCGAATTTGAGATATTAAATGAAAAATTTTCAAGTTAAAGTTTAAAAATAATTATAAAACAGTTTTTTTTTCAATTTCTGTACGTTTTATGAATAATAGATTTGTATGTATTTCAATTTTTTTTGAGTTAATAGAAAATGGGACAAAAGTCAGTTAATTGAGAATGTTTCATAGTTCAATCAGGTTTTATTAATTTAGCTGGCCTATATCATCAAGAAAACAAAATTGATCTAGATTATCATTTATATTATCTTAGAAAGATAAACCAATCAAATGAATAAAATCAAACTGATCTTTAAAATATTCTCAATTAACTGACATGATTCTATTCTTTGGAATTATATATATATATATATATATATATATATATATATATATATATATATACTAAATGTTTTAATTTTCAAATCAGTCAATTTTGTTGGAAGACAAAAGTATTTGATTAATGCACCTTGCTTGTCCTGAACTAAGAAAGCAAAACATGAACTATGAATGACCAAAATAATTCGGCGATCGTAGATAATAATAAAAATACACATGGGCACCTTGATTTGGATGATTAATGTTAAGTGTGTGCGAATGATTAATGTTAAGAATTACAGAAATCGAGAAACATAAATGATTCTATGAAAAGAAGTTACGAATGTAATAAAATAACAGGGTTAGAAATAGAAATTTATCTGATATAAAAAGAACACAGTAGATGTAAGAGATATGACTGATTGGAAACCAAGAAACTGACTAATGAATACGTGCGATAAAGATATCAGAGAATGTGTATTCGATGTATATATATACATATATATATGTATGTATGTGTGGAAGACAGTTTCACTGGGCTGTTTAAATTAGAAGAATTCTGAAAAGGTCTTAATCCTGTATTGTATTTTCAATGATTGTAGAAGAGATAAATAATCGTACTTTTAAATAGAAGTGTGTGTGTGTGTGTGTTATTAATTATAAGTAATAAATCTGTGTTGTAAACAAACATGAACTTAAAAGTTCGAGTATTTATTTTATGTTTGTTTTATTTAAGAGAATCAGTCATCTCGTGCTTATGATTATTTAAAGGAACGAGACGTACGTGTACTGAAAGCATAACAACATTTTAACAGCGAACACAATTTGTCAAAATCCAGTGATGGAGAGATATTAATTTACAATCGACGTCTTGCATGTGTTAACCTAAAAACCAATAAATTAATGATAAAACGACACGAGTAACTAACAAATTCTATTATTGTCGTCGGCGAATTGATGTATATACGCAAACACATCCATTAAAACGCCATTCGTATCAAAAGTATTACACGCAATCAGCGTAATTGATTATTGTGATTGATTATACGAAGAAATGTGTACATCGAGACGGAATGAGTAAAAGATTCATTGTGTGAAATGGAGAAAGGTATTGGTTTCATTTTTAATTATCCGAAAGTGCATGCACTATAAAGATATCAATCGAAGTGGAATGTGTGTGGAGTACGCAGTAGAATAAGCAGCCGGGACGAAAGAAAAATACACAAGAGATATACGATTTTCATGTTTGATGCAGTTACTTTTTTATTGTTGATCGTAAAATCGTAATTTATGAAATCGAAATCGGATTGAGTGCATGTAGAGATCGTGTTTTATAATGAAAATAGATAACGGATTAATTAGTTTGTTTATATTCCAAATTTCATGCTAAGCATATTTTATATATATATATATATATATATATATATATATATATCTCATACTTCTATCATCTCCCATTACTCATGATCCAAGAATTCATTCCACCTATATTTGTGAAACTCTAAGAATAACGAAACAAAATAAATGTATAATCTACAATACTACTTGCCTTTTTTTCTATATAATTCTATTACAATATTCACTCAAGTGACCATTCCTAATAATTTAGCTTCTGAGAAAAAATTATTTCAACCTCTAATGACACAAATCGAACCAACAGTATTGGATATTTTGAGATAAGGCCAAAATAAAAAAAACAGGGGTTGTTTATGAACACAAGAGCAGGAGTTTGCGTAGAATTACGTCGAATTAGAGATGTGAAAATGTTTCGAGTCGTTTAAAAGAAACTACAAAGTGAATGTAGACTCTTGTTATAGAATTTTGAAATCTCTATCCGCAGATACTTTAGTTTTTCTCTTACGGTAAAGAGTTTTCGAGACATCCATTTTTTGATGCTGACACAATATGAAAATGGATGCTGAAATTCGCAAGGTAATGACGTTTAATCTAATTAACGGATTTTAACAAATGAAACATTTTTAGGCTCCGAAGACGTTGAGCTGTTAAGTATTTTTAATCCGATGTGAATCAGTTGAACGGTTGCTGAGCGCGAACCCGCGTTACAGCATTCGGTAACGCTAATATCGTTACACCGAGCTCAACGAGACTGTAGACTTAATCGCACATCAAAAAATACTCCAAAACAGTCGCTACAATTGCAAATACTATAAAGTTTAAATATTTTCTACACTCTTATTTTACTGTTATCGTATGGTTTACTGCTTATAATATAATTGAAAGAAAATATAGAAATTTAATTTTGAAAAATTTTGAATTTAAATAAATAGAACATAAGTTTGACTTCACAATGCTCAGTGTAATATGCATTAAAAAATGAAAATTAGGTATTATAGAAGTGTGTTTAGACTTAAATTGAATTTATTGATTGTTAAGAAAGTGAAATTTTTATAAAAAAATTTATATAAAATCTTGTTCTATTATTTTAGTTCTTTCTCTCTCTATCCTATATAAATGTATATATATATATATACATATTTTATTTCTCGTTTATTCCTATCTGCCTTTCAGCGTGGGAGCGGTCTCAGTCCATCTCTTCCATCCATCTCTACTACTAGTCAATCTATTCATCTCCTGTATGGTGCTTCCTTTCCGTCTTCTAAGCTGTTCTGTGTATCATTCGTACACAGTTCTTGGCCTCTATCTTCCTCTTCTTCCTTGGGGCCTTGCTACTAAACATTTCCTCACTTTATTTTCCTCATTTAATTTACATGCATGTCCATACCACTTCGATAGTCTTTCCTCCAGAATATCTTTCATGGTCCGTACCTCCAAGCTTTCCCAAATCCTCTCATTTTTGATGCAATGTCTCACTGCTACTCTTTGCAAAAACTTCATTTTCGCTACAGTGATACGTCTTGTATATATATATATATCACATACACACAAGAGTGTGTGTACAATTTCGTACTTGTCTTTTTACGTTTGCGTCAACCGTTCGAATCGATCGGAACAAAAAGCATTTCATCCATTTCCCAAGACACTATGAGCGAAAAAATCGTACACGGCAGTGAAAAACGTGCACGGAATCGATCGATACCGATAAAAACATTGCACGAGATCCAATAACATTCGTTTCTGTAAAAGGAATCCGTGCTGGTTGGTTCTTGCTCATATCATAATATTTAGACCGCACGTATAATTTATTATATAATTCGACATAACAGTATCTAAGTGTACTACCATTTGGGTGAGACAAAACCACACCAATTATTATACATTCACAATGTAGGAAACGTCCACCACAATTTAGATGATGTGTTTATTTATATAACTGAAGAAACGTTTCGTTTGGGCCACACGACAGGTGTTCTAAAAAATATTACTGCAAGCGTTTAACTTGTGATCATACATACATGTCTGTATATATTTGTGTGTATGTATATATATAAATATATATATATATATGTTTCAGATATTTATGTATATGTAAACATATGTTTTTTATGTAAATATTATTCATTTTGTGCATTAACATATATTACATTTGTAATTTAAATCATTTCTAGCATTCATATACCAAGTTAGGAAAATATTAATTAATCATTGATGCAAAAATGTAAATGAGTAGATCAAAAGGATTCCGAAAAAAATGTCGTTCTGCTTCTATGATGTATATGTTTTCTTACAATATTACGGTAATAAATTCATATATGTGTAGTATACAAAATTAGATAAACATGTATATATATATATATATATATATATATATATATACATATATGTATATATTTGACTAATTATTCAAGTATAAACAATTTATTAATATCCAATCATATTTTTCTCACGTTCATAATTTATTTATGAATGACCTTATTTATTCATACATTTTTTAATATTCTTCTTTTCTCTTATATATATATATATATATATATGTATATGTGTATATATATATATATATATACACTTCATTAATCAAATTATGAAATCTAATTTTTGTTTATCTATTCAAATAAGTGACTTATTTTATTAGCTTTTTTTACTATCATTATTTTAGAATCCAATTAAAATTTAATGTAATAAAGTGGAATGTCATGTTGGAAATTTGAAACACTTAGTTATTTAGGTTAGTGGTGTAATATTTAATAACAAGGCTGATAAGACGTTCTCTTTCTGGGTAGGAAGAACTTTTTATAAAGAGTTGACTGTGTTTCAACTTGTCCTTTGAACTGATTAATTTTCCTGTGTCTGTGTGCAGAGAAAAATGCTTTGTATCATCTGAGAATATTAATCTTAAAAGAATGCGAGTTTTTTTTTTGGAAAAAGTATAGAATATTTAATTGTTAGACTGAATTCATAATAGAAAAATGTTTTTGAATTGATGCTGGTTTGAAAGATTGTAATGGTTAATAAATGCACCAAATGCATTTATTTATGAAAGAAAGAGTTGATTCAGTATCGAGAATAATTAATTTGATGAAATCCATTCAGTTAGTCGAATTTTCAAAGATAGAAAAATGTAGATAATAATAAAATATGGATTATAATATTTAACTTTTTCAAAAGTAATTCTCTTTCCAACTTTTACACATGCTTTTATTCATTTTTCGAAACATGCAACATTTTCTGATCAAAAATTCCCAACAATTTTTAACATTGTGCACATTTCGATTACGATGGCATAATCTTTAGAGGGTTGAAGTTCAGAAAGGTAAATAGTAGCTATTAATTCCTTGTGCATTAATCACGGGTATGACTCGTGAACAGAAAAAAAAGCTTCATTATCACCAAGTATGGGATAATGAAGAGTTAGCAGGAATAAACTCGGTAGCTCTGCGTAGACCAGGAAAGAATGCTTCAGTTTTAGTATTTTCCGAAGTTCTAAGCAAAGATTTTTGGGAAATGAGAACGAATGGAACCAATAGATACTTCCTTTCAATTTAAATAGCCATTTTGTACGTATTATTTTTTTTAAAAACTACAAGCACAAGGAGTTAACAAAAGTATGAGTAAGCAGAAAACTAAAGATGAGTTATAAGATACATCTTATCATATACATTATTGTTCTGAGAATGATGGTATCGTCATTGAAATAATTATAAGCAACAATCGAAAATTATCAATAATCAATTATTGAATAATTTTGACCAGGAAATTTTAGATGAGAGTGAAAAATTTGTGTGTAAAAATGACTTTAGTCACAGATATAAAAAGATATATTTTCTCACTGACAGTTTAAAAAAAATCTTGTGGAAACAAATGTATAGGAATACTGAAAGCAATCAAAGACTGTTTTTTGTTATAATTAACAGTAAAAATACTGTGTATATTAATTGGAAAATTTACGGAAATAAATCTAAAAATTTATTAAAATTATATTTGTAAAAAGTTTCTTTACAGAAAAAATGATGTAATAAATAATATAAAGAATTGTTTATAGGAAACTGTTAATAGTTGTCACAATAACTATAAAAATGTTAACAGTTGATTAATTGAAGTCTCAATTATTATCATCAGTACATAAACTTTCAAATTTTTAATATCCGACAAAAAAGTTCATTTTCTAAATCACAGTTTTAATTAAAATTACCTCCATCTTGGATCATAAAAAAAACTAATCGTTTTAAAAGAATACATTTATTTTAATACCATTCGATCAATTTATAATAAGCAGTTATTTAAAACTTAGATATATTACGTTATTAAAAAGAATACACTTCTTGCCTTAAGTGAAATTGTTGGAGATTCATTCTAAGAAGCAGCTCTGTGCGTTAAATAATACAACAAAATCATTCCGCGTCAATTAATTTTTAACACGATACTCACTATTTTTAGTTATTTTTTTAATGCAGCACACTTTTAAACTTTTTTCCACGATCTTATCTAAATCTAACAATATGTACATAATTAATAACAATAAGATAAGTAAAATAATATAACCGTATTTACAGTTAAGTTGAATTATTTTTAATAAAGAAAATATTTTTTTTATTATAAAACGTGTATATATATATATATATATATATATATATATATATATATATATGTGTGTGTGTGTGTGTGTGTGTGTGTGTATGAGAGAGAAAGAGAGAATATTACTTAAAATATTCTTGAATATACTAAGTAAATATTCATGATATTTTTTAGTTAAACATATGTTTTTTCAAGTACTTACGATTAAAAGTACATAAAAGTATTAATTGAAAATAGTTTTTTTCAGAATGTATTAAAAACTTTCATCTAACTGTACACTAATGAAAATTAACGATAGAAAATACCCTTTATATAAATAATAATTACTTTTAAAAACATCAGATTGTCTAAAAAAGTTTGAATTATGCGAATATTTGTATATGGAAATTTTAAAACGCTGTTAAAATAATATAAGAAGTGTGATTTTCTGTTATTTTTGTAATACTGTGTCTTTTGTAGGGCATTAAAAACATTTACATGAAAATGGATCGGTTGTTTTCTAAAAACAATGTATTAACAAGAGTATTACAAGAAAAACCAAAAACTTTGAAAGAATCGCACACACAGCATTTAAGAGACACGCAGTGAGAACATGTTATTGTTAAAAGAAACTGCACAGAATGTGTGTACGCAAATCGAAAAGAAATTAACGTTTTATTACATTTTAAATGAAACATATCTAGTCAACAATGTTATTTGCAGAAAACACGAGTAATAAAAACTAGAACATCTTTTTCTGAAGCGGTTGTATAAGGAAACACAATGCGACCAAGTTTTTAATACATAATTAACTGGATATAATGTAACCTGATTTATTTTGCGCTGCAATAGCGTCGGCGCGACGAAAAAAAAATCCATCGAAACCTATTCAAAATCGAAAATACACCGGCGAAAAAAATTGCACGCCTTGATATTTTCATTGGACAGAGAACAGTTTCTTTGTCGGTGTTCATCTGACAATTGTTCACAGTCGATTTAAAATGAAAGAGACAGATTAAACTGGGTCATAAATATCTGATATTGAAACTCCAGTTGTGAGCAAACGGTCGTCGCGCGATGTAGAAATATTAGATGTTATGCGTTTTGCGCTAGGTGAAGGAATTCAGTAGTTTTTTTCAACGCTGGCTCTCTTCGCCTGCAATATAGATTTATTGCGCTATTTGTGTATCAAAAACGAGGCTTCATCAGTCAAATTATTCGCTGGTGGATGAGAAACTTTATTGTTTATGTATCTATTTTATGGGTTATTGGTTTTATAACATCAATAATCACCAAGGTTCTCTTGGATTTTATATATATATATATATGTATATATGTACTACTGGTCTATGACCTCGACGAACCATAAATTTCATTTTAAATTTAGACATACACATGTTTCAACACACACACACACACACACAAATATATATATATATATATATAATGTGTGTGTGTGTGTGTATCTGTAATTTTGAACAACTGGTATTATCTAACAGATAAAATAAAATTACTTCAGTAAAATATGTACCGAAATTACAATAATTTAAATGGTTAAAGTATCGGTTCTTAGAAATATTTCAGTCTTGTTAATAGCAGAAATAGAGAAATTTGTATTTAAACCATTAAATCATAATAATAATTAGAAAGTGTTTTTGAATAGAATATGAAAAAAATGTTTACTGTTTTAAAATTAATGTTACTAACATTATCATATATATATATAAATTTTCTGAGGACTATCTACTACTCTCTCACCAATTACTATTTGAAAAATTCCGACGAGGCTACATCTTACAGTTCAGCAAGTGACGTTTTCGAGTGCACACGAAAGCATTTCCTACATACTTATGGACAACAGACATTATTGTTTATAATATAAATAACACAAAAAGGTACAGAAAGAGACCAATAAATTGATGTGATCAATGACACACGATGTATTAAAAACTTAAGAAAAACAGACACTAAATCGTTAGTTTTATCCAGTAGTAGATCGTTCGACGATGAAGATAATGGTAAAAGCATAAATGTTTTGAGTAATTAAAACGTTTGACTGTATACTAATGTATCATGATATCGAATTCAGCATGTCATCTTTCATTCAGAAAGTTGTTTTATTTGAAAAATAAAAAAGCATTAATGAGTTTTTATCGATGGGACACACACACACACACACACATATATATATATATATATATATATATATGTATATATATATATATATATATATGAAACTAACATAAACGTTTTATACTTCATCAGATGATTACAGAGCATTAAAAAATCAAATGAGAACATTAAAAAACTATAAACATAAAACGAAATAAAAGATTAGAAAAAAACTTGTTCATTTACAAGGTACAAACGAACAAGATCTTCAAATGTATCAATTAAATTTCTGAACAGTATAACTATTAAACCATATAAATAAATATACCATACAGACCATATAGTGTTCATAGTAACCCGATAATGCAAAACTGTAATTTATAAGATTTAGTTACGCCCGAAGCCGATCGCTTTATATATATATATATATTCAATATAAAATATTTATTTTTTTTTATTTATATAAAATATTTAACTGTACACGACCGATATCGACTGAAGAAAGAGCGAAACACGAATATTCTCAATAAGATTTCGGTCACAATAACGCTACGACATGTATCTGATAAGACTGGACGATTATTGAAAGTCACGGATTATCTTATACATTTATGGGTACAGGTAAATAGGATTATAATTAAAATATCAGACGGAGTGTGTGGTGGTTGAAACGCTATTATTGAGATCGGGTCGATTTTATCTATCGTGTAATAAATTAATAAATAATATTAAAGCGGATTCCACAAAGAATAACAACATAATAATAATGATAATAATGGTCAATATACTTCTGTTCATATCGAATCAGAAATCTGTGTTAAGATATGTTTGTGTTTCTGTCTTGTTTCAATCTATATAACATGTCTGTCGTGTTTGGTCGGGATTGAACATTTATTGAATATTTTTTTTTACTATTTTTGTGTACCACATGCACTCGATGTGTTTGTAACAATTAATTAAATATTAATTTATTTGATTTTAAGTAGCATCGTTGTCTGAGATGTTTTTATGATATGTCTGCAGGCGAACGACAAGTGATTGAATGATATCATATATAATTTGTTACATATAACAAGTACGCTGGGAATAAAAAGCATTTACACACATTTTTTTTAATATTAGTTGCAATAAAAAAGAAATGTATTAATAACACTTATTCCGTTGTACGAATAAAAGCAATCGGACAATAAAATGTAGGTGTATAGATACGAAAAAACGTCCACTTGCACCCTAAATAGGTTTTAACACAATATATTTTCCATCAGTGTGTCAAAATCTGACTAGAGAATATTTGTTTCTGAAAAAAAAAACAATTATTTAATTTTTTTTTAATTTAAAAAAAAACGGTAGCAGGAGTCTATTATGCAAAATTATTGGACCTTTTGAAAGAAGAGCTAAAACAAAAACGGCCAAAATTGGTACACAAAAAGGTGCTCCTTCACCAGAACAACGCGCCGTCCCACAAATCGACCGTCGCGATGGAAAAGTTGCACGGATTAGGCTTCGAATTGATTCCTCTTACACCCTATTCTCCGGACTTGGAAACCGTGCGACTACTTCCTCTTCCTAAACTTGAAAATTTGTGCCGGTGGGTAGAAATAAATGTGTATTTTACAGACTCGCAGGACTAAGTGTGTAGCCCACAATGGAGACTATGTTGAGAAATAAAATCGATTTTACAAAAAGACGGTGTTTAACTTGCTTTTTTACCATACTTATCAAACGATTCACGTATATCAGTATAAACGAGAACAATGTTAATATTATAAATGACGAAACTGAGAATTGAAAATGAAGAATGAAAAATTGCAAATGATATTCATTTCCATGTTTCATTAGCTTGTAAGACTTATAAAGACATGAAGCGTTTTATCAAACTAGCGTTAATTAAGGTTACGCTAAATGATGTTTATATATATATATACACATACTCATATGTAGATAGATAGATTTTTTGAAATTTTAATTTGCGTTTACTTAATATTCAATTATAATTAATTAATTCTAATATTATTACTATTAAAATATTATAATTATCAATTAATTATAATATTTTATGTAACAGTTTGTTAATCACATTTTCTGAAAATGTACAAAACTGTTTCCATTCACGTTAAACGCGATTATTTTTTATCTCTGTTCACAGTTTATTAGAAAATATTATTTTAAGCAATCCGAATGTTATTTTTTCTCGATAAAAACGAATTAGAGATACAGTAAACACAATTAGCTTCCCTCTAATCAATGAACTAAAATAAACTAATTACTTTTTTTAGATCAGTCCAACTAAATATTAATTTGAACTAGTTTTATTACAGCACTTTAACGTTTAAATAAGTCTTGCTCTAAAATACTATTTGTTTTTTATGTACTTATGATTTGTTAAATAAATAATATACTTTATATAACTGTTCTCTGAAATATTCTCGTTCGTATTAGATCTCAATGTGTATATATATATATATATATTTTTGTATCAATGGTACTAAATAGTCTTAACACACTTTGTAAAGTGATAAAAATTAGATATTATATACAAAAATCATCTATTGAGATCAATGACAGTTTAAACAAAGTGCGGTATTTTGTATTGGAATTTTCAACTGTATTGCATCATTTCGAAAATATTTCCATATCGCTAATTGATAATTATAGAACTTCAATAAATACTTAAAACGATATTCTATTAGTTTGAGTTTAAATGAGTAATTAAACAATTTCAGTTAATTTTATTTAGGTACCTCAATTAACTAATGTGAAGTTCGGGGAAGGTCATACGTGTTTAAAGACAAGTAGTTGAGTTGGTAATTTTGTGATTTTTCAAGTGAAATATTTTTGTACAAACATTTTTTTATGTACATACACATATATATATATATATATATATATATATATATATATATATATATATTTAGGCCAAATGATTTTATGATAAATTAAAGTATTATAATTATAAATATAGTATATGATGTATTCGTGACGGGAAAGAAATAATTTGGTTGTAGTAAGGAAACTATAAAATATGTTAAAAAATCGAACTGTAATAAATATATCCGTGTAAATTACTGAAACATATTCAAATTGTTGCTGATAATACAGAATGAAGGTCATCATAAAATATTACTTCACTAAAAACTGTTTGCATCCGTTAAAATATCCAAGTTGTTTTTTCCGTAATCAAAACATTTCCTCAAATATATTAAATAATGAAGAAGTGAACACAAATGACGGATTAAATATCAATTAATATAATCAATTATCAATTAATTAATATAATTAAAACGTAAATTAACTCTGTCTAATATCATCACTCTGTACTAAAAATTTGTCTTGTTGCTGAAACGAAATAAATGTGATTCTAAATCAACATAGCTAACAATCATTAGAGAGTATGTAAAAGAAAATATTTATATATAAAGATAAATAGACGATTTGTTATCGACGCTCAGACCGTGTCTTTAGCAATTTATTTATTGTAAAGTGTCGATATTAATAGCATTTAATTAACATTCATAAATAGATTTAATTGTAAAAAAAAACCTAGTATCATGTCTGGCGCTAAATAGTAATTACAAATATTCTCGTTTAGTAAATGCGGTGAAAGTTATGATTTCTTCCTCTATATACGTGTGTATTTAAAATATCGAATGAAAATGTTATTATGAAAAAAAACATAATCAATAGAAATCTCTTTTAAAAGTTTTAATGAATAATGTGTGATAAATTGTTCGGAAATTGGCTTTTTATAAAATTGCTACAATTAAAATTGATTGGAATGACCTGTAATTAAGTATTTGAAAAAATTCAATGCCTGTTTATAATCGATCGATTATTTATTTTGTATAAATTTCAGTATAAATTTCTAAACGATCTTTAATATTTTAAAAATAGGACAAGTAGTTGTAAGGTTTTTTTAATTAGCCGAAAAATAGAATAAAAGTAGATTGATTATAGTAATAGAAATATAGATGTTCGCATAAGCAGTTTCAGGTGCTGTTTTTGAAGCATTCTTGTGGGTGTTGATGGAAGAATGAAATAACTATTCAAAAAATGAAAAATTAAGAAGCAATTCGTTTATAGTTAATGAATAATTTATCAAATTGTAGTAAAATTAATTCAAGAAAATAGAAAACTATATGAATAAGATAAAATTAACGAGTTTGTCTTATAGAAAATTGAAAATAAGTATTATTGTAAGACTTAGTTTTTTAATCATTAATTATCTGAGTATATATATATATATATTCATATATATATATATATATATATATATATATATATAAGTTATCTTTAGCCTTTATCACAATCGTTGAAATAATACCTACAGTAGTTTTTTTTTTAATTTGAATGAACCAGTAACTGTTTTTTCCTATTCTTACAGACAAATTGATATTTTTTTACCTCATTTCTCTGTCTCTCTCTCTCTCTCTATATATATATATTATCATCATCATCATCCATGACAACCATTTCTGGAAGAAGAAAATTTCTTTTTCTTTGAATTGCAATCATCCAATATCTGTTTTTCATGCTTTTTCAATTTTCTAATATCCATATATATATATATGTTAGTTATCTTTAGTCTTTATCACAATCGTTGAAAAAATACCATCTGTATTATTTTTGAAATTCGAATTAACCAGTGACAGTTTTTTTGCCATTCTTACTACACTGATTCATTGGTCATTTTTTACCTCATCTTTCTCTCTCTCTCTCTCTCTCTCTCTATATATATATATATATATATATATATATAATTATTATCCATGACAACCATTTCTGGAAGAAGAAAATTTCTTTTTCTCTGAATTTTAATGATCCAATATCTGTTTAAAATGAATATATCTGCCTAAATTGAATCATTCTATATATACATATATACATATATACATATATATATATATATATATATATATATATATATATATATATATATATATATATATATACGTCATTGGTTGTCTTTCCATTGTGAATAAAAACATTTTTGTACTATTTTACATATTAAAAAAATATCAGAATATCGAGAAAATTATCAAAAAAAAAAGAATTATATATGGCCAATTTATAGAGTTATCTATTCTGCCTCATTTGAATAATTATAGTGAATCATCTGAGAAAAATTCTTTCTTTTAAATATATATTTACTATATACTTCTTGTAACATACTTATAATTAAAATATTTTTTAACGTGATAACATAATTCAGATCTTCGATAAATACATCTCAAAGGTACCAAACCTTAATGATCTTATTTATTAATCCGGCACATCTGTACACCAACTACAATCCGAGTTTCTTAACGCATAATACGGAAATTCATATCGTATTCCGATCATTAACATATGAACGTGCGAATGTTCAGCCCCGAGCAAGTAGTAGTTTATATAATTCCTTCCTCGTTATTTAATAATCACAACATTTGAATCGGTTTTAATTGCGTTAATGGTCACAAAGAATGAAATAACAGCATGCATGTGTTAGATCATTTTCGATGTAAGAATGTGCGGAATCGGTTCCAGCGAATGTTAATTGTATGTTGACAGCGATATCAATGCGATGCTCCAAATACGGTGGTGCGGTCATTACCGCCGACGATAGAACCGCGTAATAAAGAGAACAACATTTAATTATTTCAAAAAATGAACCGTGAATAGCAGAATAAATATCGAGATAATGATTTAATTGACAGGAAAGTAGTCTAGAGGCTATTATCCCCGGGCGTCAACACATCACACACACCCATACAAACATGGTTCGCTATACATACATATATATATATATATATATATATATATATATATATATATATATGTATATAAATGTGTGAGTGTCGTGAATAAAAGATACGTTTGTGTATTAATATATAATAGTCCGTCTGCAGTTGCTTTCAATTAACTTTCTTCAGTTCAAGGCGAAGAAATGTACATTATTTTTTTATAATCGAGTACGTATTATTTGTGACCCATATTTTTTCGTCGATTGTTCTATTTTGGGCACGGAATACATATCTGAATACAATGCTAGTGATTCGAATTATTACTGAAATCTAATATATGTATACAGTGTGAACGAAAATGATTGAATGTGAGCTGCATCGTACACTTTCTTTGCGCTGTTCGTAAAAAAAAATATCACAACTAGACTATTAATAGAGTCAGTTTTAATTTCAGTTCAAATTAAAGTGAATGAAAAGAATTTAAACTCAATATTTAATATCTTAGAATCATCACAGTTAACACGAATGAGGCGATTCGGTAACGAAAAACGTTTTTCACACAAAAAAATATAAGGAAAGGAAAACATTTTCAATATATATTATCATAAATGAGATTTTACTGAAGTAGAAATGTCAAATTATTTATCCTGTAGAATTGTCTGAATTGTACCTGAAATATGATTCTTGAATTTTCATGCTCTAACATTTTTTATTTCATTTCTTCACCACAGTCAATCACTGCTCTTAATACACACTTGTAGAATCTGTAAATAAAGACTATTAATTTTATATTGAACAATTTATAAGTTTTTCCTGTATTTGAGCACGAAAGCGCGATATTCTACTAAGCCATAATCCGATATTCAATTTAATAAGATGACTCAGGCTGTTGTCGGGGCCCTAGACGCCCCTAGGAACGGCTACATATAGGCAGATCTATGTCGTATAAGCAGACTCGCTCCATTTAAAATTCTTGCAAAAAAAATAACATATATAGGAGGCAATCTATAAAAAATTAAATGAAAAATGTTTAATACTTCTCATTTAGTTGTTAGATCATCAAATTATAATAAGAATTAAAATTAGTTAAGATAAACATATAAATAAATTGATTTATATATAAGCAAATGGTAGGATAATACAAATATACATTTATTCCACAAATTATATATATATATATATACATATATATATATATGGTCAATATGTGCAACTGTATTAATTAAAATAAAAAAGTGTTGCTCTGTCTAGCAAATATTACTGTATACTTTAATACTAGATTTGTACTATGCATGATTTCTAGGAATAGAATCACATTCATACCTTAGGTGAAACCATATAGAAAAAGCGGTCTAGAAATTGTTAAGTTAATTGGCGTTCTTCGGCATGTCCGTAACGAATACTATTTGTGCTCTTTGAAACTGCATCTTACGACTCATACACACAAATATTATTAATTGTCAACGATTTTTTGCCCGACTAAATCTAATTATCTTCACATTGAACTGATCAAGATGTCTATTTATTATTTTTGTATAAAAATAATTGTATTTTAATTGAACATTTAATTCTAATGCAATTAGTTATTTCTTCTATGAAAAAAAATTCTTTTTTAATTTTTTATATTCTTTTCTTCTTGACATGCTCATGATTTATCTTACAATAATATTTTAATTTAGTCATCTCAGTCTGTAAGAGATTTTTTGTATTCATAAATTAATGAACTATTTTGAGATTTAAAAAAATAAAATAATAGATAAATTATTCAAAAATATAACATCGTCGTACAAGTGTACTTACAATACGAAAAAGATATTATTGTATGTTGTTTAACAGCGAAATATTTTTTTATTTTAAAAATAATAACGTTTTACATTCAATTCTAGTTTATAACAACTTTATAACTGACAAGAGAATATAATAAAATTGACAAGAGAATGTAAAAGTTGTACACATACACGTGTACACAATTAGCTTCAATGACTAATTCTTGTGTACCTAATATATTATTCATGTTCCCTTCATTTTTATTTTATTTATTTTTGTTGCCGTAAAGCGGCGTTGTTAATTAAAACAGCTGTGAATGGTTAATTGTAGAATTATTTTTGTAATTAATTGTGCATAGATATTTTAATGTAATAAAATTAAATATTAATCAGAGTTACATTTATTACCTTTGTGAGTTTGGTACGAATTTGTTTACAAAAAAATGCAAATTAAATTTCACAATATTTTTATTTTTTTTGCCCCATAAACCATAAAAATATTTAATCAAAAATTATTAGTAAATGATTATCGATATTTATTGACTTTTTCGATAGCGATTTCATTATCTTCAGACCGTTGAATTTTAGTTGTAATTTTTGATTATTACATTAAACACATCCAGTGAGGACCAAAAAATATCAAATATGTCTGATTATTTCCAAATACGATGGTTTCAAATTATCCTCCAAGATTTTTATATAAATACCTACACTATTTTTTCTATCCACCAATTTAAATATTTGGCAGTTAAACATGGTTCTTATCATATTTTTATTTATGTTATTTTGAATTTCAATAAATATCAAGTGTGTTTCATATAAAATTAGATTATTAAAGAATGGTGGCTATACAGCTATCTACAACTATGAGATAAGTGTATAATATTATTCTGTACCTCATATTTGACGTTATTTAAACAAATTCGTAGCTTTAATTAAAACAGGTTTTTTTTAAAAAAAGTTAAAATAGAAAATTATGTAACAAATATATACTATTTTAAGAACTTGAACTTTATTTCATGAGTTAAATCCATCTATTGATAATATGCAAATAAATTACTATTTAAAACCAATGATTATCCATACGCACGTGTATACCTGTATATAGCTAACATGTATGAAACTCTATTAGTCTAACATATTTGTATGTTGTTCTTATCTCAAGCACATGATTTAATTCAGTAATCATGTGCAACAGCGTGTAACAATTAACATACAGATAAAAGAATATCACACGGCCTCAAATCAATACAATTCTTTATGAAATTTCATCGACACGTTCCGTTTATTCTTTTTACATTTCTGTATTAGAAAAATAGATCTTTCAGTATCAGTGAATTTGCCGAGACAAAAAGATCGGAAGGATTTAGTACGGAAGGAAAATTATTCGAAACTTGAATGTTCTCATTAATTTTAACTGCGTATTGGATCGAGTGTGCCGCGATTTGTATACTCTGATTGGCCGGCTACCTAGACACAAAGCACCTGTGATCAATCGGAATGATTGTACAGAGAACACGTGTTAGTAATCGTTCATTCGAATGTAAATACACTGATTTTGTTTGCCAAGTAGATGAGTAATTAGATTTAATTATGTTGTACTGAACTGTTTTTCAATAATAACTTGGCATTGTGTTGACTTTATTGAATGCGGTGCTATGAAAATGAGTAGAAGGTGATTTGTCAAATTGACATGTGGTTAACGATGTTTTTTATTGTATCATGTTTTTATAACGATGTGCAATATATATATATATATATATATATATATATATATATATATATATATGGATATTAGAAAATTGGAAAATCTTGAAAAACAGATACTGAATCATTAAAATTCAAAGAAAAAGAAATTTTCTTCTTCCAGAAATGGTTATCGTGGATAAAAATGATTGTATATATATATATATATAGAGAGAGAGAGAGAGAGAGAGAGAGATGACACACAATTGTGATAAAGGTTGAAGACAACTAATTTATTTATATATTTATATATATATATATGTATGTATGTATGCACACATATATGTATTCATTGCTTATTAAGTCTTTATGTACTTTTTTTATAAATGTAATTTTTACATACCTTAAAAGTGTTGATTAAATTAATGAATTCTATCAATCATTTCATGTGTCAATCAGTAACGACATTCGTAGATGTTCAAGATATGAGACAAATAGATTTTTTTTTTGTAAAACTGAGGCGACCGTTTTTTAAATTCAAAAACCTCCTCAGTTTGTACTTCTTTCATTGAAAATTTTATACTGGATAGAGTAACCATATCAACGTATCGTTTGGCATACATATACGGTCATATTTTCGTACAGATTTTTTAATAACTCCAAAAATCGCGGTCATTGGTCAGAAAAGAATGACCAATTTCGACAGCAAGGCACTGTATTGTCTGAATATGATATAATTGTGAAATCAATTAAATACTCAACATGCTTACAAGTCACATGTTGTATCATTGATTTGTACATGGAGGAACGTACAATGAAAGTACTTGTAAATATTTATTTGCAAGTATTGATGAGTTTTTATATTAAAAAAAATACATATGGAACGAGATGAGTGACGTTCGAATTGATATTTAATTTCAATCACGTACTGATTTATCGATCTATTTTAAAAAGCATGTACAGCGATGATTACCAGTCGAAACGAATGAATTAATATTAACATAACGAGTAGCCGTCGTTCGATAAATATTTACTGGTTATCGGTGACGCTATGGATCGATGCCACGATCCCATCCGCCGAGATCTCTGTCGCACCGACGACAGATCGTACGACGCGACGATTTTACATATTTATGTGCTCTATGCGATAAAAAAGGAAATGTAGGTGATACATCGAAGACCGGTGCGTGTTTTCATAGATCTCTCAGTCATCTATATATCATGTTTTTTCCACTGGTCCACGGGACTGACTGAGTTTGTGTAACCAGGTTTCTCGATCTTCTATCTATATCGTGCTTTCGCATGACTTTCAGATTTGCAACTGATCACAGCCGGTGTTCTTCGGAGACACAAAAAAAAAAAAAATAGAGAAACGTTTTGTTTTGAATTCTCTTTAATATTATCTCGTGTTACGCTTGTTTTATATTTATTGTTTATACGGAGAAAGTTACATTTCGTACGAGACGGTATTTTAAATGCATTTTTTCACTCTGAATTATTATACATTAAAAAATTAATAAATATAGATTCGGCGTACGGTGTGTTCCTTTTTGCTATTGAATCCGAATCATGTTTTGATACACTTAGTTATTAACATATAAACATGATTATAACAATTTCCTAACTTGGAAAAAAATGCCGTGTAGATGCACATTAAACAAAGGGAACGTGCTCCGGAGATCTAAAATCACACCCACTTAATTAATGATTTGAATTGACCTTGATTTCTTTACTTTCAGGTTAATGTTTTATTGTTTCTTAACAGTTATTGAATGGATTGATTTTTTTCTAAAATATTTATTTCCTCTACTTTCACTTCAACACAATAGTCTTAAAAATAAATTATTATTATTTGTTATGCACACACAATACATCAATACATGCATACATATATATATACATACATACATACATATTATATATATATATATATATATATATATACACCAAAAATTAATTATAGAATATAAAACTATTGTATTCGTTTTTCTATAATACTATATTTACATTTCTTATTTCCTAGGACTAATTTTAAATATACTTATTAATCTCAAACTGAAGTAAATAGTTTCCTAATATCCGTTTTTATTCGTATTATTTTAATATCTTTGAGGTCTACTGGAGTAAGTGTCTCATCGAAAACCGTTATTGATAAGAATACTTTTTTGATGGTAAATAATTTTGTGTATTTTGTTTCTTGATAATTATTGAATGGATCCATTTTTTTTTCTAATATATTTACTTCTTCTACATTCACTTCAAAACAATAGTCTTAAAAATAAATTATTTTTATTTGTTATACACACACAGTACATCAATACATACATACTAACATACATATTATATATATATTTATATATATATATATATATATATATATATATATATATATATATGTAAATACCAAAAATTAATCATAGGATAAAAACTATTCTATTCTTTTTTCTATAATACTTTATTTGCATTTATTATTTCCTAGGACTACATTTTAAATATGCTTGTTAATCTCAAACTGAAATAAATAATTTCCTAAATCCATTTTTATTTACATTTTAATCTTTTTGAGGTCTAATGGAATAGAGTACCTCATCGAAAACAGTTATTGATAAGAATACTTTTTTGATAGTAAATAATTTTGATTTAAATTTGAATTAGAATGAAGAAAGGCGTGTTTTATACATATATATATATATATATATATATATATATATATATATATATACACACACATTTATATATATATATATACCTGTCTGTGTTTTATACATGGTAAATAATCCCTCCGTTTACGCGGTATCAATTTACGCGATCTCATTTAGCACGGTCAGAAAATATATTTGTCAATAATCTTTAATTAATTTACTGTATATCAATGAGAGAGCCAAATACTTACTTAACTGTAATAATTACATTATTCTAACCTTTTTTGGTTTGCAGTGAGCATGTTACTGGGTATTACTTTGTGATCACATTAGATTTATGTTGAACGTTCGAAGCGAAACATCACTAGCATTCGAATATAACTCGTAGTAAGCAAGTAAACAAAACCAAACCAATATTATATTTTCTTTAGTATTTTTTTGTATTGGCGGACTCTATTTACACGGTTTTTTCCGCGTAAAGAAACGCATGGAATGAATAATCTGCGTAAATCGAAAGACTGGTATATATATATATATATATATATATATCGATAAAAATCTAATTTACGAGCGGAAATATTATGTGTTTGATTCCGTATCTATTGAATAGTCATTCAGATAAATAGAAAAGATAAAGTACATAAATTGAATTCGGTAATCACATATTTTATACCTTCATATAATTGAATAATAAAGTGATAGCTTTCAGTTGAATAAAAGTATGATTGAAAAATTATCTACTTATTTAGTATGAAATTTATTATATAAATTTTTAGATTTCATGCCAGTGCTTTTAATTAATATTAATGTTAATGGAATTTCGTGCATGTCTTGCTTTTTTTTTAAAAAAAAATAATGAAAAGAACGAAAATAAATAACATTTAATAGGAATTGAATCTGTAAGAAATATTCATGGTTTCAATGTTGAATAATAAAAGTAATAATTTTATATCTGATTGTTGATTTAGAAAAATGCAGTCAATAGATTGATTCAATATATGTAACATTTTAGTGTCCATGTAGTGTTATTTTTTAGTATCATAGTATTTGCCTATATCAGAGAAAAAGATAACATGTTTATTTAGTGAAAATAATCAAATTTTCAGATTTTCGATTGAAATTTCTGATCAAAACTCGAATTGCAGTAATAGTTGTACATGGATTTGATTAAATCTAGGATTATTGCAATAAATTGTTTACAGTATATTTTAACATTAAAAACTGAAGGTATTCCTGTAATTATTTTCCTAGAATCGCAGTAAGACATCTCTGAATTTTTATTTTATCTTTTTTTGTATTTTAAGATCTTTTTTTACAAAAATTTCGAGTTTTAGAAAAAGAAAATCCAGCTGAAAAAGTATTCAGAAATGGCCAGTGTTTGCAGGTTTCTCCAGATACACCCCTGAGCAAGGTATTAAGTTTCAGTGTACAGAAGAACACAAATCAATTACGAATATCATGTACACAGAAGTTTCAGAATAAGTTTACAATAATTTACAATAAGTTTTCGTTTTAGTTTCACTATTGATACTGCCTCATTTAAAATCAAAAAATAAATTTCATTACACAATATCTTTATTTCGTTTTTCATTTTTCATTTAAAAATTATTAACATTTAAATAGAGCGTGTAAAACGAGCGGAGGCGGAGCCACTGGCATTAAAAAAATATTTTCCGCTGGTATTTTCAATCTGATTATTTTTTATTTAGAATTTTCTATTATAAGAATTCTAATTCTTTTGTTGTCTTTATCTTCAATTTTATAGAGAAGATAAAGACAGCAAAAGAATTATACTTTAAAGCGGAAAAGTTACTATATATATATATATATATATATATAATCATGTATGTATATAATACATTTATTGTAATTTGGATTGTTAAATGTTCTGTCGAAAATAATATAATAAACTGTGTCATGAGATTATTAAAGTAGTCTGACTATCATATCTGAAATAAATGTATATATAAGAGATTTAGAATTGATTGAGTGTTTTGAATAAGTCTTGATTGATGAATATTAAATCCGTGTATGAAATGTTTGTGTGGTAAAGATCAAAAATATTTCACAGTGTATTAAAATATAATAAACATTTCGAATTGAAATGAAGATAAATATCAGTCCATTTAAAATCAATAAAATGCTGTTAAAAAATATGTAAGTTTTTCTAGGAACATGTCGTACGAACAGAAATAAATCAATTAGGTTCGCCAAGTGTTGATTTTATGTTCGAATTTAATCACCTTATCTGGCGATTATGTTAATATTTATGGACAAGTATAGTAATTCTCTGAATAAACCGTTTTGTTTGACTGTTGATAAAATTTCAATGCATGTAACAAAACCCATTGACTTGAAAAACACCGCTTAGGTACACGTAGTTTTTTTTTTTGGATTTCGTCGTCGCGAATTGACAAACATTATAGTTCTTGAGGTTTTCCGTGTTGACTACTTAATGCAGATTATGATGTGATAAATTTCACGTACCTTTTTGTAATTGTGTGTATATTCTTGCATACTTGACCTGATAATAGCTGTGTTCGTTTAACTTTACATTGCATTAATAATCTATTACATTGAAAAGGCCAGGTTTCATTTAGATGTTAGGATATTGTGTAGAAATAATTTTCACAATTGGACATGTTGAATAAATCAATAGATGCATTATTAAAAACAACTTAGTAGATGTTATGATATGCAAACGAATCGATTTAACATAGAAAAAAAAACAAGATAATTTAATTTGTGGGCGTGTGTTTTCAATTGTAAACATTTAATTTTATGACATTAATTTATTCAAGTAACATTTATATTTTTTTATAATTTTTTTAGTAAAGTATGTTAAAACTTTTAATATTAGTAATTAATTTTGATTAATGATTATTTTCATTTAAAATTAGTTTGTGATGAATTTTTTTTAAAAATTCAAAATGTATTTTAATATGTTTTCGAATTTTTTAAGTATTTTTATAAAATAAGGAGTCTTTTCTCCCTTTTCATCGCACGGGGAGGAGGCTTCGCCTCCACTCGCTCCTCTTCCTGTAACAATATCAAAACAAATAATATAAATAAAACATCTCAAGCGCTTCCCGACATTTAAAATAATAACCGTATTAAAATTTAATTAATACAAGGAACTTCAGAGATACATACAGCAAACAGAATTATTAATATTACAAATTACATTTTGCTTAATACGTTATCTTGTTTAGAATTACTATAATTAAGATATAATGTATGTTTAATGAATTCAGTTATGTCATGTCTTGTAAAGGTTTTTTTCCTATATCTGATTCACTATTCAAAGATATACATTTTGAAATTAACAAATCAGTAATTACTTTCGAAACGACTAGTCTAATTTTTTTTAGATAAATCTTCGAACACGTATTTTTTAATAAATTATATAATATTATTTATATTAATTTCATATTAAGATTAGTTAAATATTTGTATATATTTAAATATTAACCTGTATAAAAGTATCGTTATTTTTTAATTAAGGTCTACTGTCTTTTTGTTATTATATATATATATATATATATATATATATATATATATATATATATATATATGTATGTGTGTGTGTGTGTGTACTGAAAAAATTACTAAAAAATTACTATTTTTGCCACATTTAATGAGAAACGAATTCTTAAAGCGATTAATACTCAGAGTTATTTATTTTATGAAATTTAGATTTTGATTTGTTTTTATGCGTTGCCTGCACTAACGTAAAAAAAAATTTCCTGCAGAATAGCCTTAATCCTTCAGCTACAAACTTGATATTTCTGATTTGTGAAAATGGATGTTAACAAATTTAAAAAGATTCATTTTGATTACTTTCAAATATACTGATTTGAATTTATTGTTCATTTTGTAAATTTACCAGTTGTCCTGTCTTTTATTTTCGTATCTAGGGATATATTTTTTGTCGTTTATTCGAAGTCAAAATTATTTCTGAGTGTGAATTTTCTCAAAGAGGTAACAATTATAATCGTGATAGGATCTCTATCTGATAATGTATCTAAATTCACTTCCATAACTGAACTTTCCTGTCGCTTCACAAACTACAAACATTTTTTTTTGATTAAAAACATTCAATAAATGGAACCATTCATTTAAAATTTTAGTTCTTGTTTATAATTATCTGTTTCGACGTATCTTAAATGTCTGTTATATTATTATTGGAAAGATGGAGACCAGTACTTTTGTGCTACTTAAAATATTTTCAATACATTTTTTTTATATTCATTATTATGCTTGTTATTTAAAAAAATAACATGATTTTAAAACCGTTTGTTAAAAATGAAAACATTTTAAATCACTCTTTGTATTTGGCCAATTAGAAGTTCCCTTCCTGGGAAACCTCGGGCTTCACTGGGTTTACTATAAGAAGGGGTTTCGTTAAGGGTAATAGAAAATTGCTCTACTATTTTGTGAAAACGTCCGAATTATGAAATACTTCAGTAATTCGAGAAATACAGTGAGCCCGGGTGCTCCATTGTCGTTCCTGCAGAATAGCCTTAGTCCTTCAACTACAAACTTGATAATTTGTAAAAATGGATGGTAAAAAGTTAAAAAGATTCATTTTGATTAGTTTCAAATTTACTGTTTTGAATTTATTGTTCATTTTGTAAATTTATATCTTAAAGTATGCTTTTAAAATATATTTTTTTTATATTACAATTTATATTTGTTTTGATGAGAACACGAACTGTATAGAAAATAAAGAAATAAAAATTTCAATTATATTTTTTGTTTCTTTTAAGCTAGACTAATAATTTCTTAAATACACTAATTTCCGAAAACTAAACTGTAAACTATCAAGATAAAATATGTTAATTTTATACTAGCAGATTAATTTCGCAGTAAAAAAAAAACGTTATCTCCACGATATTAGATAACCCCACGCAAAAAAGTTCTATAGAAGTATAACGACCACCATAAAATTATCAACTGATTTATTTCAACGTCTCAGTGTTGCTATTTTCGGAAACGAAGAATTCAGTGGGTAGTTTTTTAATTAATCAACACGTGAGGTCGTCGACCGGACCAAAATGATATTTTATTTCACATAAATGTTGCCCATACATCCATTTTGTTTTCTTGAAATGTTTCGGGGTCAGTCTTGTTTCATACATTTGTTTTGTTAATATTTATAGTACAAATATTTTTTCAAACGCTCACGAGGTCACCGAGGTTAGCGAACATTTCAAATTCAAATTATTTAAATAAATTTCGAAAGAATGCTGTAATGTGTTTATATTGTAATTAATATTGGACAAGAACTACAAACGATATTGTTAATTTATCAGCTGTAAACTTTTTTTCGGAATCTTTTTTAAATCACTTCTCGGAATTACTAAGACAAGTAAACGTTACTGAATTATATTACCGTTTTATTTAAATTATATCTCATGAAGCTACAAATAGTATCGTTTTTTCTGAAGGTTTTTACATTATGAATCAAAGTTAATGTTCAAATTATGTTTGATTTTTTATAAAGAAATTTAATTTGATTACACGTTTTTATATGTTCAATTAACTACTCATATTTTAGACAGAAATGGTAGTTAAAATGCAATTTCTGACTGATATGAACGTATTCAAATTCCTAACAGAATATATGCCTTTTAATTTAACAAATATCCAGTATTTTAATGTTTATAGTATATTAATAGCAGTCATCCATTCACATTTCGATATTATATACGTTTTATATTATTATCGACTTTATTTCTTAAATATTATACCATATTCGGTTAGTTAAATTTATTTCAATTCATTTTAAAGTATTTTTTATGTAATACTAGTGAATCTATAGTAACTGATTTAAATGAGTGAGACTTGAAGAAGAGTGAGATCTTAAATTAGTATGATGTAAAAAAGTGTGTTTAACTGATCAAACTTTCATCACGAATAAAATTTAATTTACAAGACTTTTATGATGAAGTAATTTAAAGTAGTCAAATATTAAAGATTATAATTGCTCTGAAAATCACAAAATAGTTTTTGGTACTGTGACTGAATTCACTTTCACAAATGAAATTTTCATTCACCCTATTAATCATTATTTATTATCCTCTAAGTATACTGTCTAGAATTAGTTAAATGTATTAAATTATAATTGATATACAGACATATTAAAATACATGTTTAATTGATTAATGTTTTGTACATGTTGGTCATTTACCGGTTAATTGCAATTTATATTATATATGAACATATATGTATATATATATATATATATATATATATATATATATATATATATGTAAGTGTGTGTGTGTTTTACAACATAATTAACAAGCAGAAATAGCAGTGAAATAAATTATATCTTTCAGGATTTTAAAATATTTTCTTTATGGCACTAACTTATTCTATTTTAATTTTTTTCTATATTAGGTTATTTCGAATTCTTTCGTAAAGTGGAAGAATTTAGAAGCCATTTTTTAAATAATTTTAAATTTTATTTAGATGGAACCATATTTTGTACATTAAGAAATACTTTTTTTTTAGATAATAAACTGTAACTAAAAAAAATTATATAAATGTTAGTATTCAATATTAATTGATCTATTTATTAATTTATATAATATTAATTGTATTTGCTTATCCTTCTGAAATAAAAAATGTCTATAGATATGTATACACACACCCATTTTGAATTCCTGTTTATTTTCCTAAAATTCAATTCAAAGAAACAAGATTGCTTAGTTATGGGCTGATAAAGTGTGTGTAAATATTTTTTTGAAAATTCTCCTAGATTTTAAATTACTAATGTATGCAAAGTCTTTTCAAAGCGACTAGAAAATAGAAAAGAAGGAATTTAAAAAATGATTTTTATAAAAATGTAAATGTTATTAAGTACTTTCTTATTGATTAAATTTAGGTGATCATAAAATATGATCATAATATTTGGTTCATAATTCAGTTAAACAGATAATTCATTTATATTTTTAAACAAATTATTTTTATAACAGAAACTATCTAAATTATTGATAAATAATTTTAATTTTCAAATACTATTTTTGTGGAAATTTTTAATTTCATGTTTATAATGTAAAAAAATATTCTAGATAAATAAAAAGTATTTATTGGAAAAAAAACACTGCATATACATATATATATATATATATATATATATATATATATATATATGTAACTTAAACAAAATTCCAAATTTTAAAAATCGCATAAAACTTGAAACGAATGTCCGGAAATAGTAAATCTATAAAATATAAGAAAGACTTAAGATTTCAAGTGACCTGAATTGTTCTCAACATAAACACTTATTAATAAAATGTTTATTTTCCGAATAATATTTAAAGAAATATTTTACATTTGTTTGCAAATAAGACTTTCTGTTTATTTGAGAGTAACTTCTTAAAATTACTGTTATAACACTGGTTCTCAAGTGATCAATTAGACTAAAAGTGTAAATTGTAAATAAACAGAATATGTTTGTTTTAAATGAAAATTGTTCCGAAATTGAAAATATTAACATTCAGATATATTATTTTGATTCCTTCTCTCTCTCTCTCTCTCTCTCTATATATATATATATATATATATATATATATATATATATATATATATATATATATATATATGTATGTCTGTATAAAGTTTAAGGATGTTAAAAACATATAATAAAGTATATGTGAAAACATGCCAGTTGAAAAATAAAATAGTTTTAAATAAGACATAAAAATAAATTAAAAAATAATAAAACCTAGCTTGCGTTGTGTACTACACACATATAAAAATTACAATTAAGTGATTAAAGTGTAAATAAAAAGATCGTTAAAGGCGTGCGTTCTATTCACTGACTTAATAAATTCAACTAAGAAAAAAAATATACGAGGAACAATAAAAATGACTATTACTATTTTTCGTTGACAATGATTTATAGGTCCGCTTATTGGTCGATTACTGTTAGTTACCTTACTTTTTAAAACGCTGCTATAATTGCATTTGCATATAACATGAAACGACGGCGAATATGTAGATATAATGTGTCTCATAATGAGTTACTTAAATACGAATATCTTTTCAGTTCTAATAACTGGCGTTCCAAACCCGAGAGAAAAAAAAATAATGAATTATTAAATTTTCAATGTAAACACATTCTGCACAGAATTAATGCTCGCGAATAAACAAGACGAACGTGAATGTAATTAAATGTTTGGTAGGAGAGTGTGTGTGTATATCACATTTCGTCTGCGAGATAAAAGTAAACGCTGCAAGTTTTTAAGTCACTTATCATCCACCTCTACGAAGTCATTATACCGTATTGACCATTCACGTGTATTTACCGTTCGAGAGTTGCTAAAGATGCGTTTAGTGGCCGTTGAAAGCGAGCCTTCGTCCACCTGTGTACCAAGGCACAACCCACACACAACAACAACAACAACAAGTACCTGTATTGTTTTCACTCATCTTGCTTTTGTTTGAGACAATTAGAAATTTGCATGCAGTAATGATACTTCATTACGGTTTGTTTATCACTGTCAGTAATTGTACTTTCGATTTTTGTTTACTTTTTTTTAAACGTAGTATTTTCATACGAATTATTATTAGTAGGACACACATTTGGTTTCAGAACTGCAAGGAATTTTTTTTTATACAGTAATAAAGACGATCGTAAAATTTTAAAGAATTTCCGATTATTTAAATTTACAAATAATTTAAATTTATGGAGATATAAACATTTTTTTACAATCGTTTTATAGATATTACTTTTTTTTCATCAGAAAAAATATATTTTATGTACAATATATTAAATTATCAAAATATTTTAGAGATTCGTTATAGTATTTTTATGATTTTAAATACTTCTTTTATTAATATATAGTATAAAAGTATAATTTAATTAGTCTTCATATTTTTACTGTACACCTACCTACATTTGCTCACTTTTTTGAACATGTATTACAAGCGCAATAAAATGAAATGATATAAATATTGGGATAGATCGGTTTTATAAAAAATAGATTTTTTAACGTTCGTTAAATACAAATTCAGCGTTATTTTCTTTTTATAAATTAAAACTTTTATTAAAAATGCTAACAGATTTTTTTAAAAAATCAAAAGGTTAATAGAGAAATATTTGAAGTTTTTGTTTTCTCAATTCTATCTTCATTTTTTTTTCAATGAAGGTGTCATTTCATAGTCTTCATGTTAATATCGTTTTAAAGTGTGTTTTTCGATCTGCATTTTGGTAACGTCGGCTTTGGTTTTATTATTAATTTTGCTTCAAATCGGGCTTTTGAATTAAAGATGGAAAAGAAGCAAATAAGAACAATTTTTTATATGACTTGAAAACGGGTGGTAAAGCTGCAGAAACTGTATATTAACTAAACGATACTTTTAGTGTTGGTGCTGTTAAGGAACGTAGGGTGCAATAGTGGTTCTAAAAAAATCATGCTGAGGACGAGAGCCTTAAAGATGAAGAAGGTCGCGAGCGTCCTTGCAATTCAAGAACTTGCACAAAAGATGAGCGTTCTTCATCCAACAGTTCTGGATCAATGAAAACCACCCTTATTAAAGAAATGTATTCGAATTTGACGATCATAAACTGTAATTATTTTTCTACCAACTTAATTGTTGTCCCACATTAGATTAAATGATTATAAGTATAAAATAAAAACAGAAAATTGGAAGAAGGCTATATTTCCAAGAGAATTATCATCTAAAGTAACCAGGTGCCCTTCAAATTCCTTTCCTTCCCGAACACTGAGCATTAAGTTCAGGACTTGCGTTTGTGAAAAATCTAACCTTTTATCGGGTCAGAGATTTTCGCTAAAAGGGGGACACACTTTCTTGTACCCCTATGACGGGACCTCTTAATGTATATCAATCAGTGGAATTTTAAATCACCCTCGTAGTCATATTCTTATTAGTTTAAATATTAGCTAATTTATAACAGAGACTTAAAACCTTAGAATACATTCAAATCTTACATTTTTTACAAATGAATTTCCAATCTTTCTATGTCATAACTTTTATGTAATACAGATGTTTAATAGTTAATTATTGAGTGTGTAAAAAATGAAACATGTTTTGTACATATATATATATATATATATATATATATATATATATATATATATATATATATAGATGTATTTATATATATATATATATATATATATATATATATATATATATATATATATATATATATATATATATATATAACGCTTTATTACATTTCAGTTCATTCGCGAATTGTAAATGTGTATAATAGGAACCAGAGCTACTTTTCACCTACGACAAAACCACACTCGAGTGGTGTTAATTCAATTAGCCATCGAAATATTTAATAACGTAATTATTGTAAAAGATTAAAGTATGTGCAGTACGTATTTACAAGTGTATGTTTATAAATATTTGTAACGGTGATTCGGATATCCATAAATTTATAACTGTACATATTTATAAACAAACAATAGTTTGAAACAGCTGTTTACTATTAAATATTGTGTTTACAGATGACCTATAGACCATCAAACCGGTTAATAATCAATATCGAGACTTATTAGTGTATTAATTCAATTTATTGCAATTTTTATAGCGTCATTAATCAAATGCGTTTTAATTTAGTTGAATAATAATGTGCGGAATTGAAAATACGATTTGATATGTGGTGTCTAATTGCTTGTCTACTCATTTTTTTTATAAGAATACTTCATGTGTGTTTGTTCGCTGTTGTGAGACTGTATGTGAATAGTTTGCTACAATAGTGGATTATCTTTTGAAGCATAATGAAAATTTATTGATTTCATTCTCAAAATTTTGATGAATACGTGTAGCATAATTGAATCAAAAAAATTAATATATTGAAATTAAATTTCCATTCTTTTTTTTTCTTTAAAACAATTTTTTTATTAAAGAAAATATGAGAAATTTTACAACAGATAGTGTTATGTTGAAGAGTAGTTGTTGAATAAGAAACGAGAATAAGGATCGAGACATAGATGGTTTAAAAATTTTATATCTGACATAAATATTGGACTTAGAGGAAAATCGTGTTCAGTTCTTAGAACTGAGTCTAAATTTGCTTGGATAAGTGCATAAATTTCATACATCTGTAAAAATAAAAAAAAAATGTTTTATCAAAAATGTCCAAGTTAATCGTTAAACTTTCTGTACTCAGAATTTCAGGCTCTGACCTTAAGTTAATTTTCGACTCTGAGATTAGGTATCGCCAATGAAATGAAAACATAAATTTAAAGGTGTTCCTCCATATAAAACTTATAAGGATACCGAAATCATCGAAAAGTATTCAATGTTTCTCTATTTAAAATTTATCTATTTTAGTAAAAATTTTAGTGTGTTATCACTGTCGAATGAAAAGATATACTTACAAGAACAGAAAAACTAGTTTTGATAAAGTGTGATATTTTTTATCTAAATTTGAATATTAAAAACTATGTTAAAAAGGTCTGTTCTTTTTTAGAAAATACTTTTTGGAATAACAGTACTTTTATTTCCATTCATAAAAAATATACCCATTGAAATTATAAATATTGAAAAAAATGAAACAAATGAATAAAAAAGAATATCAATTCAAAGATTTTTATAAATATAACTAGAGAATTTTATAGATGTATTAAAATTGAAAATAATTGGTGACGATGAGTCAATTGAATACCGAAAGTCCGATAAAAAATGACTATAAATTTATTTGATGTGAAAAAAGTTGAAAATTTCTCACTTCTATATAATAAGATACATTATTTATCTCTAATAAATCAACGCATTTGAAATACACATTTTTTTATAAGAGAACATCTCAAAAGTATGTGCATATAAATATAAGGTGTAATCATTTTCGTTGATTAACACCTTATAAATTATCTATTAAACGACAAAACGTAATTTTCTATCAACACCCGAAAAGATTTATCTATCTATTCGACTTTGGTGCGCGTCCGTAAGGTGTGTAGAACACAATTTTTCAGTCGTACTAGAAGGGCATCACCTCGTTGAGATTCTTCGACACGCCTACCTACATGTGTTGTCTCGCGATAAAAGAAAAAAAATCATTATTTATGATTCCGAATGTGATGATGTTTAACACGTTTTTAATTCTTCAATTGAATGATCACGCCGGGATGCATGTCAAATGAGTTAACTATATAAACGGGCAGTTTATGCAACTCACGTACCTGATTGAAAAATTGGTCGTTAACGAAAATCCAACGGCCACTTTCTAGTAAATTAATACGGGCCGGTTTTATCGGCACATCTTATACAAATATTTGTAGAATATACAAATATTTGTATGTGTTTAAGCATTTATTAGCATCGATATTTATCAATTACTTTCTACAGGTTTTTTTTTTGCACGGTCTTGTGTTTATTTCGAACAAGTCGCGTTTTTGTCCTCCGCTAAAAATAACATACAGATTTTTTTCACACTTAAACATGGTATTTTTTTTATGAAACCATTTTCAAAAATTAAACAATCATTTGTTACCGGCAAACACTCAGTTTTTTTACTTAAATTTCGAATACTTCAGTCGGAACACTCATGAATAAGATTAAAGATTTGATATCTGTCATGAGTATTAGATTTATGATAATTTTTTAAGCACATTCTTGCAACTCGACTGACTCATCGCATATTAATCTTATAAATTTCTATACCAGTGTTCCTTCACCTTTTTCCGACCATGGTCACCCTGTCTGACTGGTAGAAAGCTAGCTATTTAAATGTTTTGTTTATAAATAGAACATGTTTTATTACAATTTTTATAGTTTATACGGAAGACAATAATCAAATAAAAAATTATACTTTAACTATTTCTAGATCAATGTGATCTTGTGCTTGGTGACTAGAAACAAGTTTTTTTTATATCCGGTTCTATTGCTGTGAGGAATAACTGAAGATCACCTCTATCCATTATGTTAACGCGATTCCGCGTTAGACTGAGTAAATAATTCATACGACTGAAACCAAATTCAATTAAATACGAAGTAGGAAATGCTATGAAAAAAAATGGTGTTTTATCACAAAGCTTTGAAGTTTTTAGATATTGTACTCTTGATCCAAAAATGGTGTTTTTCTCGACTGAAAATTGTTTTGGCTGCTATGTTGCTCTGTAACTCTATTAGCGCTTCTTAAATGGTCACTTCTCTGTTCACTTCACTCCTGTTTCCTTTTCTTCACATCTCTGTTTTCATTTCTCGGTCACTTCTCTGTTTTCTTCATTTCTCAGTTCTTCAAGGCCCTATAATCTTGTCCCATGGCCCCTCTTTCATCTGTAGCTCCCTTGGAATATCATTGGACCTTACAGAAGCCATATGACCCCAAGTTGAGAACCCCTGTTTTATACTAATCAAATTCTAAATATAGCACAGCCTCTCGCTGAAACTAACTACAGAATCCCGTTCAACTAATTAAAATATCAGTCCATCTTGAATTTTGTTTGCAAACTTTTCCGTTACATGAAACAGACAACGTAAAGGGAAACAAATAATTGTAGAGCGACTTTCTAATTGAACGTCCGAAAATTAGTTTATCTATCATTATTACCGTTCATTTAACTTAAACAAATATCTGAAAAAAAAGAATTTTGATATTAATGATCGTCTAGATTAGAATCCTACATTTCCGCACTTGAAACATTTGGTTTTTGTATCAAGAGATAATATGACGTGACCCATACAGGGCAAAGACCCAAAGGCCATGATTATTATAAGCTAACATTTTTCAACTGAAATAATTAATTGCGCCACAGATATTTCTAGACAGCTGATTTGACACAATCGCAAATCATAATTTAGTATGTGTAAGTTGTGTATTGTAATATATGCAAAATTACCGTAATTTAGTAGTAAACGACAGACAAAGGTTTATATGTACCGAAAACTTGTATGAAGTAGCTACAATCAGCACCTCGAGGCGCTGGGGATTAAAAAAATAACTCTGGAAATTTTAATACACGTATATATATATATATATATATATATATATATATATATATATAATCTGAAGGTGTAAAATGCATCTACTGATTATAAATATTTTATTATTAAATATAACTCAATTTATTTATAAATTAGGAAAATTTATATATTCTATTTTTTTGTACATAAATAACTGTCTTTCCTGATATTATTTCTTAAAAAACACATTTTAATTTATACCAGTCATGGGTGTAGTGCAAATATAAATATTTTATCATTAAATATAACTCAATTTATTTATAAATTAGGAAAATTTATATATTCTATTTTTTTGTAAATAAATAACTGTCTTTCCTGATATTATTTCTTAAAAAAACATTTTAATTTATATCAGTCATGATGTAGTGCAAATAAGATCAGAGATGTATAAAAAAGACATTATTCTAATACAAAAATTAGTCCAGAAGTGAATAAATTATATATACGAGGCTCGTTTGATAAGTATGGTAAAAAAGTAAGTTAAACATAGTTCCTTTTTTGGAAAAAATCGATTTTATTTCTCAACATAGTGTCCATTGAGAGCTTTACACTTGGTCCAGCGAGTCTGCAAAATTAGAATTGATAACGCCGATGATATACTCATTCGAGCTTAAATGCTTAAGGGGTTAATATCACTTCGTAGAAGCTAATGATAATAAAATAAATGACCTGACAGATTTTGAGAACAGTATTTAAATGCACAGAAACGTACACACACACATCCATATTGTTATGTACATTGCACACATTTCGTGTCTCCTCTGAAAATTAATTAAGTATTCTAAATTAGTTTTAATGATAAGCTAAATAGTACTTTTTAAGAAGCTTGACATTTTAATGAAAGTGTTTTACAGATGTATCATTGTTAGTAATTAAAAAATATATAATGAAATTGGAATGTACAATGATGATAGATAGTTTCACTTTTTCTGACGCGTCAAATGATTCTTTTACAATGAACAATGATGTATTGTTTGTTGTAAACATATATCAGTGAGTCTATATATACTCATACACACACACACACACACATATATATATATATATATATATATATATATATATATATATATATATATATATATATATTAGGTTTTGGAAAATCCTAACTCAGTTAAAGAAGTGTGAAGAGATAATACTTTCTCCATGATGACAGTCATTGATAATATATAGTGTTTATAACTTATGCAGATTTTAGTTGGAATATATATTTAGTAATGTGACACGAATAATTTAAGTATTCAACCCGGACTTATTGGTTGAATTATGTTATACATTTTCTATTTTTTATGTATGGTTTTTACATATCATATCCGTTGTTACACAATGACCGTAAAACTTAAGAGGAAATATTCTAATATGATTATTAAATATTTTAGTAAGTGTTGTAATTCGACCTAATACTCATCATTTTCTGTGAAATATAGTTCAAATACTGTCATGAAATATTGTTATTGTTAGTAGAAAAACATGTATTTATGAATATTATTCAAGACATGATAATAATTACTGTATTATTAATGCTACAAAATTTATTTTGGATTTTAACATGGGAAAAACATATTGAGTTCTGTGCAAATAAATGATTCAAATATGCTAAATGATAAATGATTTATGATGCAGTATTTCTTCATAGACATACAAATATAATGTTTATTTATTCAACGAATGTTGTTTATTAGCATTTAGTCTTGTTAAAGAAGAGAGTGAAATATTAAAATAAGAATAGATTTTTGTATTAATTTTTATACAGTATATACAAGTGTAGAAAACTATTTAAATCTTAAAGATAAATTTTACTGATTGAAGTGGAATGCTTGAAACGGTTATCACGTTTATCAAGATTAGATCTTATTCGTAATAAATGGATTAAAAAAATAATTGCTGTGTTTGAGGGACCGGATATTAAAATGAAATTGAAAAGAATCGTTTGCATAAGTACAGTCAACTAATTCTTGAGAAGAAACACTAGTGGTATTATCTTTAACATTCTTTACATTGATTTGTAAAAAGTGGTATTTGTCCCTTTCTTACATTATCACAAAACTAAGAATGTGAAAATCAGAGAAGGTTAATCGGTTACAGTTTTGAAACAGATTTCAAAATACTGTAAATAGAGATACATTTCTAATAAAATAAAACATTTACAATCTGTCTCTAAAGATATCATATTTTTAAATAAATTAATTGAAAACTAAAAAAAATACTCCTGTATTCACTGGCACAGAAACTGTATTTTATTTAAAAAGTCTTAAATGAAATATAGATATAAAAATAGTTAATAATCGAAAAATGTTAAACATAAAAACATTGTATTAAGAAATAAAGTGTTTAGTTGTAGATTTTATTTATTGAAAATATATGACGATTTAAAGTGAGATAAAAATTATAAGAATTATTTGAAAAATTACAAGACTTGTAATATTATTTAATGTGTATTATTTTATCTTTCATATCTAGATTTATTTATACATCTGTTTACTAATCAATTAAGAAAATGTTATTTATTTTTGGGATAAACACTGGGAATGCTGTTAGTACAATGAGTCGATCGCGTTTGTTATTTTAAATCGTTCCATACATTCATTTATTAGAATTCCAAAAAAATATTATAACCCGAAATAGAAAGGTTCTGCATAACTTGAATTTCATAAACAGTTACAACACTTTTATTTCACTGTACAGAACTCTACGAGTACAAAATAAAACACGTTCAAACATTCAGGTGTCTAAATATATAACAGAAATATTTTTAATATTAAGATCTCACATTTTCTGTCAATCAAAATATTTGATTTGTACGTGTTGAGATTTTTTCATGTACGTTTTTTTTATACACCCGAGATAATATCAATTACAATCAATTTTATGACGTCCATCTTCTTTAAATTTGCGAACGACTGTCGAAGAAGTTGCACGGGTTTACAGTTAACCGACAGAGCGACACTCAAGTGATTCATGGTAATGTCGATCTATCGTTGATCTCCGCGACGAGATTAAATGTTCAATGACGGAACTTCGTTGTATTTAAACTATTTGTGTCCGCCTGCGATCGCGAATAATGTGTACCGTGTTTGGTTGACCACTCACACGAGAGAAATTGGAGTTTCATGTTAACGACTTATTTTCTATACGCTGACGGACGTGACTTAATCGTTAAGTAATTAATATTTCATACAGGTACGCTTTTTTATTAACTTTTTTTTCGCAGAATGAATATATTAGACTTCGATACGATAGAGGCTAATATATAGTTTAGAGTTTAGTTTCCTTCTGAAACGAACGTACGGTTCGATCTCGAATTAATTTCTTTTGATATTTTGATAAATATTCTCTAGGTATGATTTAAAACCGTCGAATAAGATCAAAATAAAAATTGAAGAACTATTTAAATAGATTTTGATCATTAATTCACAAAGAAAAAAAATATTATGCTACTACTAAAAGGAGTGATGTATGTATTATGAGAATAAACAAAATAAATTATATTCTCGTTAGATTTTTTTTAAAAAAGATTATTTATGAAGAAAAGGAGAGAATAAAAATTGAAACATTTTAATAAATTAGCAATTAAATTTAATGAAACCAAAATAATTAAATATAATTATAAAATATCAAAAATGAGGTAAAAACTGATGTTCTGAAAGGAGTCATCAAATATAATTCATTTAACATATTTATTTTTTTGATAATGTGACTAAATTTACCTTTAGAAATGAATTTCATTGAAAAGTTTATAAAGCCAATCAAATATATATATATATATATATATATATATAATGTAATTAAAAGAAAACGCTTGTCTGACTGAATTTCAAAACAGAAATATTTGAATGACTGAATATTTTTATCCGTACTTGAAATGTCGTGAAGAATAATTTCGATATTCTATTTAGAGTTACTTGTTGTTTGATAGTACATACTGAAGTAAAAAAAAATCCGTTTAAGAAATATTCGATTTTTATCACAACGATTTACAATACCAACAAGATTTTATTGAATAAAAAAAACCGCATCAATTAATCAAATCGTACATTCAAATCGAATTTTTTTAACACGTGCATATTTACATATTATGTATTAATATCGCATTATAGGATGTATAAAAGGCTAATGAGAAATTTAAAAAAAAAACATAAAAACATTTTCAGCGTACTTTCTGTTTTTAGACGCTGTGATTTATTGGGAAAAAAAACAACGTTAGAAACTTAAATCATCGTGCATTCTATTTAAGATGTCTGACAGCGTATTTATCAAGGCATAATGTGAAATCAGTCGATACGTTTTATGCAAAGGACCGAAATGTATCACGTACGCTGCACATATCCGAAGAACAGTTAACATGCAAGGTCAATTGATACACGGAGCGTGTGTTTACAGAGTTATTGGCGAGATGTTCCCGCAAAGAGACTACGGTATGCTGTCTAGGTAGTTCCGCCGGCAAAATACACGCTTGTCATTTCTTTGCTCCCGAGGAATTCTGCTGACTTTAACGATCGCATTGATAATATTGATGATCATAATGTTTGATAAGTATTTATATCATGCAGTCTGTTGACTGGCTTTTGCAATTCAATTGTTACTTAGTTGTAGTCGACTTAAAATTATTATAGAAGTTATTCTTTTATATTAGATGCTTCGAGATAACATTTACTGGAATGCTGTCCCCCCATACATCGATACACACATCCACATATATATATATATATATATATATATATATATATATATATATATATATATATATGTATGTATATATATATAAAGTTTAATTACAATAACACACGACATAATATGAAATAATAGTTAAAAGAGATTATAATAAATTCAAATAGTGCCATATCTCCTCTGCAGTATTGTAATAAATCTTTTGGTCTTGTTGTACCTGAATAGTTATAAAATTCTTCACGAGTTTGTCTATAAATAATTTGCTATGTGAATTATTTATACATAAATTATATGATTGCTTTAAGGTGTATTAGTATTATTATTTACTACATTAAACGTACATGAGGCTATTTTAATATATCTGTAGAAGTTCGCATGCAATAAAACTTATTTCAGATGCAGTATCCGATAAGACATGCTCGTATATAAATAGAAACATTTTTTTTTAAAATTATATAACAAACACACTGTATTTCTATTGTTTGTGTAATACGTTTGTTTTATAATTTTCTATTATATTCTTAACGGACAAAAAAAAACGTAATCTAATTAAATAATGGTTCCTGATTGATGAACAGTTTAATTAACGGAGAATAATTTGAATCACGTTTAGAAATTTCTAAAATTGTACAGTAATTGTGACTACATTCAAAACGTGCCTGCTGTTCGGAACGTGCCATGTCATTTTCGATGAATTGTAAAATTCGGAATAATTTAATTCGTGCGGTTATGAAGAAGACTGATTGATTGTTCGCAAGTATTTCGGATAAATACGCAATTAATTCTTTGTTTATTCATAATTTCTGGCTGAATGTAATTATTTACTTTTTTTATTTCGTGTACGATGCACAACAATACCTATAACCGAATATATTGATAATGAATAATGTATTTATTCTAAATTAAAATTTAAACTGGGTTACATAAAATTAAATATAATTACTCATAAATGTATAATATAATAATTCATTTATAATGTATTAATAAATACATAATAGATTAAGTATTGTAATATATGGTGAATAATTCAATACATGGAAATTGTTCTAAAAATATGTTATTTGTAAATTAAATTCTTATTGAATTTTTCTGATTATAAAAAGCAGGTACAGATTTTTAATTTTACTATTAGAAATTTATTATTAGAGATGGCACAGTTTTAACCTTTTCAAGCTGTAATGAGAAATCCTATTAAATACAGTTTAGATTTAAGTCTAGGAGGACTTTTAAGAAATAAATAACAAATATTCTTTAAAGAAAATCCAATAAATATTGTTAGAGTAGACGATTTAGTTTTAACCCGGCAAAAAAGGACGCAGTTTAACCTCATGCCCGGGAGGATTTTCCAATCCATAAAAATAGATTTTATATATATATATATATATATATATATATATATATATATATAAGATAAAGCAAAAAATATTATTTGAAAATATAGTTCAAATACAAGAATATTAAACATAAAATATTTTATAAAGAAGTTTTTATCCTTATAATTTTTTTTCACCTGATATTCTGTTTATCTATTGTACTGATGGTTTTTGTTCTTGTTAATTACAAAAACCATCAGGTCTATATAATCACAGTCTATACAAGACACACTAATATATATATATATATATATATATATATATATGTAATGTGATGAAGCAAAAAATATTATTTTTTAATTCAAATACAAGAATATTGAACATAAAATATTTTATAAAGAAGTTTTTACCTTTATAATTATTTTTATTTCCACCTTATATTCCGTTTATCTATTGTAGTGACGGTTTTTGTTCTTGTTAATTACAAAAACCATCAAGTCTATATAATCACAGTGTATAGAATACACTACTAATATATATATATATATATATACACACACAGGAATCCCCCAATTAAGGATTTTTCATTTAAAATCGTTTCACACTCAAGTCGTAAAAAAATCCCAACTTCACTTGATATTAACGACTTTATTTCATACTTACATCACTTAATGGAATTAAAAAAATTCGAAATTGGTTACATCTGGACGTGCATTTGCATCAGTGCCATAAAATATACACATATCCGTACCTACATACATTATCTACATAATTATGTGACCTAAATTTTTCTTGGTATACTTGTGTATACAATTTGGTACGATTTAAGTAGTTTCAAGTTGAGTCGCAATTTTGCGAAACGTGACTATCGTTAATCGGGGTATTCCTGTATTGTATAAAACAACTACATTGCAATATATCTGCCAGAGTGATTATATAGATATACTAACATATATATATATATATATATACATGTATATATGTATATGTATTACGATATTGAACGAATATATCCGATACAAGCGGAGGCGAAATCCCGCTGTGATCGGCGAGAGTAACGAGTAGGGGGTAGATCCTCCTGGTATATATATACATACACATACACACATATATTGTATATACCATAAGCTTCATTTTTAAGCTTTGCTGATTACTTAAAATGTACATTCATCTAGTTTCTCCAATTTAAATTCAATTCTATATAAATTCCTGTTTTCCACACATTTTCAATAGTAGATTTGCATTTTTAATAGCTTCATTAAATTCATTTCTTTATATATATATATATATATATATATATATATATATATAACGATATTGGACGAATATGCGCATTACAAGCGGGGGCGGAGCCCCCCCCCCCAGTGATCGACGAGCATAACGAGTAGGAGGTAGAGCCCCCTGGTATATATATATATATATATATTGTATATATCATAAGCTTCATTTTTAACGTTTAATTAAAGTTTACATTCATCTTATTTCTCCCTTTTAAATGATCCAATGCTCCTCTTTTCTCCACATTTTCAATAGTAGATTAACATTTTTAATAGCTTTATTGGATTTATTTCTTTTATATATATATATATATATATATATATATATATACATATAAATACTATATATACATATACATATGTATATATCACTAAGCAGAGAAAATGAAGACATTAAATGTTATGAATAAAGAAAACCTATGTGCACGTTTAAGTGAATGAATGAGTGTACAGTGTTTTCGAAAATTTTAATTACACGTCTGTATACAACGACCATTTTTTAACGTATTTCACGCAGTGATGATTTTAGATGTGCAATTTCTAGAACTTTTCAATGTACAGTTAGTAAGTAATATTAAGTCAGGTACTGCATAAAATTAAAACTGTAGTTTATATGATGATCAAATCGCTTTTATCCACTCCAGTGATTTCGTTTTAAGAGACTTGATTATCCATTTCGAGTTCCATATAATTATCATCAAAATTTGATATACATTATTATTCGTTTTTTTTCTCCGTACGCGAAACGAAATTTAAATAATAAATATGCCAGCTCCTTTTATGATTTTATTGGTTGCAAATTTATGAACAGATTTTGATTGACAGATAACGATTTTAACAAACACTGAATAATTTAATGCATTCATGTACATGTATATATATATATATATATATATATATATATATATATATATATATATATTCACAGTTAATTTTAAATAATGAATAAAAGTCATTATAAAATTTCCTATGCCATTATATTCTTAATATAATTATTCGACCCTGAAAATCAGATACTAATTTATTTTCTTACCGCAAAAAATTAATTTAGTGACATTTTTTATTATAAATTTGCTTATAATCTGATTTTCGTATCAATATAAACGTTACATGTATTTGAACACGTGTACATAAGTAAAGTTGTAAGATTATATTCGCATGTTTTTATGTCTATGCTCTTCTGAATTTTTTTCTAATGCAGACCAGAAGGTAAGGGGGTAGGAGGAATTCTCACCTGGTTACTCCGTTTGCCCTCGCAACAAAATCCCTGATTTTGTGAGATTTGAAAATCATGGAAAATCATTGGGAGAATCTTCCTAATAGGTTTACTTTGATGATTCTATAAGCGCGTTTCCACCGATAACGCAGAAATTATTACATTAAATCGAGAAGGACTTCTTTATTATTCCAAAAATGTGTAATTTGTTTCAATTAATTATTGTGTTTTAATAACTGGATTTATGAATTACATAACTTCTTTTTAACAATAAAATTTTCCAAAATAGATGTTTTTTTCATATAGTTTCGTTCCAAGCATGAGATTAAACAATTTTGACATAAAAAAATTTGCCTCTCTAATATGACTGTCTGGTTGAGATCCTGTCCTGATGATGTCCTTTCTTTTCAATCGTCTGAGTATCTTATTTACTATTAGATTCAGGACATGTGCTATTTTCATATAGATTTTAGAGTCTTTCAAATCTATTTGAAGATCATACACTTTTATAAACTAATAATGAAGAATAGACACTCAGATGTTAGAAGGACGAAGACTATCAGGAAAAATTTTTGTTTGGGATATTGACTTGTTTATGGAAGTATATTGAATAAGTTTTATCACCGAATAATGTTTAAACTTGGTTAATTAACGAATTTATTTTAAGTTTATTACTTATTTGGTAGTTTTGAAAAGAAACATTAAAAATTTAGGAATCTTATTTATAAGGAAATATAAATAAATATTTTTAATTATAAGTTTGATTGAAATTAAACTTAAAAATAATTAATTGCTTTTGATTACTGATAAACAGCTAATTTGGATTTGATTTTCTTGAACTGATTTTGTATTTACAAGACAAATATTTTAATGGAAAGATTGTCATGAGGAATATTTTTAATTTTACATTAACAGTGCTGCAATAAAAAATAATAAAAAAATGCATTTATTCTTATAACGTTTCTGTAAAAATTATACAATATTAGACAAATAATGAAATGATTGTTTCACTAAAAAACAACGTTACATACTTATAAAATTCTACATTGTTTTCTGTTCATAAATATTTCATTCTAAAAATATCTACTTATATTAAAGATACATGCATGCAAGTTTCTACATTAAATACAACCGACTCTCACAAACCACTTTTACAATTTAAAATCTTGTATTTCTACCTCGAATTCGTTTTTTTTTAAACTTTTTAAATTTCTTGCAATAACGGACATGACTTTATTTCGCATTTCAGTTTAATGTTTTTCGTAAATGTCTGAAAAACAGAAAACAGTTTCAATACAAATAAATTTATAAATAATTTTTACTCTTCATACTTGTTTAATATTAACTCATAGTGAATATAAATACATGCTTTTTAACCACTTTATAATTAAAACTCGTACTTTAAAAGGTCTTGATCTTATATATATATATATATATATATATATATATATATATATATATATATATATATATATATTGATTTATTATGTATTTATTTATACGGACATCATTCTGATGTTCATGTCAAACTTACTTAACATTTATTTATTATACCATTTCTCGTTTCACAAGTTCTGTATTTCAATGTAACTTAATGAAGTTATTAAATTTCTATTATTACTTCTTTCAAAAATTGTAAAATATTATGTGTTATTTTTTTATAAAAATATATTGACTGTGGATAAGTAAAACATGATTTACATGTACAGCTGAAGTAATTAGTGGAGTATTTGTTTTGATAGGGAAGAGAATAATGTATTAATTTTATAGTTTAGTATATATATATATATATATATATATATATATATATATGTATGTATGTATTTATATAAAAACTATTAAACCTCTTCAAGAGTGTCGAATGACGTGTAAAAAAAGAATATAATTAGTGAAACGTATTGAATCTGAAAACATCTATTGTGCAAATGATGGATGTCTCCGTTGATTTCATCTGCTCCATTAAAATCTGTACGCGGTACAACCAAGTTTTCGTTTTTATTTCTTATTGTTTCCTTTAGATAATCAGATTTCTACTTTCTTTGCTGTTAATCGATCGATAGGTACGTGATTGATTTCAAAATTTAATTTCTTTCCGTTCGTAGTAGGTTTCCTTTCAATATTGTTCTAGGAACTTTCAGAAATTTCTCTTTCATTTTTTTATTCGAATATTCTTATTACCATCGAATCTTAATTTAATTATTATAAAGTGACTTTAAAAAAAATGCTATAGGAGAACTCTAAACATTCTTCAGAGTTGAACTGTTTTCTTTTATTTGTGGACGATTAATTTTATAAATATCAAAATTTGTGGATAGCACAACAAGTATGTTTCATTTTTAATTGATTTGGAGAACAAATATATAATATTATTTAGAAATAAATGAAAAAAAAATTCAATATGAATAAAAAAGTATTCAAAGTCAATATCACAAATTTAATTTATTTCTTTAAAGCCGAGATGTCAATAAAGTAAATATTTTTCAATTTGATTTATTCATTTTAAATATCTATACTATTCGATTTGAAAAATGTCCTAGTCCGAATGTCGATTATTACTAAAAATGAGAAATTTATATTGAAATATATAAACTGGTATAATAATTATGTATTTTAGGTTTTCAGATTAAAATTCGTAACTTATTGCTATAATTCTTTTTTTTATGACATGTACAATTTGACAAAAGATTGATCTTAATTTTTTTAATGAGATAGAATGAGAGGTTATACAAAAAATGATAAAAATGATACACTTTCATTGCAAAAATTCAGGTTAGATTTCTGAGAACAAAAAACGAAATTTTTTCTGCCAACCTAATAAAACTATCCTCGAAAGACCAAAAATCCATTCTTATTCAATTATAATTTTTTTCCTATTATATATATTTAACATGAGTAAAATATTTGTAAAACAAATTTGTGATATTCATTTAAAAAAATGACCAAATGGAAGATACATTATTTTGAATAATTAATCAAATATCTCTCTCTCTCTCTATATATATATATATACACACACAGCAGAGTCGCGATTTAGTGAATCAATTAATGCACATTCTATTCACTTTGGAGAGGTTGTGCACTTGATTAATTATTGATGTTATTTAAAAATAAAGTAAGGAATAGTAATGATTTATTATGATATTTTTTTATTCCATTTAATGTTGCTTACGTTGAGCTTGGTGTTAATACCCTCTACGTGACTACCGTTCCGAAAGGCGACAGCTTCGAAAGCCAGTATGTGTCTTGTTGTTGTTCCTGTCATTATATTAATTTGCAACTAAGTTAGTAATTCACCTGACCTCAATCTAGGAAAAATTGCAAAAAAACAGATGTATTGATAAAAACCTCACTCCAATACGAAATATGAAGAGAAAGGAAGAAATGAGAAAAGGGAAAAGGAGGAAAAAGAAGGAATATACATTTTCAAAGACCGAACTGACGTTTAAGATTCCTGCCACGCCACAACTAAATCAAAACTGAACTCATTTATGTGCCACCCTGTACTATAAAATCGTCAAGTTCCATGACTATCAGTCTGATATAAAATATTAACCCGATGTGTGCCAATTTGTATTAATAACGCTGATACAGCAGCAATAATTTACGTTTATTAGTAATACCATAAATGCCGGAGAATAATCAGTGTGCGTGTAATAAATGTAATTCATGTTGTAATTACAGAAAATAAAAATCGATAAAAACGTTTATACTGAACATATTAATATACGAGTAATCGAAATTGATGTTATCATGCTGAATGGGCCGCGTAGACGTGTATATTCTTCTTTAATTGATTGCATCTAAGTCAAGACAAATGTGCTGCAAAAAGATTGTTGTGGAAAAATTCGAAACGTTACCGAAGATAAGCCGAGGAAATAAAACGACCTTTTCGGAATGTCTGAATGTATGTATATATCATTATAAATTATATGTACACGCGTGCATGGATCTAAAACATAAATTAAACGTTTTCCAGTTTCGGATTCCGCATCTATTAAATACGTTACAAGTTAATGAAACGACACCCGCTTCTTCACCATTTCAATTCGGTTACATAACACGACCATCGCTCCTTCAGCGGTGTACGGTAGCGAGATGCGTCGCAATGTGATACAGTAGATGTTAACTGATACCTTGTTCCGTTAGTGATCGGTAAGCACCGTGTCTAATAGCGGCTGTTGTGTTTCCGGAGAAAGGCGTAGCACGTTCACTGTCGTTGCATCTTCCGCATTCACTTTAAGAAACTGTCAACTTTAAATATCTTTTATATTTAGACGTGCGGCGTGTGTTTGCTCATATTGCGTGGTCGCTTGACGTAATAAATAGATTACACACCGTACATTCTGTGCCAAGGTAAATGGTCCGCGGGTTATGTGTTCTAATTGCTTTGTTGTATACACATTCTTTTTTTATTTACCTTTTTATCGTGCGTGTTACTTTTGAATAGAGTTCAATTAATGTCGAAATTAATACATATATTTGAAAATGAACCGAAATATGATAAAAAAGTGTGTGTATGTTTTTTTTTTTAAATATAAATTCAGGTCGATCTAGAATTCTTTTAATTTTAAAAAGTCGACAGTACATAAAAAGCGTGTAATTTTAGGCACACAAATAACGTTTGCATTTTGACAAAATCAATATATTTCTTAATATTTTTTTAAAAAAAACATTGAATTTGAAGTAAAAAGATACATTTTTATATTCAAACGAAACATGTATAACTTTGATTTAAGTAGTTTTCAACTTATTAACACATTGATCGCCCCGACACCCAAATCCAGGTGCCAATCCTGGTTAACAGTCATGTTTCCTCGAAGGAACTGTCACCTAAATGTGAGCGACACATTTCTTCAACAAATTATGCAAGCTTTCAGAAATAATTTACTACAGTTTTCATTTGTAACATAAATATTTAATAGTAATAACATA
>CM068315.1:54625555-54910555 GCA_034766995.1 Acanthacorydalis orientalis | reverse complement strand
TTTGCAAAAATGCTATCTACACAAGATCGAATGTTAGTTATTATTCAGATTTTCTTTGCAGTTATTGGAAACATGTAGCGATAACCTTAGGAATGTTGATACAAGTACTTTTTTTATAGTGAAAATTATATTTTAATTCATATAAATTTTTTTAGGAAAAATTTATTACGATTTTATAAGATTGTGAAAAATAATATATATATATATATATATATATATATATATGTATATGTTTTACAATTATGAACAATAATCTTATACAGCAAAATATTTTTTTTATTCTATCGTTCAAGTGTTCTAATTTATTTTAAAAATTACTTGTAAGAATAAAAAAAAATAATTTCTGATTTGTTTTTAATCATTTGCACTGCGAATCTTTATTGCACTGGTAATAAATGGCACAATAGCGGCACCTACGGAGTACAAAGAGTTAATAGTAGAAAATTTTGACTGCACTAAAAATTGTTCAATCACAACTTCACGATTGAATAAAAACAGAACAAATTTATACCGTGATTTCGTGTACTTTTGAGTTTTATCATAGAATATATCTACATCTAATAGTATTAAGTTGCTAGGAAAATAATTGCTGTTTTCCTTTGAGTTCTAGCCTTAATTCATTTCAATTAAAGTGTCATTTCATCCTGTTCATGTTAATATTATTTTGAAGTGAATTTTTCGGTCTGTATTTTGGTAACATCGATTTGGTTAATATGAAAGGTTATAATTAAAATAAAGATGAAAGACTCTTTTCATGCCTATCTTTGGAAGGAAGAAAAATATTTTAACACAATATTCTATGTTGCTGAGAAATGAAACAAAATTTTACAATTGATTTTTATTCAATTATAAAGTATATACTCAGAAACTTATTTTTAAGAAAGCAACTGTACTGATAGAGATGTTAGATAAATTTTAAAATGAAATGCCAACCCTCACCCTTATATAAATGAAACTTGTGAAAACAATATTTATCTTACTTCACTACTAGTCAAATTACTACCTACCTCACTACTATTTATCAACTTTACCACTAGTCAAAACGTACAGTCCTTAACAGTACCCACACCAAAAGTATCGTTTAGTTTACGAGCAATTTCTGTTGCTCTACCACCCCTTTTGAACTCATTCAAAAATGCTCTTATTGCCTTCTTTTCCATCTTCAATTCAATAGCCCAATTTGAAGTAAAATTAATAATAAAACCAAAGACGATGTTACCAAAATACAGACCGAAAAATACACTTTAAAATGATATTAATATGAACACGATGAACTGACACATTGATGGAAAAAATAAAATTAGAATTGAGAAAACAAAAACCGCAAGTATTTCTCTACCAACCTAATATTTACTACTATTGATTTATAATTACTTTACTTGTTTTGAATTGAATGAGATTTTCAGATAATTTAACTTCTAATAAAATTGAAATTGAAAACAAAATTCGTATTTTCAGTTTAATTTATGAAGGTATTTGAATGTGACAAATGAATTTGGCTGTAAAAATCGAACAAGTACAATTTTAGAGACACAAGGAAACATTAGCTAAAAGAAATATCTAATGTATAAAAATATAAAATTTTAAATAGTCGTTAATTTATAAATTTTCAAAAATGAATGAAGTGTTACTAACTATTAATATTATTTTAAAGTCAATACCCAAACATGAAAAATAAAAGAATCCAAAAAGACACAAGGAAACATTAGTTAAAAGAAATATCTAATGTATAAAAATAGAAAATTTTAAATAGTCGTTAATGTATAAATTTTCAACGATGGAATGTCACTGATTGAAAAAATCGGAAAGGTCAGAATTCAGAAAACAAAAATCGCAATTATTTTCGTACCAACATAATATTTATCAAAAAATACAATACTTGACTATTGTCTATTAGTATGAGGATATTGAAAATTAATGGTGGATAGGGATCGACTTATTTCTGAAATATAGTTTATTCTAAATAATACTTTATCTATGTAAGCATTTATAAAAATAAAAATTTCTAATGGATTTTTAGAAACAGTTTTTTTATAAACTGGTTAATTATTTTTTTGATTCAGTGATTAAATGTTCAGAACGGATAAAGCAATCGAACGGATTACTAATCCATGTGTGATAAGTTTAAGTCCTATTATAATGACTATATTATATATTTTTTTGGAAAAATCAATGTTCGTCGAGTAGTAAACGAGCGTTCGTTTTGAATCGTTTCTTAAATAAGTCGGTTAATAAGACTGTTTCAATAGAGAAAGAGCTTTGTAGATAATTATGTTAATTGATAGTTGAGTCATTCTACTTTCGGTGCCTATTAGAAATGCGATTAAATATGTACACGAACTAAATTCACGTGTGGCACGACAGTAGCCCATACAATATTTGTGTTGCAACAAAAGCCGTCAAATATTTATTTATTGTTCGAGCGCGTCTGAGCGTTAGCCGGTACGGACGGTGTGCATGATGCAAACTTCAGCATCCGTGGATCAAATGAAAGGTGTACTGGTTGACGTCGCGTGTGTTCGGCCGGTGTGTATAAATGTGAGTACATATGAGGCGGTGTGTACGTTGTCTTAGTGCATCGTGGTCAAGGCGAGTCAGCTGACTCCTCTCGCTGTGCCGGCCACTGGTCAGTGCAAAGAACTCTGTTAGCGGCAACGGATTTGCGTGGACAAGGTCGTGTGTGTGTGTGTGTGATGTACGAACCGGTGGACGATTGTGTCGATGACACTTTGTGCCGTGTAGTGATTTATCCATTGTTATTGTTATCGTAAATCATTGTTTTCGGCCGTGCTCGCATCTGATTTATACTCGATGGATTTATTTACAAAACGTTTCATATATATATGCGTGCGTCGAGATCGTTTCTGGTACGACGGGAACTCCACACGACAGATGGATTTGTTTCGGAAGATGTGCTGTTCAACTGGTAATGGGTTGTAGGACACAATGGACCCTCGTTTCTGGTACTGACGTCGGGTCGTTGATTTATGGAAGTTTCTGTTTAAACACGATACGAGTACATGGTGTTAAGAAGTGATTTCAATTCAGGTCTACAGGTAACGACTCGAGATTATATTTAATAATTAAAGTTTGTCTAAAACTTTCAAAGATGTGGACGGAATTCGCAACAGATTCATATAATTCATTTGTAAATGAAACAGTAAACTATATCTGAAGTGATTATTTCAAGTAATAACTATACAAAGAACACATGAAGACGAGACGTACGATTGATTTATTACCGTTAATCGACCAATGATGACTGTTTACTAAATATTCGTTGTATTCGTTTTCAAATTCTCTCCTTATTTTAAAGTTGATTTTAATTAGTGTAATAATTTTATGAATGATTTATTTTATATTTTCATATTTAACATGCTCATACTCGAATTTAATTATTATTATAAAATTTTAAATATTTAGCTACTTTGCTTCAAAAATTCAGTAAGTTATAACAAATATATGTTTTCTGTTAATGATTTTGTATTGTTATGTGTTTTATATATATATATATATATATATATATATATATATATGTACATACAGTGGCGCAATCAGAATTTAATCTTGGGGAGAGCAGAGTTGAACAAATAATTTTTTTTAATGTGAATTCAAAAAAATTTATTAAAGAATAAAGTAGACTTTTTTTTCTATTTACAAAACTCTTGAAATACTTCAGTTGTGGTAACATTAATCTCTGTATATATATAGCAAAGTTTAGTTTTCTAGTGTTTTTTTCATTTTTCTCTGGAGGGTGCCAGGGCTCCTTGACCTCTCTCTGTGACCGCCACTAAATATATATATATATATAGATATATATATATATATATATATAATAGATATACAAATAAAAAATATTTTTGGGAGATACTGCGATAGTTGTAACTTTTTATAATTCGAAATAAGTTCTTATAAACAATGAATATACATAGTTTGTGTACGTATAGTTTATGTAACACCAATTTTAACTTTGAATCATACGGGTCAGTCAAAACGTTTTCCGAAATATATATATATATATATATATATATATATATATATATATATATATATCTGTTCGTCTTTGAAAAGAAAAAAAATTCTTGCGGATCCCCAGTTTCGAATTAATTATATTTATATTCTATTCTCAAATACACGGAAATGTAAAAGTTTGTATAGACAAAATCAAAAGAAAATTACAAAATAAATGTTAATAAAATTTCGCAACAAATAAGATAGTGTATAATCGTAAAATTAATATGGCGGATGATGGTGATTTGTGGATAGTAAACTACTATACTATATATATATATATATATATATATATATATATATATATATATATATATATAGATATTATATTATATTATATTATGTATATACATATATATATATATATATATATATATATATAACTTCTGATTTTTTCTTAAGTTTTTCAAACCTATACTGGGCGTATCTCTGTCTTAATTTCTGTATTTTAAAGAAATGTATATCAAGAGAAGAACAATGGTTTCAGTGTATAGTTTGTATATTATTGAATTTGTTGAAAAAAGGATTTTTTTTAAAAAATATATGGAAATTGAAAGATAGTGAATATTAACTATTAACATAAAGACTAGCTTCTTGAATAAATTATACCATAATGATTTATTAGCATGATAATATAGATAGTATAACAGAAATGTTCTTTTATTAAAGATGATATTGTTGTGTAATTGTAACTTGAGACGAAAAATTAAATTATAAAAAAATAAACAATTAATGATAGATATATGAAACGGTTTAAGGTCAAAAGTGTCATCAATTTCTTATTCTTGTGTATTTTTTTCAATTATTTTTCTCTAGAAAAATATTTCATTTGAACAAGCAAATTTTATTAATTGAATTAAATGTTTTCCGGTAAATTTTTGATTATTTGTCGATTTAAATCTACTCATCGTTTTTATTTCATTTAGATTTGAGAACGTTTAGAAAAAAAAATTATAAAAAATTATGACAAATATAAAAATGGTATGTTTATAATATAATACAAGTTTCAGTCTTTCCTAAATTCATATACAAAGTCAGACCTTGAAAATGATTCTTTCCTACATGGATTTATTAATTAATTTTATATCATGTTTGATAGTAGTGTTTGATGATCAAAATTGACAGTGAATTTTTACTATTTTCTGTATTCTTTTAACACTATCACCCTGTTCAATAAGTACTAATTGATTTTTCAGTAAAGCAAGAAACTTAATATACATAATATAAATTAATTAAAAAGTTATCTTAATTATAAGAAGATATTGCAACATTTCTGTCTCTTCAAGCGTTGAAATTCATATGTCTATATAAATATTTCTATTCGTTTTCCATTTATGAATCTTTATTTAAATCTATTGAACATTTTTGTAGAATTTCTATATTTATTTATATATATATATATATATATATATATATATATATATATATTAAGTTTAATGGTGTACTAATTAAAATAAAATAAATAAATTTCAGTAATAAATGTCTTCAATTATAAGTTTGTGTGTAATTATGACATGAAAACAATTCATAATAATTTATATAAACCACTACAAATCCACGCATATAAAAACCAGACAATGAACTTGCGTATCGTGCCGTTAATAATATAATCCAAATACATAAATCACTTATGACCTTGTGTGAGGTAACTTGAATGGACAGGCGCGTACAAAAAAAATCTATCGTCGAATGTTCGCACATCGTACTAAAATTTAAAAAAATATTTAAAAACTGAAACGCGTCATACCGCTGAACATTAACTCGTCGTAATCAATTCCGTTCGTTTCAAATGCAAAACTAAATCTAGAAAATCATATAGCGTAACCGATCAGTTATACTTAGAGCCAATTTTATCAATCATTTGATGTATGATGAATGTTGGACGAATCTCAAGACAAAAAAAAACTATCAAGTTTCCGTAAATGGCGATTCAGACAGTTGATATCTGATTTTATCTGTTGGGAACCTGGTTAACGATTTCAGCTCAAATTTTTGTTATTCGATATTATAATTTGTATAATAGATTCGTTAGGTTTGTTTGTATTTGTCATGTTTGGATGATAAAAGAGATGTGCGTTTCGAAAACGTGTCAGATTTGAACTTTTCTACTTAACATTGTATATATATATATATATATATATATATATATATATATATATATATATGTGTGTGTGTGTGTATATATAAATATTTTTATATTTCTAGGTCGTCACAATGAAACAGTTTTACAAATATTTCGTTTCTCATTAAATATAATTAACAGAATATTCGTTTCTAAATTAATATTAATTTAATGGAAAAAAATGTTTACACTCTAGTTGTTTCCAAAGCGTTGAATCATTTATTCACGATATAAAACAAACAGAAAAAAAATCGACAGCGTCGACAACATATCATCATCGTTCGACCAACAATGTAAAAACATGAACATAAGAATCGTTGCGTTTCACAAAACCAATTCTGACGTGAACTGGCATCAGAGTTTATCTTTTAAGGAATCTAGCTACAATAAGTCTTCAGTACGCAGTCAAGTGTAGGACATAAGTGACAAATAACGTGATTAAATGACACCGCTATATCTGTTGAAAACGAATTAGTATAACGTAATCATATTGCCGATATCTTATAGATGAACAGTTTAACGAGAACTTGTGGTGTCAAAAGATGCACCGTTAAACGTTTCCGACCCACCGTCTAACGACATTTCTTTATGGGGACGACAGTTCTGTAACAGCGCACAAAGAATGACAGATGATGGGAATAATTGCGAAAATTTTCGACACGAATTAATTGAGACGAACACTTTTTATTCTATTTGCCAAATTGTTATCTCGTATTGGTTTCTTGAGCGTGTCTCTTTTCAGTTGACATTTGGAATAACCGTTAAATAGGATTTTTTTTTACAAATGAATAATTATGAACGAGCACTAATATATATATATATATATATATATATATATATATATATATATATATATATATATATATATATATATATTGTTATGACCCGAGTGTGTGTGATTGGAGTCAGAACTTTGTATTTAACAATTAAAAGCAGTAGACAGTCTGGGCGGTGCCTACGAAGGCGTATTGCATTGTTGTAGCAGGCTAGTGTTGATGGACACGGTTTTTGGGAGTCTTTTTCGTGCTGTCATCAAAATATCAACTATTTTTTCTATTACAGAATTATAGGTAATCTAGTTTTGTCTTTCATTTATTTGTAAGGAAATATTTTTCATCGGAATTTCAGTTACTACTCTAGCTAAAATATTAAAGAGAATCGATTCTTAATAGAAGATGACGTAATCTGTCAAATTAAAATGTAATCTTTCTTTAACTGTGATCTCATATTTTAAGTGATTCTTTCGTTTGATATTCTTTAAAATGTACGTGTAATGAATGTTAACAAAAAAGTGCAAAACAAAAAAAAAAGATAATTTACAGGAGAATTTTTGATAAATCGTAAGGTTGAATTTGAGGTTGTGACTCATTGATGAGGAATCTGCCATGTTACCATTGATAGATTGTCTCAAATTTTAGATACATTCAGTGTATATATATATATATTTATATATAAAGATTTCCTACAGTAACAAATTTTATTATTAATTATAGATGCGTGTTTTAAAACCTGTATTTATTTTGCTGCACTATCATCTTAAGCTGAATTTTGATATATTCTACTACCAGTTAAGGTAGTAGAATATATCAACAGTTGTTTAATGGGATTCTGTAGAAGATATTAGATATTATTATCATATATATTTGAAATTTAGTTTTTAAAAGCTTTTATTTTACCAAAAATAGTTCTGAAATATTTTTTTTTACTAAATTTAGATTTAAAAATTAAATAAAAAGTATATATATATATATATATATATAAATATAAAAGAGGTTTGATCAAAAAATACCGGTACTAGCGCCACAAAACTTTATTTTTTAAATGATATTCTAAATTAAAATTGTCCCATTCGAAATAGTCTCCTATATTAGCTATACATCGTTGTGAATTCGTTTTCCATTTCTGGAAACACTCCTAGTGAGCAATTTTGGGAATCTCTCCTAGATTAGCGTACAATTTTTCTTTTATATTTTTGATCGTTCGAAAGCGGTGTTATTTTAACGAGATCGTTAATTTTGGATGCAAACAGATGTCTTTCAAGGCCTACAGGTGAGAATGGTAGATAAGGAATAAAAGTAATACGCTTATTCACCCATAACTGAAAGAAGGGAAACGTATAAGGTTGTGCGTTGTTGTGATAAAACATTTTCATGATCCATTTTTTCAAATTTCATGTCGCTTCTTTCTGACTGAACTACCTAATCGATTTAGAACTTCAAGACAAAAATGTTAATTTACTCTTCAGGCTACTCTTTTACTCATTTACGATGAACTGACCATTGAAAATTTGAAAATGTGATGATTATGAATTCACATTCGACTCTACTTGCAGAATTTTCTTCGATCTTGGAGAAGTCAGTGTTGACTGACATTTTGTTTCCATATCATAACCGTAAATGCAACTTCTATTTCCTGTTACGATGTTATCCGAAAAGTTTGGTTCTTAGATTGATTTTTCCTATTTCCAAAAATATTTTCAGATTTCCACTCTTTTCCGTTTCTCATCTTCTGTTAAAAGACGAGAAATAAGTTTTTCATCGACAAGACTTAGTAAAAGCCTTACAAGGAGACGGCGCCAACGTGTGGAATTTGAATCGCTCAAGGGTCGGTGGGTTTGTAGGTAGTGTCCTGTAGTTTATGTTCACTTAATCCTTTGATTCATTTTGTCACCGTTCGGGGAGAAAAACGGGTCCAAGGTTTCAAGATAACGCATGAGTACCGTGTAATTAGTTTCCGTGTAATTATATGAAATGAGTACTTTGCATAATTGGTTAGGTAAGACAGTTAGGATTTTCATCATTTTTGATTGATGTTTTTTTTTTAAAAAAAATGTATGCATCATTGAAAACATGTGTCTCAACTCAGAGAATTTTCCTCAGAGATTATTTTCAACAATTGTCAATCATACTAGTTTCTCTCTTCACTCAGTAAATACTGCAATGCTGGCAGTTTGGAGATTTTTTTCAAACGACGAATACTATAATTGGATGATATTATGAAAAAAGTATTCTATAAGTGTTTATATCAATTTTAATTGCAATTAATGTGAAATTGTAATTAAAGAGAAAATAAAAACAGGAAGAAGATAATTTATAAATATCCAAAAAGATCAACATTTTATATATTCTGTCCTAAATTACTGCTAAAAAACAATTTCATACAGAACGATCTATTATCGATAGAAATTAATTTACTTTCCGGTAATTACAAGTTTTTAACCTTAATTCACTTTTATGTTGTTTTTTTTCGGAACGTTCCGTGGTATCGATACTCTTTTAGAGTTCGAGATGCATCATTCATATAATTAAAAGTGACTTATTCCGTATGAGATTTGACCTATTGATCTATTGGTCGTTAATCTGATATATTAGTCGCTAAATTACAGCTATCTATCATAACCTGACCAGAATATGTTTGAAGAGACGATGAAAAGAATTATTGGCGAACGTTCGATCGTATATTAAAAAGAGGTCCGTCATGTTTATTTTTTGAAATCGGCGTGTAATTATTTTTTATAACACTTAAATATATGTGTACGATTTGCAATATTATAATCGAAATTATGTGAAGCATATGTAATTAAAGATGTTTTTTTTCATAATTTAATTTATTAAATTAACAGAAGCTGTAATCAGTATTGAAATGTGTGCGTTTATTACATTTCTTAGACATTTTTTGTTACTTCGGAGATAGGTCTTTTATCTTTTTTGAAGAATACTTTTTCGTTTGATTGATTGTTTCATTCGGAGTTCAAGTCAAAGCGTTTTCATTAAAGTGAAGTGCCAGTACTATAGTTATTTGATGAAGGTAGATACTTTTGAATTTTTATAAAATAAATAAACACGAATTAGCGTTATTTTAATATTTTATCATGCAAACAAAATAGTTTTCGTTGTCATTTCAGTAGTAAAAAGTACCGATAACATTTTATTAAAGTTGATAAAAATTTTCTGACGAATTGACATTTTTGTATTTCATTTATAAAGAAATTTAAGTAGCTTTTAAATCAGAAAACCGAGTTATTTTCCTTTAATTTTGTTTTTAAAAAATTATCATTGCACAAGTATTAATCAGAGCTAAAAAATGTAGTATTTTGATTAAATTTCGGAGAATTTAGAAGATGTGACAGCTTCTTCAATCCTAAATAATCAATTTTGTCATAGGTCTGTCGCGAAGTGTGAGGTTTTTTGTTATTCTATAGGTGTACTATTTCATTTGGTATTACTTTTAGGATAGCTGAGTTGGTATGAGATCTTCTCCTGAAGTTTTTTAGAGCATGTGCTTTCCATCTTAATATCTAATATATTTCAAAGACGGTACATATTTGAACTAGAAAAGTATTAACCACACACGCCATGCTTTATGTTCAACAATAAATTAGAATTGAACTAATTGGAAATGATTTTGATGGATGACGTACGTTATTTTCAAAGAATTACTTTTTACATACATTATATTTGACAAAAATATATCTTTGCTATTGAAATTCAGATAAGAGATTACATACAGTATTGGGAATTCGAGATAAACCTTTTTTTGCAACTTGAGAAGAATTTTTTCCGCTTCTCGATAAATAATTTAAAAAATTAGAGAAAAATCTGTTTCGAGTAGATTTTTACACACTGCATCATTTTAAAAGTAAACTGGATGTAATAAAAGTATATAGAATTAGAAATTAAATCAAGCAGTGCATGTTACATTTTTTATACAAAGAATTCTAAGAAAAGTTTCGACGAATGTTACTTCTTTAATGCTTAATTTGAAACGTTCACTCTTCTTCTGAAATCATCAAATTGCTATTTTAAAGAATACATTTCGAATCTGAGTAAATTGAGAAATATGCTTCCAAAATTTCTTCTTTTGAAATGACGTTCAATTTCTGATCGATCAAGACGTTTAAAAATAAAATATATCTTTTTTACATTTGATACGGTGAGACGAGCGTTCTTTAATATCTTTTATGATTTCGTTTTCGAAACTTTATGACCTCTTTTATTACAGTACAACTTTTTAGGTCCTTATATTTTATAGCTGTATAATTAATGGTGCTCTTCACAATTTTATAGTGATGATCTTCAGAGAAACAGATTAAGAGTTCGAAACTTCACAGTGCACTTCTGAACAAGCTGATTCTAATTGTTTGGAAATATTTTTATATTGAAGTTCTTTCTTTCTTTATTAACATTACTAACGGTACCCTTTTTTGATTTTAATTTACTGCAGATCTCTCCTTTTGTATATTTTTTTTACAATACTGTAGAATTCATAACAAATAAAGGAAGTTGTACTTTAACCATACACAAAGAACCATTTTATGATTATGAAGATTAGGATTTGAAGATTAGCTCAGTGGGTCAAATAACAATTAATTGAATATTTTGAGTTTTAGGATGCAACAATATATAAGATCTTTAGTACCAAATATGAGCCAAAATAATGAGTAATAACGATAAAACTTAAAAATGTCTCGATGAAACTTAAGTTTGAACTTACGTTCAATTATTTAAATCTAAATAAATTCCATTTTCAATCGCTTAAAACATAAATTTAATGATAAGAAGACAAAAGGAACTGAACTGTTAAAATTATAATTGATCTTTATCTGATAACACAGACAAACAGTATAAAGTGTATGTAAGTCTTACATGTGGAAAGAAAGGTGAAAGATAATACATACAATGTTAAAACAATGTGATTGTATGTTAGTTATGATTAACAGAATTTGGAAATATGTTGCGTTGAAATGAAGAAATTTATAGAACACTGAATTAAAACATCAAAAATTCCAGTTTGTTTCACGGACGCCAGGACTTGGTCGACCAATCAAACAATGATATTTAACTTTGATGTTACTGTAAATAATACATTTTTATCGTATGTTAGGAAAGGATTCAAAAAACGTTCATTAACATGTCGAAAATAATTGATAAATAAATTTCCTGCAATTTCAATTTATTGTCAGTTGAAAATTCAAAATCAATCCATTTTCTGAGCGCCCATATTTTTTTTAATTCGGTGAAATGTTAAGGAATTGTTTCATTGTTTATTTTAAATCTACAATTTGAGACAGTTCTTAGTATGATAGATTCAAATCCTACAAGATAAAAAGTTTATTTTTCCCATTATGAATGAGAGAAGTTCTTTCAGATCGAACAGCATTTTCCAAGTTTTTATTTCCAAAGTTTGTAATCTCTTTAAACAGTTCATTGTCTTATCATATTCTCACTGAATTCTGTAATATTTTATAAGAGGTTTGCGGTGTTATAGAATCAAATTTAAATTCAAAGCAAATGTACTTTAACGATGTTTGATTTATTAGTAATTATTGCAAGATATCACTTGAGAAATTTATCTCATTAGCTAGATATTCAATGACTAACTGAGTATCGAATATACTCTCAATATATTTTATTTGATGTGAAATATTCACTATTTCTCTTCCAGAAATAATATTTAAAATTTATAAATAACAAAACAGCATTTTTTTTTGGTTACTGGTATTATTTTCTATAATAGTTATAAAAATATAGTTTTATTGATAGTTTATTTATAAATATTGAAAATCAGAAAATCATTTTTAATTCTTTTAAAAATACACACGTCGAAAATTCTGACCAGTTGAAATGTTCAACAAGAAAATAATTAATTGTTTTTCGGAACATGAACAATGTTAAGAAATATTACATGAAGGATTTTGTACAAAGTGTTGAAAATAAATTCCAATGCCCGTATAAAAGGCGAACCGTTACGTTATTAAAGTATGTATAAATAATAAAGATCATTTTATAACACGGTTTTATTTACTTGAATGGTCACTGCGTACGATTAATTTGATTGTAATTTACGTTTAACGATAACAATTTGCAGTTTATATACATTTTTTTAATCGATTTCGACGAATCGTGTAACCAGTTTCGAATGTATTTTTTGATGAATGTAAAAATCATTACGTAGGTTGTTATATTTTTGACTGTGATATTTTTGTAAATGAATATTGATTAATTCAATAAGATATATATATATATTATTATTATTACAAATGGCTGGTTATTTAGATTAAATTGATGTAAATATAATTACATTTTTTCGAAATTGATTTATTGATAAAAATATTACCTTAGTTAAGGAATATTTTTTAAATATCTTATACTTTTATTTATTCCTCTCTTTAAAAAACTACATGTTTTATAATAATCTGTATTTTTGAATACATTTTAGAAGAAGCTTCATAGTAAACGTTTTGGAAATGTACAAACTTCTCTATAAATTTATTTATTTTTTTTTTAAATTGATTTATAAATTATTTTTATAAGTGTGTATTCGAGCCATCTCTTTTACACACAGTGTATGTTTATATAAAACCATAAAATGTTAATTTCTTAAAAGAATTATTGAATTTATAGAATGGAGAATTACACTATTCTAATATTAATGAACTAGTCGAATAGTCTTCTTACACCTGTATAAATAAAAAAAAAATAATACAAATACGTATAAAAACGCAAATAACAATTTATGTGTACATACACATCGATATCCAACTGTGAGAACACAACAGATGATATAAAGTCATACGAAGTGCAAACTGGACTCCATTAAGATCTAATCTCGACAACTTTATGGTCTTTGCGGTCTGCTAGAGGCTGTGTTTAGTTGTGGCTCACCTGGTTCTCTAGTCGAGCTTGTAAGTCATTAATGCTTCATTCGATCTGTAGTTAGAGTCTGTGGTTCTCGACCTGGATCATCTTCTTTTCTATATCAGTACTTAATGATTCTGTACACATAATTATATATGTATATATGTATCTATCTATCTATCTATATATATATATATATATATATATATATGCATACATATATAAATATATATCAGTTATAGATATAAAAAAATTCATAGAGAAAAATAATTAATAAAATCGCAAACTAACTTCGAAATTCTTTGAAGAAGTTTTTAAATTCGTTTAGAACCAAATGTTTTTCAAACATATTCTTTATAAAAAAAATAGTTTTTCTGATTAAGAATTTTCATGAATTAATTATTGAAAGGATTCAAGTATAAAAATATTTTACAAAAATGTTACAAAAAGTATATTATTACAAGTTTGTACTTGAAGTTTTTATATTCTATTTAAGGGTACAGAAATTCTGTATTTTTATCAATATTTACTTGATTACGATTTTTTGAACACCGAATTCATTAAATATGTTTGTTTCATCGAAACGAGAGAAATATAATTGAATACAAGAACTCGAATCACAAATCAGTCAGTTTTGTTTGTGTTGTTTAAGTTTTGAGCAGAGTGTATAAAAATATTTTAATATAGCTTGAAATCTATTAATATTTAAAAACATATTATGATAGAATTCATTAAATTTTGTACAATAAATTAAAATTTTTTTCATACCAAAATATATATATATATATATATATATATATTTATTTCAGTAATAAATATTTCACTAATCATTCATTGATATATTTTAATTCAGACCTGTAAAAAATCAATTTGGTACAAATGTAAAAAAAAACAAATCAGACAATTATTTCGACAATGACAAATTCATAAAACTGTGCTAAAATATTGTAACGATCTTAGTTCAATAATCTAGTACACGTTCAATCATCCTGAATGAAACATTTCATCTCTGTTGTACACGAACACAGTTTCGATACAATCAAATACCTGGCCGTTCATGTAACTCGAGCTCTTTCTAATTGTCTTTGACAGTCGGATTTGAAACACAGAACGCGTATCATGCTGCGTTATAATTTAAAATCATGTAGCCAACGGTCAAGTTCATCCCAGTGACATATTTATCAAATATCGTAATTAGATCTCTCGTTCTTGTCAATCATTTTATTAAACATTTGTCAGAGATGTTAGTGTTAAACAGTAAATATAATATTCGACGATAATTGAAATTGTTTCCTACGATATTTGTTAAAATGTTATTGAATCTTAAAACGATTTTGTGGACATCAATTCTGTATGACTTGCAAATTTTGGTTTTAACTGTAAACTGATAAGCATAGATTTTGTTTATCGTCCAATTATCTGAAATTAAATTTGAAACACATGCATGTACGCATCTGTTTATATCTGAAAGTAAAAGTTTAATTGTTTTGTATGTTTGTAGCAAGTCGCCGAGCCCGTCGAAATGTAAAAAAAAGTCTAAAATGGTCATCGTTTTCATTCCCACATAAAATAAAAACCGCAAGCCCGTTAATAGCATTGGACAGGAAGTTTATAATTATTAAGTTATTTACACACGTTTTGTTGACGTCATTACACTCTTTCACATTTATAAATTCTTTAAATACATCTAAACAGCTATTGTTTTATTCGGTTACGGTAGAATTTATTGTTTCAATTGATTAACCGGTTATTAAAATCTTTACTAATATTATCTCTTTTCGTTCATTGGGTCAACGGTACCATATCTAGTATTCTAGAGATTAAAAACGGAATACACTTTGTTAATGTACGAATACTGAAATTAATATTCTGTTTGTATAACATCAGTTTATAAAGCGACATAAAACTTGAATAAATTTCCTGACAAAATTAAATAGTAATTTTAGTTAAATCATTTTGGGGTTATCTTAAAAATATATAACAGAATAAATGTTTTTTTTAAAAAAAAAAACATTCTAATTTAATAAAAACACAATTTTGATTCTGTGATTGGATTCACTTTCACAAATGAATTATTTTTTTCTACCCCACCAACCATCCATTGTTTTTATGATCAAATATATTCAATAAAAGATTATTGATCATTTTTTGATTGTTGCTCATGGGAATTTAGTCGACAATGCCATTATTCTCAACGTGATGAAGTAGAGAACAATGTTTTTTTTTTGAAAAAAAAAAATACAAATTTTTTTATGAGTTTTTATATTAAAATACAATTTATGACCGTATTTTAAATGATTTACAACAAAAACATCTACAACTAATAAATGATAAATAAAAATATATTTTGGATTACTTAGATATAAATAATTTTCAACGGTTAGTGAACAATATTTTTTTAAAAAAATACATTCTTAGAATGAATAAAGTTAATATATGGATATTTTTTCAAATATTTAATTGTATATTCGCATAAATATTGATATTTCTAAAAAATAGGTAATTTTTCTAAAATAATTTTACTAAATTATAATTTTATTCAGTGTAAAACGCTGACAATTCTTAAATCAAATTATTTTATTTCATGTTAGATGAGATTGATAGAAATTTTAGTTGTTTAATGTACAGAAAAATAAATGTTTTACTATATACTTTCGCTTATATAATATAATAATTTATATAATATAGAAAATTATAAAATTATATATATATAAAATATGTCTTTCTGTGTGTGCAATGAAAAAGTTTATTCGATGAAAAGAAAAAAAACAGATAAAAATTATCAGTTATTTTTTTACATCATTAAATATTTAGTGGTGCATCTGTTATAAAAGTACAAGTCTGTATTACCGAATTTCATGAGAATTCACCACCTCTCCACAAATAACATGAAAAACGAGTTTCGTTTAATTTCGTTTTATTCTCGTTCGACATTATAACGTTACGACTGATGTAAATATTCAGTGCTCTTTTTTTAAAGAACGGCGTTCAAAATATATTGATAATAAATTCCAACAGAAAATATGCATTTAACATAAAAGATATTTATTATGATTGGCAATTTCGAACACGCATGCAATATATTAAATGCATTACTTATGCGAATGAAACGTTTAAGAAAATATTCGCATTAACACCGATATAAAATCTCAAAAATGTAAAATGAATGTGTGGAAGAGATGATACTTCGTTGTGAAAATACACAGAATCATGTTTATTATGCTTGCGATCAATCGAAGTTGAATTTTAGAGGATGTTCAAGACAATGAAATCATTTTTTTATAGTTTAGTACATCGTTAAAGAATTTAATGAACTTTGTGTACTACAAACTACTGTTTATTTCGAACTGTGTGAACTTTTACTAATGAGAATAAGTAGGTGAATATTCTATTATTCTAAATATATTTTTAAAAACGGATAAATTGTTTTAAGAAATTTATGTTGAAAAATTTTAAAGCTTATTATGCATTTCTTCTATATCACAATTAATAATTAAATTTAATTACGGTTTATAATCACTATTGTTTTATTACTAGATTTTACTGTTTTGTTAATTAGTAGTTGTTGTTTATTTCACATGAACTTATATTTTAATTGATAACGTTGAATCTCGTTATTAATCAGTAAAGTTTTTATATCAAAATTTAATCAATTCGCTAGATTTTCACTTATGTATTTATGGTAAAAGTAAAATAAATTAAAATCATATATATATATATAGATCTGGAGTTTAAATATTCGTGGATGTTAATAAAATTTTTTTAAAATGCTATAAATAACAGAACAGGTTATAAATAAATAAATACTTAATTCTAAATGTCTATATTTGTATGTTTTTTTTTTGTTATGTACTTTAGATTAGTATTTAACTGTTGGTGTATGATTTGAAGAAATATTTTTGAAATAAATTTCAACTGGATTCAATTTTTAAATCATTCAGGCTTGATTTTTTAAGAATCATTGAATATAATTAATTTTCTTTGATATTTATGCTCGAAAATTTTATGCAATACTTGATTAAAAATACTTCTTATACCATTTTAATAGATTGTAAGAATTATCGATACTTTATAATACAATTCTCAGGTTGGCTAAATTCACTTTAACAGATTAACTAATTTTCATCCTATAAACCTCATACATTTTTTTCTGATAAAAAAATTCAATCAATGAATTGATTATTCTTTTTGGGTACTTTAAAGGCTCAAAACACAAAAATGTAGAAAAATCTGATTGTTTGTTTGATGAAACAGGAAATTTGTTTGTCATTTGTGAATTCGTTTTCAAAGAAATGATATACATATATATATATATATATATATATATATATATATATATATATATATATATATATATATATATACATATATTCTCATCGCCTCCATGAATTTAGATTCACTACAGCAAGTGTATAGCCCTCAATGGAGACTATGTTGAAAAATAAAATCGATTTTTTCCAAAAAACGGTGTTCAACTTGCCTTTTTACCATACTTATCAATAGTTTGATAGTATTGTTGATACTTTCTCCATTCATATGTAAACAATATAAATGCAAACCAATGTATTTTCATTTTTGAATCTAGATTTAGTAATATAATAAGTACATATTTATTTTCTATCAGATTTATGTTTGATTTTAGTATATATATATATAAACTAATTTATTCTTGCATTTATATATTACACACAGTTTTATTTCACACCTTCTAATATAATTGTATATGTCTAAAACCGCCGGTCCCATAGAAAATTTTAGCAAAACATCAGCGGTCGGCAATGTGTTAAGTGAAATATTTCCACACAGCCTCTGTACTCCAATAATTGTTTTTTCAGAATATCAAATGTTAATTTTTTTTTAGTAATCATCTTCAGAAATTCTGGTAAAACTTGTTTCAATGTTTTTTTTTCTTAATACAAACTGTAAATATTTCATTAGAATGTCGTTTGTAAATTCGTAGAAATATAGTGTTATTTAAAAAAAATGTAAATTTTATATTTTGTTTTTTGAAGAGGAGGTAGCACATTATTTCGATTTTAAATATCGGTATCATTTTATCGCCCATATTAATATGAAAAAAATGCGCACTCTTATGGAAATTATAAGAAAACACTACGCCATGGAAGATGGCGATATGCGAAAATAACATTTCTCAAGTGCTATGCAATAAATTATCGATATCGATGCGTGGATACAGTTTTCCATTCATTCTGTTCGAATCCCGATACATGTTTCCATTCAGAAACTAGATTTAAAAGCGTTACGTGATTTAATGCGATGCCGACTTATCAATGATCTAAACAGGCGAGGATGTAATAACGTGAGAGCATGTAACATGTAGGTGGAGCATTATGCACTTTATATCGCAAATCTGCACAGACTTCTGCTATTAGTATGCAGTGTTTATGCAACTTTCAACCTTGCAACAGTGCAACATATTGACATTGCAGCTGTCGACAGGTGTATGTTGTTAATACATTGAACGTCACACGATGATGACCCTTTACAGTAAACGTAATTGAATGCATATTTGGAATTGTTGACCTTTATATGTGAGTGCTTTTATGTTTAATCGAAATCATATTAAGATTTTTTTTTCGTCTACAAACAAAAGTGACACCATTCCACGATGGATCGAAATAATAAAACGAGTACTTAAAATTTGGTCAAGTTCACTTATTGTTTTCAATTCTTTTTAACATTAGTCTTAATTGCATTCCTTACTTTTTTTTCAATCGACAAACTCGATAGATTAACTGCATTTCTATTTTAGTTTATTAACATGTAATATGTTCATTGTAGAATTAATATTTTGGAATATTATTTATTTAATTATCTCGAATACGAATCAATTATAAAAACCAATTCAATTATTTTGTCATGGTCATTTTCATCCCTTTGGATTATCTGATTCGATTAACACAAACAATTTTTAAATTATAAATCAGACTATTTAATATTTATTGAAATATATATAAAAAAATTAAATAAAAACGCGAATAAACCCCGACTTAAACAACTCGAATGATTTAAAAGGACAAAAAAATCTATCAACGGGGTGACAGATATAAAAGCATAGAATTGTAATTATTAACTTTCATTTACATTATTTTTTTTTTAAAAAAATGTGTGCTCTTTTTTATGAAATCGTTTAAGAATTTTATTTAATATAATAGTTTCATAAAGTATTTATATTTATAAAAGAAAATATATAATAAAACCTTAATTTATTTTATTGACTTTTTAAATTCAGCTTCTTAATTTTTCTTGTAGAGATGGTTTTTTAAAATAAATAATAATTAAGTAATAAATTATAAAACATTTCTTATGTTTTTTTATACTACATTTTTATTTTATTTCGAAGCTTCTGTTGCATTTTATTTATAAACATACTTTTCATATATTTTTTTAAAAGAAAAATATATTAAAAAAAATTCACATTTTTATTCCATTGGATTTATAAATATCTAATTTTCGATTTTTTTTTGTACGAATTTCTTTCAACTGTTTTTAATTTTCAAACAATGTAAATATTTGTCGATGAAGAACATAAATAAAAATTAAAGATGATTGAAGATTGTAGAGAGAGAATACAATTTTAAATCTAGTGTGAATGATGACTACAAGTCGTATTCGAAGAATTCTTCTGTATGTCCACTCATACTAAGAATGTATAAAAGATATCAGATTTGCTTGTCGACAGCATTTAAATCGCATCTAGAATTACTTAAAATTTATTTTATTTATGAACATATTTTCGGTTTACAATTTATTAAAGTGGAGATGTAATCGTAAAGTAAAATAAATGATTATACACATATATTAAATATGACAAATAATAATTATAAAAACTATAAATATTGTATTTTATTTTTGATTATATATATATATATATATATATATATATATATATATAAAACTTTTATTAAAACATGGTAATAATTTTAAACAATTTTTTCTAATATTCGAATAAAAATATTTTTATGTACAACCGTGTAATCAAAAGTTAAATTTATTCATTTGCACGTTAGTAGTTTTGTTTTATTTATTTACAGTATTTTTTTATAGTATTATTTAGAAATGTATTCTGTTTCATAAAAGAATCGAGTACTCATTATAAAACATATACAATTTTCTCATTTGTACTCGATTTTTAATTTATGGTTTGTTATTATTCGTTATGTATTGTTTGAATGAAAACTAACGGTTTGGATCAAAACATATCCTCTTTGTACTGTTTATTAATTATTCTTTTGTGAGAATCTTCTAGCATGTTTTCACAACATGTGTCTATTTGTTTATTTTATTTTCATCAATAATTTCATGTTTGAATAAACTGTTCTAGTTTTATATATATATACACACTAGTTTATACTTCTTAAATATTATTTAGTGTAAGAAAAATATGAATAAAAGTATAAAAATGACACTTAAAATATTTATTAAATAGTAATTAATATTTAATTGAGTTAATTGTATATTTATGTGTTATATTTTTAGAAAAAATAGAATAGAAATCGTTTAAAAAGAGAGAATTTTTATTTTTTATAATTATTTTATTAATAAACGTTTATTTTTATTAATATAAATAAAATATAAAAAAGTATATATAAAATTATATAATAAATAAAATATAAAATATTCTATTAATATAAATAAATATTTATATTAATAAATATAATAATTATTTATTATGTAAATAATTATTGTATAATTAATATAATATTTTTAATTATTATATTAATAAAATAAATATTTAATGATTGTTTCAAATATCTGTCATGATTCAAATATCTGTTAGGTTGGTAGAAAAATAATTGCGGTTGGTGACCCTCGAATTCATAATCATTTCTCTCTTTTTTGATGTTCTTCGCTGTTTTAAGAGGTCTAGAACTATTAGATGGCTGACTACTAACTTTTGTGCAAACTTTCGAATTGTTGTGCATGGTCCTGATTTATTAAACGTCTCCAGTTGGTCGTTATGAACTGAAAAAGGATCGCAGCGACCTTCTTCATCTTCGATGCTCTTATCCCCAATTTTTGGTACGTTTCTTAACAGTACCCATACCAAAAGCATCGTTTAGTTTAAGAGCAGTTTCTGTTGCTTTACCACCCGTTTTGAACACGCAAAAAAATTTGCTCTTATTAAATTTTTTTCCATCTTTAAGTCAATAGCCCGATTTGAACCAAAATTAATAATAAAACCGAGGTTGTTGTTACCAAAACACTGACAGAAAAATTCACTTTAAAATGATATTAATGTGACCACAATGAAACGATATTTTCATTAAAAAAAAGGTTAGAATTCAGAAAAGAAAAACCGAAATTATTTTTCTACCAACCTAATATTTCGTTTGATAAAACCTAAGGCATCGAATATATACCCAAATATTTAAGACTATTCTTAATCTGCCAGAACTTTGTAATATGAAATATTATTTATTTATTTAAATATGTATCTATTGTGATAATTTAGGAGCATACAATATGATTTAATGAATTAGTAATACAGTCTGAACTTTTTCTATATTTCATCTTACATTAAGAGAAGAGATTTTCTTGAAACGTTAACGAGCTTAAGTTTGTCATCTATTTAAAATGATTTAAATAGAAAAAAAATAGATAAGGTGATGTATATCTTTGATTAAGTATTCTTTTGTGTACATGTAATATTATATTCTTAGTATGTCATATACAGTATGGACAAAAATGGATTATACGATTTTACTTCTTTATTACTTTAGAAATATTGAATACTATTCAGAGGTGCTTCATACCATCAGATACTTTTCAAAGAGAAATACCTCACATGTTCAACAATTTTGGATTATACTATTCGAAGAGCTATTAAATTATTAAAAAAAGGTTTAAATATGTAAGATATTCATGAAATTCAATTATTAATTGAGTTATTCATTGACTTCTATGCACTCTAATTTAAAATTTAAAGAAAAAATTTTATAGAAACATTTGAAATAATTGATCTAGATTAATATATCTTTAGCTATAAAAAAATTAAAATAATTTTTAGTTAGATTTGTGAATTGGATACGAATATTTTAGAAAATACTATAGAAAAAAAAAACAAAAAATACAAACTTCTGAAGTAAAAAAATGTATCATATATTTAAATGGTATGATGGAAAAAAGGGAAATAAATTATAATTTTTACAAATTCAGTGATAATTGTAGAAAAATAAATGAATAGCTTAATGCTAATCGATAGATAAGGCAAATACTATTGCAAGGCAATGCTCAACCACCACACACATCTCGAATCATAATTTCCAAATTAAATTCATTAAATTATGAAATTTTAACGCATCCCCCTTATTCACCGGATCTTTCACCGACAGACCGTCATCTTTTTTGCCACGTGGAATATTATTTAAGAAATAAAAAATTCTGAAGTGATTCAAGAATTCAAAGACTTTTTTTTTTTTAAGCTCTAAAAATGTCTATTTTTATAAAAATCAGATAAACAATCTAATTTTTCGTTGGAAAAACACCGTTGGAGCTGATGGAGCTTCTTTGATTAAATATATTTCGTTTTAATAAAAACATTTTAATTCTCACCTACAAATTCCTCAATTTCATGTGTTACACCCTAACATTACACATTTTTTAAAGAGATCATGTATTCTAGACCACGTATAATACATAGTAGTAAATTTAACAAGTCCTACAGGGAGACATTTTGGGCGACATGGATTAAAGTTTCTTTAAAATCAGGTTCTGAATCTATTTATCATCCATCTGTCAGATAATCAGTAGAGTACAAGCACCTTCATCATTACATTATTTTCATGGACATACAAGGAGACATTTCATGAATTATATATAATTTAATCCTTTCATTACTGTGTACTGTTTGATTTTCTGTTCATTTCAGTAGTTATTTACGATTTTATAAAGTATTATTGACACCGTGTAACGATCTTCAACACTATAAATTATTTTTTGCCTAGACAGGATATGTGCTTTATAAAATTATAAATAAATCATGTCACATAACAGAATGATGTAAGTTGCTGTTCAGACTACATATATATATATATATATATATATATATATGTGTGTGTGTGTGTGTGTACGTTTTTTGCCGCAATAACTTAGAATAGAGAACAAAACGTACCAGTATTGTTCCATTATTCCTTAATAAACATCTACGCGAGTGATAAAAAGTTTTATTTATCCGAGTCTCGAATAAATTACATGAAATCGTTAAAAATTAATAACTACAAGTCGTATTTCTCACACAACTATATACAGATATCGGATGCGTTTAACAACAATAACATTAATATTAAAGAATGAACGACAACCATGAATGACCATTTAACCTCTTTCAACATGCGATAAAAAAAAAACCTGAGATGCATCCGTAACTATTTGTTATAATCATCACGCGTTCGTCTGCGATCGATGTCTCCTCTCTGTCTCGTCAACGGCTGCGAAACGCACCCGTACGCATTCGTCTCGTTCGCGTTTCACGCACATCAAAAACGGAGTCTGTGCGTTACATGAAGGCATTCTTCACAGATCTCTTCATTTGCACCAACAATCATCGTCGCAGTTTGAATGTTAATTCGATGTTTGAATAACTGTTTGTTCTTCGACTGAATAGAAGCCTTTCACGGGAGGTTCGCTGTTACAGGTCATTATATGTAGCTTGTAACAAATTAATACCTCGAGTGTTCATTGTTTGTTTTACAAACGTATATTTATTGATATACCTGTTCTTTGTTTCATATTAAAAACGTACATAAGGTAAATGCGACGCGACGTGCACTTTTCCACTAGACTCTGAAAAAATCACTCTTCTGACATAAATATCGTTTCGAAAAAGGTGCGTTGACATCGTAGGATAGCAGTAATATTAATTACCGCAGAACAGTTAGATCGTATAACTAAATTTAAATATTTCCAACCCAAAATAGTATCTGGTTTGATTTCGGAAACGGTACACAGGGATATACATCTTTATTGATACGTTATTAAGTCGAATCGATGAAGATTCAAAAATATCTGAAGGCGCTGATTGCATTCCGGAAATCAGTTTAATCAACATATTTGTATACAGACAGGTTTGAATAAAATTCTAAAAATATGTTCTTAATTTCGTTTAGTATTCGAAAATTTGTCAAAGATTTCAAGATAACAAATAATCATTTCGAAACAAGTTCAGAATTATCAAGAATGATTTGCATATTTGCAAATCAAGTATAATTTGTGAAATCGTAAAATGCATTTTTATGAAAAAAGAACTGTGTGTGTCGTTATTCGAGTGAATGGCACGATAAGTATCTAATATGTTTAAAGGTTTTGTTATGGATTCATTACTTTTTATTAACTGACAGATTCGTTTAAATAAAAATTGAATTAAAATCTGAGTGGTTTAAAAATCAAACAATTAATTAAATTCAAAATACATTCATAGAAACATATCGACAAAATTTAATACATATTCATGGAAGCATTAGCTCTGGAATTGATAGAAAAATATTGTTCAGGAATATATTATATAATTTTATTTCAATAAAATATTAAATCTGCATTTAACAATAAACTGTACGTGTTTCGTTCAAAAACATTACAGATGTATATATTTAATTTAAAATTTTACTTCCATTAACATTTTTATCCAGTTTCATTTTTTTAAAAAAATATGAATTAATATTTATTTTTCATTAAAAAATAGTCATATCGATAATAGTGAGTATATCAGAACATTTTTATTAAAATCAATATTTTTTTTAAATATTTCATAAAATTGTTAAAAAATATACCTTTCAAAAAGAAAAATAAATAAATGTAATATTGATAAATAGATAAAAATAATGACTAATGCAGTAGATTTTCTATAGAAAATAATGGATTTTATTAGGAAGACATTATTATTTATTTGTATTTAATTTTCGATAATTAAGAAAAACATATATATATATATATATATATATATATATTAATTTGTAAAATATTCGGATTGATTTGCTTGCCTTGTTTTTAAAGGAAAGAAATATTTACTAAATAATTTCTTTTTTTGAAATTCACAATCGAAAAGATGTCGATCTTTAAAAATTAAATAAGTTAGTTTAATGAAGCTATATAAGTAAAGCGTTTTTTTTTAAAATCTATAATTGATAACCATTCAGTCGAATAAAAAAAAATAACAATTTTATCTCACTAATTGATGTTTCAATTCAAATGATTAACACGTTGAAAAACGTTTTGAAAAAATATACGAGACGTTTTTGAATGGACGAAAATATAAAATGAATTATTTAGAATATCACTCATCGATGTGTAATTAATCAAGAGTACATACTACTTTGAAGAACAGGCAAAAAATTAATATTAATCACTTTAAATGAAAGTAATTAATTTATAAATTAAATTAGAACAAACGTGTTTCGATTTTACTTAATAAACTGTGAAGTGTATCACACGCACGTGTTCAATATGTACATACATTCATATATACAGCATATATATATATATATATATATATATATATATATATATATATATATATATATATATATATATATACACAACTATATACATCTGTATATGGTTGTTAACATATATGATTCAAATGTCGGTTTACTCCTGTTAGTAATTTCAACATGTAAATCATAAACATACATTTATAAAAATAGAAATTAATATTTATTAACTTGTTAATTTTTTTTATTTAATTCATCTACATACCTCATATAATACTTTTAGTATATTTTATTAAATTCTTTTTTTCGATAAATATTCTAGAAAGAATAGTTTATTTTTCAAAAAGTGCCACATTATAGTACATATTTTTGATCAAAACAATTTCTATTATTATTTTTTTACACTGAACATAATAATAACGACGATCTGCTTGCTGCGTCAAAATAATCATACGCTGGTTTTCAAAATAAAGTTCAATCATTTTCGGACATTATTCCATCATGTACCTTTCTATGATAAGTTCCACAAGTTTTATTTATAAAATTCTGAAAAGAGAAAATGTTTTCTTTTTTAAAAAAACATTAAGTATTCAAATTCTTTCGTTCTTTTTGCACTTACCTGTATATATATATATATATATATATATATATATATATATATATATAATGTAACACAATTATAAAAATATAATAAATACATATTAGAAAAATAAAACAGTGAAAACGTTTAAGAATTTATTGATTTAATTAAAATCAAAACGATATTCGATCATTCTGAAATAATATAAATGCTTCACATATCACTCGCACAGAAGTGCATTCTCTCTACGATTCACATCAAGTTCAGTGACTTGAACGTTACAACATCCTTCATTAGTTTCACTGGATGATTAAAATGTTTGAAATTAATGAAAGGAATACACATACTTAATGCGTCGCTCATAAATCGCACATTTGCTACTGAATAAAGGTATATTAATATATACAGTATAACACTTTTGACAAGGAGGAACTCATGCGTGAAGTTGAGACTACCTTGTATTATTAAACGCTTACAAACAGCAGCTCGACAAGAAGTAGCGTAACCTTCGATATTCTATGTAATAATATGTTGTTAGAGTCAATTACAAATCGATAACACACGATTTCGTGTTAAACGATTGCCAATATCGATGCTGTATGTGCTATTATTCTGTAACAGATTCTTCAGACCGTTCATGACTTCTAGTTGTTGGTAAATAGATGTGATCGGATCTCAAACGTGATCTAGTTCTTAAATATAAACAGAGTTTTCTATTAGTACGCGAGGAATGTCAATCATTTTAAAAACAAATTCAAAAATCTTTGCACATTTATTGTATTTTTTTTAGTAAAACCTGTCAAGAATTGAATTGTAATCGGCATTTTTTATCTGAGATTTGTTATTTTTATGTGCTGGATATGTTGGATATATGTTTGGATCTGTTTTTTTTTTATTTACCGTTGAAAATGATTGGAAAAATATATTTATTGGATAATCCATCAGATTTTGAAGAGATTCAGTGAATGTTACTCGAATCCGATGATGATAATGATAGAGTGGAATACAAAAATGAAAGTGATTTAGAAGATAATTATGTGGAAGTTCGTTCAGAAATTCGGATACCGAACAAGATATTTCTAATGAAGAAAGTGAAGATGAATTGGTTACGAATGAAGATTATTTTCTTGGTAAAGATAAAGAATCAAAATGGTGGAAAAATAAAATAAGAAAACAATTTAGAAGACAGCCGCAGTATATTTTGTTTCAACTTCCGTTAGTTCAGTCAAACGGAAGGAATTCCAAGACAGTACTTGGAAACTTGGAATTGATTTATCGCTGATGATGTTTTAGATCAAATATTATTATATACAAATGAATACATCGATTCTATTTCGAAACGGTGTTCAACAGAAAGAGATGCTAAACGAATAGATAAAAAAGAAATGAAAGTATTTTAGGCCTGTTATGTCTAGCTGGTTTATATCGATTAATCGGATAAATTTTCAAGATTTATGGGCTATAGATGGTAGTGGAATTGAAATTTTTATACTTATAAAGTCTTTACAAAGATTTAGATTTATTCACAATTGTATCAGGTTTGATGACAAACTTATCTCCTTAGAACGTCTGAAACTTGAGAAATTAACGGATGTGAGAAACATTTTTTCACAATTTGTAGAAAATTATAAATTATGCTACTCTATGGAAAAGAATGTAACAATAGACGAAATTTTACCCGGATTTGGAGACAAATGTAAATCCAACTATTGAAGATTCTGATTAATTAATGTTAAAAAATTTTTTTTAGTTTTATTTTCTTTCATTAACCATGTTTGCGTTATTTTGTAATAAAAATTTTTATTCTTTATATTTGTTTGTCCAATAATTTCTAGATTGTAACAGGAAATAAATAATCCACCATGTATTATATTTGCAGTGTTTTTTTTATGTTTTATCGCATTTTCGCACATACTAGCAATGAATTTATCTCTCGAATACAAGCGACCTAAGCTGAATTTTTTTCGACCGCGACCTCGACAAGGTTAATTATACTAGTAATTTAAATAGAGAAGAATTACATTTTAAGTATAAACAAGAAATAAACTTAAAGAGAAGTCTACTGAGAGTAAATGAATATTCTCAACTAATTTTAACAAATACAAGAAAAGCGGAACTCACTAACACTTAACAAGACTAAGAAAAGGATGAAAAATTGCTGAAAATCAAAATTTCATTCCATGTCAAAACGCTCATTGCACTTATAAATAATTTACTCTGCCATAAATCACAAATAATTCTTATTCTGATCGATATTTTTTTTTAAATCTGGATTGTTGATCATAACCTCGCCACTTTTGATTTTCGATTATGCACATCTAGACGGCGATGTAATCATACTCAGAGAGGCTGATGCACAGAAAAATGTTGATATTTCTTAGTAGTTTATTTAATTGATTCATTTTATTATTATTATTGTTCTTAACATAAAAAGTTTATAAAAATATTTCACAATATCATGTCTTCAGTATTATCTTATATTTTCATTTCAATAATTTCGTTATAATTTGTGAAGGTTGCTATTTAAAAATGAAAAAGCATCGAGATTAAATGTGAAAAAGTTTATATCAGGTTTTAGGACCAAACATTATATTGAAAGTAATTTACTGTCGTTATAAACATACATACATACATATATATATATATATATATATATATATATATATTGTTATATATATATATATATTCATAAAATTCTCTTAGGGCTGCGAAGCAATTTAAAAAATTTCCACGAATTTATTTTCATCCTTAAGATTCGACCAAATTTCAATAAAATAATAAATAAATGACGACGTTCCGCCGTCGCGAATTGCAAAGAAATTCGTTTTATGTCGATTCGTATTTTATTATTACAAGACAATAAAAGCTCGTGCTACATTTTCAGCTACAAGTACTTTACATGCGTTTCGCATGTTAACAGACACAGGATCGTAAATTCTGTACGAATGTGTTACTTATTGGCATGTCTGAAGTGGAGAACAACGGGGAAGTTTCATGTATGCTTTCTTTACATATCTCAATACGTACTGTTATACTTTATAACTGTTGATTTCTTTGAAAGACGTTCGAAATGATTTACAATAATGTCTGTGTATATATTTAATGATATTTTATGTGACTGAGTGAAGTGTTGTTTAATTTATATGCATATTAAAACGTTTTCGATTTTTGTTACAAAGCGCGAATAACAGATTTTATAACGGAGTTTATTATAAATAAGTGATGTTTTCTTTTTTTATTTTTTCTTTCTAGATCTAAGCATGCTCTGGGTCCCGGTGCTGGGCGCCATCTTGCTGTGGCTACCGTCCAATGGCGGGGCGCTGAGGACCCAAACAAGGGGACATGGGAATAAAAGTAAGTTTACAATTTAGTTTTGACATTGATTTATCAAACATATACATATATATATATATATATATATATATATATATATATATATATATATATATAGAGAGAGAGAGAGAGAGAGAGACGTTCACACAATAAAAATAAATTATATTTTAATATAAATGCCAATGTCGATATAATAAATATTGAGAAAAAAAGCAGTGAGTTCCAGCTGAACGAAGAAGAAACATTACAAGATAAAATACACAGATATACTAGCTATTTTGTGAATTACACCTCATAAATATAAAAATTGTACTTAACAATGATTTGTACACTCACTACTGAAAATTAATTTACGCAATTAATATATTTATTTATATATATATATATATATATATGTGTGTGTATTTATATATATATATATATATATGTGTGTGTATTTATATATATATATATATATATATATATATATATATAAATAAATATATAAAGTATATATCAGGTAATCAAGAAAGTTCTGTCGTTGTTATAACGTACAATAATTCCAAAAAATGTTCACACTTGTTATCAGACAAAATTCCAAGAATTGACTATCAGTAATATTAGCATGTGTTTTACTGTTAATTGTTGAATGAATCTTGAACTGTTCACTTTAATTTAAAAAATAATTCTAACCCTTAAAAATGTCTGTGAAAAATAGTGTAATTTGCTTTATGAATTTAAACTTGGGACTGACGCTACAGAAATTGCAAACAAAAGGTGTACTGCGTTTGAAGAAAAGACAGTTACATCAAGAACGGCTCAGAGAATCTACCCGGGATGAATCGATCAAATTCATGAATCCATTTACTTAACAATAAATTGTTTATCATAATAGTAAACGATCTTTTTTCAAATCTTAAAATATTAGTGGATTGATAGTATTTACACTTGAAATTATATCAAATACTATTAGCCCAAAGAAATATGCATTGAATTTTGTACAGAATATCAGTATTATAGTACAGAATGTGTTTTTTGTGTTTTCATAAAGAATAATATCAATAAAAAAGCCGTTTTTCTTTAAAACAGTTAATCTGAAATCCAAACAATGTTCAACTACAATGCATATTCTTTCAAGCGAATAAAACTTTACAAGCAGTATAATTGAATAATAAAATCTAGTTGAAAATAGGAAATATGCACAGAGTGAAATGTGTCAGTATGAATTTTATTCACTAATCTCAAAGTATAATTGCAGGTGAATAAGTTTTTATGGATTTTTTTATACGAGCGACTTAGAACAAGCATACGTATCGTTCATGAGATTCGCTACGCGAGTTCATTCTATGATTCATCGTCGATTTTTTTTCTGTGATCGGTCAGTGGCACAGGGTTAAGGACTCAATAGTTGATGAGACAGGCGTCGCTGGCGGATACAAAAAGCCGCCCTGCGACATGCCAATACTATGTGGCAGACGATCAGGCGGCAATGCAAAGCATGTTCAACCGTGGCCAATTATCTGCGTACTGCATTCCAATCTGGGCCTCGACGGAATCGACATGCCCATATATGTAGAGCCGTTGTATGTACGGACTCCTTGATGTATGATTTTTATCCCGATTTCGCTACTGCGCTACTATTTATTTATTATTGTATTGTGTACGACGATTAGACATACAATGGATAACATGTTTTCAAAATACAGACATTAAACAAGTAACAGTAAATAATTGACAAATATTTAAAGTACGATCCATCGACAAATACATGTTCTTAATAGAAAACTATATATATATATATATATATATATATATATATAGAGAGAGAGAGAGAGAAATAATTTATTTATATATCAAACATTATTTTTCATTCAAGTTCTATCAGTTATTGAATTTGTTCAGGCAGGATATTTAGAAAAAAATATTAAATATACATATTTAAGAATTTATATTAATTCTCTCTACAATTTTTATTATTTCATGTATAAAAATGGCAATTTATTAAATAATATGTGTTCTTTAATGAATAAAAATCCATATTTAATGTGCTTATAATGAATAGTTTTAATTTTCCAAAATATTATTACTTAAAATATGAATATATATAAAAATATAATTGATTTTTTTCCATAATGAATCACAAACTAGTCGAAAATGACTTATTTATTGAATTATTTCAGTGCTTAACAAAAGATAAAAGTATAAAAATGATAAAAAAATAGTATATATGAAATGAGATTGAATGTTTTTGATTAGAAACGTTTTTGTCATTTGTAAGATGAGTGAAAAATTTAAATTGTGAAAAATAAGTAAGTTTCATTTAAAATTCAAATTCAGACTGGATTTCGTTTTATGGTAAGAGAGTAAGTGGTTCAATTTTTATCAATTAAGTTTACTTCTACATGAAATTATGGAATTGCTGTTTTTATGAAAAATAATATAAAAATATGTTTTATTAGATTTTGATCTCATTGATGTTTGTTGTACATCATTTATTTCCTGTTCGTTTTTCTACATTTTTTTAAATAGTTACTAGGTAAGCAAATTGTGAATCTATGAAAAATATTAGACTTATTAAATATTTAAAAATAATTACAAGTCGTCATGTTTGATTTTTATCTCGAACTTTTTCACGATCTCCTAGATTTTCATCTCATCTCACTATTTACATATTCGAAAAAAAAATATAAAAAAATAAGAACAGAAACACATTTCATAAAAATTAAAAAGAAAAAAACACTCGAGTACACCTGACAACTCTATAATTAGAAATACCTCGACAGAGTCATCAACCCGTAATAGCTCATTACAGTAATGTGTAATTAATAATAAAAGTTTACATTACAATTAAACTTTCGTTGTACTGAAATGAATCTTAATAATACTACGTCATATTTATAAATAAAAATATACCAGAAATAACAGTTGCGGAGAATACAATATCTGAAATTCATATTGCGGACTGAAATTTCGATGCAGTTATGCATATTCCTCGCTTTCTTGTGAAAATAACGTGCAATTCAATTTATGGTTAGGAACACACGTATAACTGTGGGCCTGGGTTGAACGAATAAGTAACGTTTCAATCAAAAGCTTCAATGATTCGATGATTGAGGAAGAGAAAGAAAATTGGTTGAAACTGTATATATTATGACGTCACATATATATATATATATATATATGTATATATGTATATATATATTTGTATATATATATATATATATATAGAGAGAGAGATAGAGAGAGAAAGAACCATACTATATAAAAACGAAAATCAAACGGCGTACAAAATCAATTTGGAAAATGTGATAAAGATTGTAAAATACATTATTTTTTATTAAGGAAGAACTGTTTTCGAATTTGGAAGGGCAGTGAAAACTGAAAAAGTGAATTTTTAACTTCATCGTGAAAACAATAGCAAATTAATTTAACAATAAATTTTTTTTCTAATAAAGATAAATTGTCTCAAAATCTCCTTGGAAGCACTGTGTCTCTACTTTATTGATTTGTAGAAGATATTTTTAATTGAAGAAAATTGATTTCCTTGAAGAATGCCTCGTTTACAAGCAGTGATTTCATTATTTTTTAATGGTAGAACCCTACATTTCTCTTTCTTCTCTCAATAATAAAAACACGCATTTCTCGTCACTTTGTCCACAGGACAAAGTGTATACGGTGATAATAAAAGTTTGATTTGTCAGCTCATATGTTTTAAGTTTAATTCATTAAGTTTCATTCATAGATATTTTTTTGCGTAAATATGTTGAAAAAACCAATCAATAGGATTTTTCCTATGTTTCCTTCTATTTTCCTGTCAATTTTAACGGGTTGTATACTAGTTCTATATAATATAGTTCTTGCTCTGTACCTTTTCTTACTTTTATGAATACATTTTTCACACTCCATAAACCACAAACTTTTGTTAATTAAAAATGATAAATATTTGATTATGAAAATATTTACTATTTTTCCTGCTGATTATTCGCATTTTGATGGATATATTATAAGGATATATCAAAAAGAAAAATCAGATTATATGCACCTTTGTGTTTTAAAGATAATTTCAGTAATTAACAGATTGTTGTAAAATAAATTTAAAGACAGAAAAATTAATTTAGAAAACTGCTATTTTCAAGACAAATTTGATAATATGGAAAGTTGATAACATAATAATACAGGAAAAATGTATTGATTAATTAAAAACTATTGATAAAATTATAAATAACTAATACTTACTAATAACTAATAAAAACTTGAAGCTGATGGAAAAAAGTGTTTTTTTTTAAAAAAAAATAAAGAATTTACTCTTATACTTGACTAAACATCTTGATTTAAATTAAGATGCAAAGATAAAATGTGCAATTAATTTTTTTTAAAGATATTGCAAGAACAGTAATCATACATCAAATATATTGATAAAATTTCGTAAAAAACAGCACTTTAAATATAATCACCTTACATGAAATTATTATGCGTACATATTTGTATATATATATATATATATATATATATATATATATATAAATGTGTGTGTATGTGATAAATAGATTAAACCGCTTATAAAAATAATTGCACCGCCTACACTTTTTTAATACAGGTCAAATCCAGCCCCTTTTTAATCGACGTTACCTTCACTGATTTACCGTCTGTTGTGGGCTGTATATTATTATAACTGGGTAAGATGTATATTAGAGCCAATCGGCAAAAACCAGATTCCGAATGTCGATTTTTTTTCTGAGTCAGAACAAAGTATATAATTAAAACGTACAAAATATAATTTCTATTTCAATCTTACTATAGAAAAGTAGGATACTTTTTAATTATATTTGTGGTACTATTTTTTAGGATTAGATTACTAAAAATAAATAATTGAAATGTAAAGTTGTTCAATTTTGGATAACTGTTCATCGGAAAAAAAATTAAAACCGTAATTAATTAATATACTAATAATAACAGACATGAATATAAAAAACAATGGTGTTGCTCGAACGATTCGAAATTCGAGCATTGAAGGGTTTTTTTTTTAAATAAAAATAACATGTTGTAAGGTATGGTATACATTTGTAGCTAAAGGGAGAATATTTTTTGATTAAAATTTAATTGAAGGTAATTACATTCGAAATACATAAATCCACAGCGAAATGAAAAATAAAATAAGAATATATTTTGTGGTTCTCTGAATTTGAAAACGGTCAGACAGGACATAAAATAATGTAACACTTGAGGAACAAGAATGAAAAAGTTTCATATAAGAAGTACAACCCGTTCAAACAGAGCTGTAAAATTTAAGTGAAATGATAAATTAACATATACAGAATAGATGCTGAGTGATAATAATGAATACATATAGAAGATTTACAACGATATACGACGTTTGATAAATATTTTCCAAGAAGGATTAAATATTAGAAAAAAATAATTCGGTGTTTTTTTATATAGAAAATGAATGTTTGTGGAAAAATGGAATACATTTCAGTTGATTTTGGAAATTTTTATTATCTAAAAAATAATATAGTGAACGAAAGATGACAAAATAGTGTAATTTTACAGTTCATATTGCACTTTGAATTTACGGACAAAAAATAAAATATAAATCAAATTCCATCTCTGCTTTTCACTTATATTGTTATTTATAAAATATGAAAATCAACGAAACATGTATTCATTTCTAAACAAATCATTAATCAAAAAACATTTTCGATTAATGAATGAAACCGTTTGGTATTTTCTGTGCTGTAATAATACCAATATTCCAAGATAATAGACTGTATAACTGTTCTAACTATTTCCATTAAGAAAATCGATTTTCTGTTTAGTATGTCACGAAAAATCTATACAAATCCACAACAGGAATATAAAATAGAATTATTAATTAAATTATTTACTCTATTAGCTTACATTATCGTTGCCCGTTTATAAATTTAAACACATTCTAATTGAATATAAACACATGATGCAACATTATTGATCGTAAGAAGTAATTGTTATTGTTATAAGATTATACATCTAATCGAAGATGCCGCCTTGTAACCTCTTAATTAATAAATAATTATTATTATTGTTATTATTATGCTTGTTGTACAAAATCATTATTAAAACGTTACATAAGACAACGATAAGTGTTCGTATCCAGATTAACACTTGTGCACCGATACGAACGTCTCGTCCTATATGAATAGCAAATATCATGGATGTTTCGCCGCATTAATTACTGTAACTGTTGTTCTGTCAGACATGTAAATAATTAAAAGTTATTGTCACAGTCGAGTCACGTACGCATGTAATGCCCACACAGAATAACCACGTGTAATTATCAAAAATTTCAACTGAACTGTCTTGCACCGCATCTGCAGCACCGGTGGTTATTAACTCGCCGCCACTAAAAAGGTACAATTTAAAGAATCGGACAGGCTCTACGTTAATTAAAGCAATCTTTTTTTTTACTCAGTAATGACAGTTCGTACGGGTTCCTGTCATGTTTTCTTGTTGCACCGAAGATTATTATTTCAATGCACCGCTGGTTCAGAAATTTACTTTTTCAGCTATAAATCATAATTTAAATTGATCGTTTACTGCACGTAAAATGCACTAATTGAGAAAAATATACTTGTGTATGATATTTTTCGAGAGGTATTAACAATAAACAAGAATCTGTAAAACGTATCCTGTTTTTAATCATCGTCAGATAATGCCATTAAATACTTCCGCTCTCATCAAACACTTTTATTTATTTTAAACTTGTTTCTAATTCATTCACTACAACTAATGACAATGTTGAACTTTTGTCATTGAATATTATTATACGAAATGTTCATATATTCTTCTTGAGAAATGTTTGACTCTAGATATTTATTTTTTTTGTGTGTGGTTTAATATGAAGAGTGAAATAAAAAAAAATCTCTTTTAAAATAAAGTTGTACGGATGTAAAAAATATGTTGAGAAATTGTTTTATTCATTTTTCAATGTCGTACTGTGACGAATCTGTTCTGTATGAATATTTTTTTAATTACAGGTTATCAAATAAGTCCGAAACCATGCACGGTAAATAACCTAGAAGGGACGTGCATGTTCGTCTGGGAATGTATAAAATCAGAAGGCGAGCATCTCGGCATGTGCGTAGATTCATTCATGTTCGGTTCATGTTGCTCGCACAACCAAACGTCGAATTCGATTCCCGATTCCGAATCAGATAAACACCAACATTCGTCACATCATAATCAAGGACCGGCGATATTGTACTCGCCACCAGATAAAACCGGGCAACAGCAGCAGCAGCAGCAACAGCAGAGACCACAACGACCGCACAGCGGAGGTTATAGACCTGATAACCAGAATACAAGACCGCAGCAGCATACTGTTTCGAAAAGGCCAGGACACGAGATATCGAGGCCGAGTTTCGAAACGTCGCGGCCGAATTTCGAAAATGGTCGACCGGATAATACGAAATTGAAGCCGGAGATCGGACATGCGGGACAACATGGCGTCGCTGGTTACAGACCGAATTTAGAAACTGGAAGACCGACGGAGATTAGTACTGTGAATGATATTAAAACCAGTTCACGTCCACATTTATCTAGTCAACACGAGTTCAATTTGAGTCCATCGCAAAGGCCGAGTAATCAAGCTTCAAACACAAATTCGTAAGTAACACTTCTCTCTCTCTCATATATATATATATATATATATATATAAATAAATTATTTTAATAAGTGACAAACATAAAAAAGAAATTCAATTTTTAAAAATCTCTAAAGGTTTTCTTAAATTACTAGATGGTATTCGTTTTCCCACAAACTTTTATATTAAAAGCTCGGTGAAATCATATTTTGTACAACTAATTTCGAATTGCTTCATATTTGAGTAGTATTTTGAATCCAGTCGAAAAAAACATGAAACAAAAAACATGAAACTGATTGAAAAATAATAACATAAAAGTGACCTAAAGGAGAATATATCAACGAAACAAATATTTTTCATTCTAATTTTGTAGCTTCAATTATATGTCATTTAATATTTAAATAATGTCTATGTTTTTAGAAATATGTTTGAAAAATGACAAAATTTGAAATATTGAAAAAGGTTAACTTCTAAAGATAAAAACGTTTTCTTACAGGCAAATAAATTTATTTTAGAAAATTAGTTCTTTCTGAAGTAAAATAATGTTTATCTTTTTTCGTTAAATATTTAATTCTATGCGAGAAAAAGTTTCTACAAGATATATATATATATATACAATTTTGTTAGCTACTTGTTAAGAAAGAAAAAGATAAAATGTCGCATTCGTAGACGATAAACTAGTTTTTTTTTAGGAGGATGTGACATCTTTTTAGGCTAAAAACAATCTTTCTAGAGAGAAAATGTTACTGAAAATTAAATATGTATTCTTTTTAGAAACAAAAAATTAACACTGAGGGTATATAATTTTCATATCTATAGTGTTTTAGAAGAAAAACTAGTCTGAATAATATGATTCTATTCAAGCTTTTGTTTTAGAGAGAGAATATTTTTGTAAAACAACAAATATGCAATTCAAAAAACGAATCTTCCTAGATATGGCCCGACAATTTTTTTTACAAATAAAAAAATATTTTTTTTCTCTGGAAGGAATTAATTTTTTTAGTATAATACTGATAAATTTTCCATACACAAAAAAATATTTTTTTTATTCTTTAACTTATTAAATATTTAAAGAAGTGATTAATTTATTAATTAGTTTAATATTAATAAGACATTATGAAATTAAACCAGATGATGAAAATTTTTGATTTTTACCGGAGTTAAAATTCAGATAACATATTCGAAAAATTAACAAAGATTTTAATATTTTCTTTAATTGGTTTCCAGTGAACGTTTAGGTGCTGCACATCACAGTATGTTTATTACAAGCGCCATGTCACGGCCACTGGCTGCAACAGTCAGGCCGATAACAGTAATTTCTGCTTCATCTCGACCAGCAAGTGGTTCAGTTTTATTCCCATCTGTTAGCTATACAACCAGTACGACACAACCCCCTCGAGGGAGCGCCAGTTTACGACCAGTTTCTACTGAAGAATTAGGTATTAAATTATTTTACTTGCTTAAACCAGTATAGTGTTTTTTTTCAAAATGAAAAATTACAAAATTTTTATAGGACTATATAGATATTTCACGAAAATGGTGCCAGTAAAATAAATACAAATGCGGATATAAGTTAGTGGAATAAAATTAATAAATGGGGCAATAAAAAATGAAATTTTTCATGCTTTAAAATGGTACACAAGGATAATGACACATTGTGTTATCAACATATAATAAAGTCTCAAAATAGTAAAATATCGAAGCTTGAGTTAGGCTCTGAAAAATCATTTAACTGATTGATTTTATTTTTATCCAGAGTGAATTATATTATCAGATAATTCAAATACCAGTTTCCGGGGAATATCAAAAAATATAATATAAATAGTTTAGTAAAAAAAATATAACATTAGATTGGTAAGAAATTGAAAAAAATTAAGGTCGGGATTAAAAAAATAAAAACCGTAATTATTTTGTTACCAACCTAATACTTTAAATATTTGAAGCATTTTAGCGACTCTGATAATCACTTATTGATCATACTTAGTGTTTATGGCAGACATTGATATAGTCCATCATACTTGTCCTTTTTTAAAAGTAAAAACATTCCTGTAGAATATTTTCTACAACAGGAGAATACTACATCTCGAGTTTTATGATTTATTTAATGATTTAAGGTGCATAGAAATCAATCTAATAATATTCAAACATATAAAAATAACAATACCCCCGGTTTAACATTCATTCAGTCATTCTTTATTTTAAGCTGAGTAAATTCTGTGTCCATATGCCTAAAACTAATATAGAACTTCGGTTAATCCATTCAGAGCTTAATAAAAAAATAGAGAGATATAACTTGTTAAATTGTTGGCTTCCGATCTCAGAATAATTAGAACAAAGAATTAGAAGTAAATAAACCTGAAATTCTTGCATGAAGACAGAGAAAGGGGGAAAATAATATATTGAGAATACTGGGAGTGTGTTAGGAACAGAGATTTAGAGCTTACACGTTAAAATCAGCTCAGATGCTATTTTACTGTTATGACAGCGAATTTTTAATATAAAGTGTTAGATTTTAGTTATATTATTCGGTAATTAAATTCGTATTTTTTCTATATCTAATAAAAAACGTTTTTACAGAAACATCCGAAACGTGGAACACAAGACCGTCATTATCATCATCCGGAGTCACCGTTTGGCAAGTGACGACCGAACCTAATTTCATAACGAAACCGCGTCCTTACAAACCGTTGAACAACGATTCATTGAAACCGAAACCGACGAAGAAGCCAACGACTCCTTCCGTTTCGACACAACGTTTCAAAGTGACGACCACACGAAAACCGTACACGACGCCAACGAAATCGGCGTCGTCTTTACGTCCAGTCGAAAACAATAAACCGTATTTGATTCAACACGATAGTTCTGTTCACAAACCTAATATCAATGAGACAACTATATTGAGTCTTGTGTCGAACGAAGGGCCGCATAAAGGACAAGGCATGCCTGATATTCATTCTTTGAGGCCGACACCATCTACGGTATCGTCTTCGACAGATCTGTCAAATTTAGCAGCGATTTTGGGACATACTTTGTCACCAACCAGTGATTCTATGATGCCTACATCAACTTTGAGCTCGGTCTCGGCACATAATAACAGGACAGCAAGTAAGTTCTATTATCTTTCATTAATTGTTTGAAAGTAAACTTCAATGTATTGCTGATAAAATTTATACACAATTAAGATTATACATAAAAATTGCAGAGTATATAAATTCGATAACGGAATAAATTGCAAACAAATTATGCAAATATCTTAATAATTCAAGTTTAAATTAGTTGGTTAAAAACCATGAGTTTAATCAGAAAGGATTTTCTTATAAATGAATCATCAAAATTTATTGAAGTAATTATAATAAATCCTCAAATCAGTAAATTTTGATTAAAAAGTATGAGTACATTTTGACTATAAATAAGAAGTATAGATTGTAAAAAAAATTGGGATAATCATTTAAATAAAGAATTAAATATTTAACCGATTACATAAAAACTGAAATACATTATTAAAATATTTATTATTAAAAAAAATGGTTTTAAAAACTGTTACAATTTTTATTAGAGATACAATTTTTTCACTTTTAATTCGAACACTGAAAAAAATTAGATTTATATAGACTTCTGAATATAGTATATGATAATTACTCGTATATAGTTTTGGTACAGAAGATAAATTCATTTTCATAAATGAACTACTCTTCACGCATTTATTGAAATGTGTAACATTTACCCATTAATTGTGATTTTGTATTATATGCATTTCAGTAGCGATGCTTTCATCTTCAAAGAGTTGAAGTACAGAAAAATTTAAAATTTAATGATATTTTTTTATTAATAGATTTTTCTGTTCGGCGTTAAGAAGATGGAAGCATCGTCATTGAAATAGATGTCAGTCAGAATCAAAATGATTAACATTTTAGTAGTGAAATTGTTTTCTTTTTTCAAAAGTAATTAATTTGTCTATACAAGTCAAATTTAGATTTTAAACTTAAGTAATTGAAGACTTGCAAATCTACATATTGTACGTGTAAATATTTATTGTTTCTAGAATGTGGAGTTACACCATTATATCCTAGACCAGGAAAGAGAATAGTCGGAGGAAAAGACGCACCGTTTGGAAAATGGCCTTGGCAGGTAAATTCTTTTTATGGTCTTAAAAAAAAGAATGATTTCACTATGATTCACTATTGAATTTATCTACTAAATTTTTATATCTCGATAATTTCATAATTGAATTTTGTTATTGAATTTAATTATTGAATGTACAGAAATATATTAATGACTTAATAGACATGAAGCTCGAAAAAAGAGAGTTTTATAGATGAAGATGATCGCGAAATCCTTCTTCAGTTCATAACGACCAACTGAAGACGTTAGTTGAATCAGAACCACACGAAAAAATCGAGAGCTTGCTCTATAGCTAGGGGTTAGTCATCTAACAGGTCTTGACCACTTAAAACAGCTAGGAAAGTCGAAAAAGAGAAAAATGTACATGAATTCGAAGCTAATAAACCGCAATTATCTTTCTACCGACCTAATAATATAACATCGATCGTGAATGAAACATTAGTCACTTTTATAAATAACTTTTTCACTTATCCCAAAAGTCATAAAATTTGGTTCTGATCACAAATGTTCAACAATTGATTTTTGATCATTTTTAATCGTTGCTCATGTGGATTTCAATAGTAATACCAACATCTACTTCACACTAAGATCCATAAAAATGTTTTCTCACATTAATTGCTAATAAATTTAAATTCACTAAGCAGCACAGTAAACATTCTATGTAGAGACAAAGAGAAATAAGTATACGAGTTTGAAGCTCATAAACCGCAATTATTTTCCTACCAACCTAACAGTTATTATTTTCTACAAATTATCTCAAATTAAATAACTTTATATAAAAGAATATACCGATCTAATATTTTTGTTAACATATTTTTTTTATTTTATGTTTTACCAAAATACACACCGGAAAATGTACTTTAAAATGATATTAATATGAACACGATGAACAGACATTTTCACTGAAAAAATAAAGTTAGAATTCAGCGAACAAAAACCGCAATTATTTTCCTACCGACCGAACATATATATGAAGAAGAATAATAGAGACATTTAAGTTCATTTCATTAAAAAGAATATGTGTTTCACGAGTTTTTTCCCTTTTGACATTATTATGAATTGTGATTCGCACGTTCTCGAAAGTACAAAAATAAATCTCTCTTATGTTGTAATCCATTTATAATTTTCACACAATATTCACGCCCTCACGAGAGATCACCTCGTCTGACGCGCACTTGACGTCAATTTCAAGGGGGCCCGCGTCCAAAATAAGCACCATCATCCGCAGAGTTATTGCTTGACAGCGGATATATCATCTACTTGAAAATTCTATATCACACTGTACGTTATAAATCACAAACAACGTTGCAATAATTTCAGTGGAAGAAAATTCTTAAACGGACACACATTTATTTTCTCGCGGCGCCGAGGTAAAAAGTTATTCGGCCCGAACGTGTGTATGCGCACGTTAAGATAAACCGAAAGAAATCATTCCTTTAATACGTGTTTTTATCAACTGTTGTAAGTTGCTGCATGTTTCCGCTCGATCCCATATCAAGCGCAAGCTGCCGTGTTTCTTTAAAACTGGCCCGACTCGTGATATTTCTGGGCTCTGGCGATAAGAAAAGTGAGTAAAGGAAAAGTCCGACACGAGCTCACTAGCATTGCGCAGCGCGTTTGTGATCTATGTACAAGGACGTGTTTCTGAAAGATGTGGGTTTGACGTACCACGTTAGTCTTCTGTGTTGAGTTTATTTTTTTTTTCTTTCGCTACAGGCGAAAAAGACTTTGATCTAGGTACGTTCGTTCGTTCTTTCTACAGAAACTGATGGAATTTTTCCATGAAAAGTTTTCCGATTTTCTTAACTTTACATTTTTTTCCTATACACAAATATGAAGTTCTATTTTAGAAAAGTTTTCGCATTCAGAATTGAATGAAAGAAAACAACTAATAATTTCGAATTCGATTTTCAAGAAAAATAGACAGCGTTAACATAGTTTTATGAAAAAAAAACATACAAAGAAATATTACTTTAAAACATCATCTCTATGATGTCATGAAGTTTTATGAACTTGCATAAAATGTGTAATTATTGTCATTCTTTGATATATTCATAAAACATTCAAATAATATGAAACTATTTAATATTTTCTTTAAATATAAATTTTTTTATGAAAGAAAATAATTAATAGTAAATTTCAAACTCTGAACAATGACTTTTCTAAATGAGAAATGGAAAAAATAAATAGAAAAGAATGAAGACAATATTTATTTAATTTTTATACTTATATAAATAAATCTTTTATTTTGTGATTTTTAAACATAATAAATTTTTCGACATTTTTCATTTTACAAATTTGACTTCTAGATTCAATAATATGCTGCTTCAAACAAATAATTTTAGTTATACATTTACTTGGCACATTCAATTCGTTAAATTTCATTAGTTTTCAATTAAATTTCATCGAAATTAAATTAAAGAAGTGACAACACCGGTTTAATAACATATTCTAGATATTAGATATAAAAAAAATCATTAACTTTGTATGAAAACAATTAAGGTATTTTGAAATAATTTAACAATTGATTATTTTATATTAACTAAACATTTCGAACATTAAAAAAAATTTGGTCCAGTTAAATGTTAAATGTATCATGTGTACAAAATAATACGGTGCCTTTTTTAAGAAAAGGCATGTTTATGGAAAAGTGGAACAAATTTCAATCCACAAAATATTTCTCATTATTTGACATAACTTTTCTTCATTCCTTTGCGTTTTTCCTTTCTCACTTCGGTGACAAAGTCCCTTGTTGAAAAAAATGACAGATTTAATTCTATGAAGTCAATGCATTTTCGGATCTTCTACAGTTTTTTTTCATTTTATGCTTAATTTACTATTTTAATAAAAGAGAATATATTAAATCATTATATGCGTATTTATTGATTCTAGGTATCTGTAAGAAGAACATCTTTCTTCGGTTTCTCAAGTACACACAGATGTGGAGGAGCCATTCTTAACGAAAACTGGATTGCTACAGCTGGACATTGTGTTGACGAGTAAGTGAAATTTAATAGTAATTTTTATTTTTAAATGTATATTTAAGAAACGTGTATTTTATATTTTTCTATATCGACGAATTGAAATACTATAAATTTAAAATAAAAGGTAATTTAAGTAAATCAAATATTTTGAAATATGATAAAGAAAAGAATGTGTATTATAATGGAAATGTTCGTCGATTATTATATATCACTATTATTAAAGATTTTACTTTTATTTAAAACAAGTAGTAAAATTCTAAATGTGACAAAGAAAGAAATATTTTAATTAGATGTGCAAATTGTATAAAATATCTGCAAAAATGGAATCATTAACCTGTTTTAAAAAATATACATTAATAGAAAGTTATACAGGTAATGTCAAAGTTAAATTACAAAATAAAATTTAATTGAAATAATCTGAAAAATATTTCAGATGATTGATGATATGCAATACAACACTTAATTATAATTTCTATAAAAATTAATGAAAAATCAGATTTGTTCTAATAGCATGGGTTTTAATTATTATATAATTAAATTTAGGCTTCCACATGAAAGTATTAAAAAAAATTCAAAATATGATTTTATTTTTACTTTTTTTAGTATTTTAGTTCAATTCAGTACTAAAATATAATTTAACTATAAATATTAATTAAAAATAACATCATTTTTTAATTTTTGAGATCTTTTTTAATACTTTATGTGGAAGCCTAAATTGACTTATCCTATATATATATATATATATATATATATATATATATATATATATATATATATAAAATTTTTGTAAAAGTAAATTTGGTAGAATAAAAAACTAATTTTTTTTTATTGGAAAAATGTGATATGTAGTTTTGATGACAAGCAATTATTTGCATGTAAATGATTTCTAATATGTACTTCATTGTATGATTTAAATTATGTAAGCATTCAAAAAGCTGTAGTTATAATGTATTTGTAGTTACGTTTCTTTTAAATTTCGACATTAAAAACAATGCGTTTGTTATCTAAACAATTTAAGTTATTATTTTTATAGTTTTTATATTCTAATATAAACGTTATTGAAAATTACATTTAAAAAACATATCGAAAAGACCGACTAGTAACACATTAATACTGCACCTCTACGCCGAGCCGATTCAATGTTGTTCGGCTGCTCGAAATAATAAAATTGCAGATCCGGCGTAAAAATGGTTGATGAAATGGAACACAATAAAATGTATCGCGGTACATGGCACGTATACGGTAAATATCTATGCGGACGTTGTAGTGGGGTTTCGAACTCGTTACCCGCATTGAAGAGCGTCGTAAAACGACGCACGTGTTTGCAAGTGTGATGCGCGGATAAACTGTTTTATTTGCAACAATGTGTTGAGTGTAGTTACCACTGTATAGCCCATTTATAAATACATATTATTCAAGCACTTCGAAATTGTTCGGATACGTTTTTGTGTGCTCCACGTATCATTTAGAGTTTATTGACAATTGTGCTTTTTTGCGCATTATGAACACACGGTTATAATTCAAATTTGTTTAATATTAAATATCACGCTTGTAATATATATATATATATATATATATACACACATTTAATTTATATATTTGTACACAAAATAGGATTCATATTTTCATAATGTCATATATGCAAATACAGATAAAGTTTATTTTTAAAGAATGTAATTTCCAGCATTTCTATTTTTTTTTCTTAGTAAGTTATTGAAATTTAAATCTAATTTCATTAAATAATAACATTTAATATGTATTAAATTTTTTAATGTGTTAATATTTTGAACATTTACCGAAATTTAATAGTCTAACACTTATAAAAAAAATTTAATTAAGCAGTTTAAGTTTGTTGAAAAAAGATGAAAAATATTTTTTCAGTGAAATAATTATAGTTATTTACTTAAAAAAAATAATAGTAATTGAAAATATTTCATTTTACAAAAATGATTCCGAATCTCAGATAAATAGTGATTGTTTTTTTGACAAAAATTATCATAGTTTATTTAGTTAAGACTACAGCATTAATTAAAAGTAATTACAAGATATTTACATATTACAAGTTTGTTCAATGTAATGATTATAAAGAGAAGTTTTTTTTTGAAAATCTGTATATTGAAAAAATCAACCCAAATACTAAAAATCGAATTTTAAACTTATACTTGTCTATGAATTATCACCTATGAACTATGTGATATATTTTAAAAATATTATTGAAATTAAAAAAATGTTTCAAGAATATAAGAGCATGAAGTTTTCTTCAATTTGAATTTTTTTCTCTAATCTTTATTCATCTTTACTTTTTTACAAATAAAGTTAGTTTTTGTAAATACCATCACTAACGTATAAATTAAATTTTCGGAAGTAACAATTATTCTCAATCAAATTATAAAAGTGGATCATAAATTTTTTTAAATTTTTCGAATAAAAATTCAAATGGACATTACTACAAACATTAATATTTTCTAACCATAACAATGTTTCAAATAAAACTTAGTTTTTGACATTTAGATTTTATCAGCATTGAGAAAATTTTTCTTTAGTTTTTTCAATTAAACTTTATTTTATTAGAATTTTTTAGAAATTGATTTTATAATACAAAAAAAATATTTGGAAAAATTAAATATACTAAGATTTACAAACTATCATGAATATTGTTTTAAAATTAACAAGTTAAATACAGTTTTGAAAAATTTAAAACAAAAATATTGTTGGAAGTTAGATTGTACTGATGAAATAAAGAATTTATACATAACAAAAAATAGTTCATAAGAAATAAATATAAGTGAATATTCTTATTATGAAAATAAATTTAGGTAATCATTTAAATTAAATATAAAGAAAATTAATTTCTAGAATTTTTATTTATATTTAAAATATAAAAATAATTCACAATTTTATTTTAATTACATTTCATATTTTTTTGTGTTTTAATTTTAAATATATACAGAAATTCAAAAGTGTCTGCATTAGCCGTACAAAAAAGATTTTAAAATTAGAATTACATTTTCATAGACAAAATATGCAAAGCGCTTAATAAACAATTTAAAAATATTAAAACATTTTTGAAAAGAACTTAAATATTAAATGTAAAAATCTTTAATGTACGTTGCCACTTCTACACCGCGCTGAGGTTGCAGACATGTAGAAGGTCAGCTGATTATTCGTCAGCTCTAAACATGAACACGCACTAAAAAAATATATATAGCGGATAATTTAATTTGTTTATCAATAGCATGCTTTTTGTAAGTTAATGAAACTTAATAAAGCACGATATTGATCATAAATTAATGAGAGACTGAAATTTACCGAATGGTGTTCATATTTAGTTTTTTCTTTATGATTGCACTAACTTCGCAAAAATTAATCAAAAATAGACAAACTTCGCAAAAACAAACTGCGCAAAAATTAACAATTCTTAACAAATATAAACTTCGCAAAAAATAATTAGAAATAAACTGCGCAAAAACAACTTCGCAAAAAATAATTAGAAATAAACTGCGCAAAAACAACTTCGCAAAAAATAAGTTTCGAAGAAACATCAAAAATAAAATTAAGCAAGAAATGGTATCAAATAATATCGAAGAAACATATACATGCAAAAAAGTAGATACATACGTTGTTACCTTTTAAATTGATTTCAGTTTAAACTTACTAAAGAAATTTTAATTCCAGTTGTAGACATTAGTTGAAATAAATCCTTTAATAATTATTTGATTTAAAGTTTTCCTTTTACAAACAAACACTATGTATATAAATGTCTTGGGCAACCTATAAAAAACCAAATATTAATACAAAATCAAGTCATAAAATTGAACGATACATACTTTTATTTATTTTGCAGGTTCTCCCAAGTTCTTGCAAATTTCACTAACTGTTAAACTGCGTCAAAAATGTTTAAAATAAATAAAAACTGCGCATAATACAAACTGAACATACAAACAATTGTATAAGCAAACGCAAAGTCGGGACCAAAAAATTATAATACAATTATGAACCAAAACAAACTATGCATAGAAATTTCAAAATAAGAAGACGCTCATTTTGAAATTTCAATTGCATGCAAAGTTCATATACTTTTGATACATAACTTATTAAGAACCCTATTCTAGAGTACTGATACAATTTGTAGCAGTACTAGTGAGTAATGATATTTTTATCAGTTACTCCTGATGATCCAGATGTTGACTTGATGGCTTCATGGACGGGAAGTTTAGAAAATATTTGAAATGAAGTTAATTGAAATTATTTAAAATTATTTAAAATAATTAAATTAAAAAAAATACTGTAAAGAATTAACTATTAAACTACTATTTAGAAATAAGCAATTTAAAAATCAATGCAAAAAAAATTACACAACAGAACAAAAAATTTAAACAGAACAGAACATGAAATTTTAAAATTACAATGAAAACTACTTTAAAATCAAAAAAATTATTAGAATGGAACTGAAACATTTACTACAAAAATTAATTATTAAAATCAAATAAAAGGGGTATGAACGATGACGTCTAGTAGCTGAAAAGAAAAATCTGCAAATCATAAAAAAATAATTAGTAAATCTCTAAGACCTGTCATACGATTTGTATGAACAAGTCATTTCTACAGACACCTGCTACAAGGTGATCACATATACAAATCCGTGAAGCGGACTCGCATATGCGTAACTGATCTACCACTGCGTCATCGCAGCCTGTTCTAACGCTGAAAGTCATGTGTAAAGTGTGTGGTACGAGTAGTGGCTTCAATTACGCATAAGCAATTCATCCACCACCGACTCGCAGTGTGTTGATTGCATCACCACCCATACTGAATAAATATAACATCTTATATATTTATTAGATGAATAGTTACACAATCGGTGTAACATTTGTAATACATATATTTTAGAAAAAAAAACGAATAGAAAGATCTAAGAACGGTACACAAACATGTAATCAGACAACAGTATCGTTTCATCAATTAAACTGATATTAATTCTGATTTATTTGATCGGAAAAAATATTGATGAGACGATATCGAACACGAATATAAAACAGCCTAAGCTCCTGATTTTAAGAGGACTGATGGAGTTTGCGTTTGCATACAATTCAAAATATAAATGAAAAATAGATTAAAAACCTGTGGTTAGTCTATATTTACAATTATGGCGTTTATTATCCATCATCATACTGCGGTACAGATCCTTCGTAACAACACTAATCACTGATCACCTACTATTAGCTCTTATTTATATATGTCTCTGTAAAATATATATATATATATAAAATTTCGTTAAATGAAAAACTTCCACATAAAAAATGGAGTTATTAAAAAGAATTTAAAGTTTACATTTAAGCAAATTTTAAAAAATAAATCAAAGAACTATTAGTTTCGTGCAATGTAGGATGAAAATTTATACCTGTAACAAAAAGAAAAAAAAACAAAATTAATATATATATATAAAACAAATATGTATATACAATACATTCATCTTCAAACAAACATTAATATCGAATATTTTTATCTTGGAAATTTCGTTGTTTCGTTCATGTGTCACAATGTAATAGTTTTTTCAATACATAATAGATTTACATTTTAATATACATATATATATATATATATATATATATATATATATATATATATATAATACATAAATATACATACATATATATATATATATATATATATAATTATTGTGTGTAATTGAATTTATGGAAGTGCGTAAAAAGTGTGTGTTATTACATTCAAACATCAATAAAACAATGAAATTCCAAAAATAGAAACATTCGAAATAATAAAGGTTAAATATATAGAATTGAAATAAAGTTTGAAGATTGGATAAATATTAATGCATTGGAATATTTTATTACAAAATAGTAAAATATTCAAATGAATTGTTATCAAAAACAAATATAAATATATTTATGAAAAATCAAAGGAAACTATTTAATCAACAAATGCTAACATTTTAAATTTTGTCACGACAAATTTAACTATTTAAAAACAATCAAAAACATGTGACAAAATTAGAAATTAGTGTAAAATATTTGAAACACAAGTCTACTTACATACCGATAGAAATACAAGAATATATCAAAATCACAAAACAAATATATATATATATATAATAAATAAAATAGAACACTTACCGAAACACAAAATGTACAGGAATCACGTACGATAACAGCGAAGTTAACCGTACTGATTCCTAGGAAGAGCTACGCCGGCCAGTTGATGCACGCCTGTTTTATACTAAACGTTATGTAATTTTATCGGTCAGTGTTATTCAACTGTTCTAGAACAAATTTTAACACAATGTGACGTATTTAATACAATGATAGATAACTGTACTTTATTCCTTTACAGTTATATTCATTGTAGAAGTGTGTATTTGAAATATTTTCTTATTTTGACCTTGACCTTAAATGTTTTGAATAATTTTTGATTTATAGGGTTCTTCGTTCGACAGTTACTGTTTGATGTTAACAATTTATTTTTAATAATTTACATTTTATTTAATTTAAATTTAATAGTTATATATATATATATATATATATATATATATATATATATATATAATAGATGAGATTTCAAATTCATTTAAAAAAATACTGATAAGTAAAAGCAATTTAATTACTTCTATTATCATTTCTTAAGACTTTCAAAACTTGCATTTGGGCACATTTGTTCTCATATTTTTCTTCATTATAAAATTTAATTTATAAAAATGAACACAAATTATTAACATTCAAAGTGTCTATAAATTTCTTAAACACAGTGTATATATATATATACATGTATATATATATATATATATATATATATATATATATATATATATATATATTCAATATTTTCAATTAAACAACAATAATTGAAAAAACTGACAATACATTTTTTTTCACTAAATTTTTAACTAATATAATTTTTTCGATAAAAATAAAATCTGTACAAATTGATTGATAATAATTTTTGATTCTTGTATGTTAATATTAACATTTCATAGATTAATATCTCATAATATATATATATATATATATATATATATATATATATATATATATATATATATTACAGTAAAATTACATAACTATCGCAGAATAATAATAAATGAACAACATCATTACATTTCTAAAAAAAATATTATAAAACAGAAACGTTATAAATGGTTTTGCATACATACACACATAAATATATATACACACACATACATATATATATATATATATATACACACACACACACATGTAATAGATGAGATTTAAAATTTGTTTAAAAAAATACTAATAAGTAAAAGCAATTTAATTACTTCTATTATCATTTTATATAAAAGTAGTAATAAATCTGTTAAATTTGATCAGATGAGAATAGATAAATATGTTTCTGAATATAAACTATAATTGATCAGTTGTAAATTCTAAAAAGGTTATATAAACAGTTTAAAATGTAAAAACTGGTCAATGTCACGTCGAATATATTACAAAGAGTTTTTAAATTGGAATGTTATCAATACATGAATAAAAATGAAGCACTTGCATAAGACTTTAGACACTTGCTAGAATCTAATTTATGTAAATGGACATAGATATTATTAACATTGAAAGTATCTATAAATTTCTTAAACACAGTATATATATATATATATATATATATATATATATATATATATGTATATATATATATATATATATATATATATATATATACATTCAATTAATATTTTAAAAGCATTTCCTTCATCAAACTTCTTCGTATGATTAAAAAAAGTAAATATATTTCAATGTAAACGACTACAAATTTTTGTTGAAGAAAAAGTTCATACTTCAAATTGTATGAAAAACAGTAAAGGAATAGTTAAATATTAACTTATTACTAATTTGGATAAAATATGAAAATAAATAAAAAAAATGTTAATCATATTCCAATATCAATGATTTAAATTAAATGAATGCCGAATTAAAGAATAGTAGAGAATATATTCATATAACATTAGTGATAGTATTATTATATAAAACATAGCCGTTAGCTAGTTTTCATTTAACTGCACTGAAAATGGATATTCGAGCACTTTATACAAATAGATTGCTCCGCAATAAAGTGAAAATTTAATTAAAATCTGCAAATCAAACCTATGAGCACTATATACACATTGAGAAATTAATCGAAAATAGCGTAGCATAACAGCAGTGATTATATATATTTTTTTATTTATTAAATGTTTCATTAACAAACAGTTTTGTACATATTTACATGGATTTCCTACACACAAATACATATATGTATGTGTGCGATGCTTGATTGAATAAACGTTTATCTGGAATACATAGATATTATGTGTTTCGAAAAGAACAAAAATATTCAATATTTTCAATTAAATAACAATAATTGAAAAACAGACAATATCATTTTTTTCACTAAATTTTTAAATAATATTGTTTTTTCGATAAAAATAAAATCTGTACACATTGATTTATAATAATTTTTCATTCTTGTATATAAATATAAATATTAATGTTTCATGGGTTAATATCTGATAATATATATATATATATATATATATATATATATATATATATATATATATATATATATATATATATATATATATATATATATTACACTAAATTACATAACTATCGTAGAATAATAAATGAACCACAATCACTACATTTTCTAAAAAAAAAAAATTATCAAACAGAAACGTTATAAATGGTTTTAGTACGCATTTAGATTTTAGAATACAAATCGATCGAGAAGTCCACCCTGCACACATTTTCTTTCCTTATTTTTTTTATAAAATGTTAAGAATTCAAGAGTCGTTTTAAATTGCTCGAGAACTAAAGTACATTCTTACCCGAACATCTTTCAATGATTATATACGGAGAATATGATATAACAGATTTCATTTTAATCGAATTTTATCAATAATTAAACATTCCATTGAATAATAATATTGTCAAATCATAAAATATCACAATGGTTACGGCATGTTCTTCAAGTTTGTCAAAATAAGTAATACGTTGTGCATTTTTCTTTCAAGACATGCCTCATGATTAATGTCCCATCATGTTTGGTAATAATAGAGATAAAACGACGGTTGAAATGAACAAAAAAAAAAATGTTCGTCAAATCCGAGAAACGTTTTATTGTGATGAATAGAGTTTATCTGTTAAAGTGAAAATATTCTTTCGTCAAAATTGTTTCTTACTGGATTTTATTTTTTTAACTTATCAAATTTAAACTGTATGGAAATTTATTTCCTATTTATGTTTTATTTTAAAATAATAATAGAGAAATATAAAAAGTATTACAAAAGTTTTGTAAAATGAAAAAGTTTTTAATACTAAATTAATTGAAAACAATATTTTTTAAATTAGTATTCATTTTTATATAAAAGAGGCTCTGCCCCCTACTCCTTATTCTGGTCGAGCAGCCCTCCTCCGAGAAGGGGAGTGAAATCAGGTTTTCCGCTCGCTCTCTCTTAATAAATAACAGAATTTAACAAATTATACGCACAAATAATCTGAGTAAAATATAAGTCGTTAAATTTTTATCGGAAAAAATTATAAAAATTAACAACAAAATACAATGTTAAAATGTGTAACAATTTTTGTTACTCTACAGCTTCAGTGAATATAATATTCTGAATAAATGTCATTAGTTTCACATTGAAGTCATGTACACCTCTTTCGTTGTACACCGTGAGAGTGCTACATACTTGTGACTGATGTCAACCAATCAGAACAGTGACCACGTGATTTTCATCAACCAATCATTGATGATCGGAAATGGAAACGGTTAATGTGCTACTTGTAGAGTGTAGCGGGGGTGCGGCGTTGCGAGGAGGTGATCTATATGAAAAATAAAAAAATGTGTTTTATAAAAATTTAAAATCTATCTGAATTTGGTACTAGCAGTGGAAAACAGAAATTCAAATGATCTATAAGAACGGAGTTCATCAGGAAAATGTATCATATAACATGTTAGAAAAAAAATATAAAATTTTTATTCCATTCATCTATATTCCATGAATTCTTTTATTAGTTTCTGTAATTTTCAATTTTTTAAAATTCTTTAATATTGCTTTTTCTTAATTTATTTTTAAATATATTTTTATCACTCTCAGATTTTCATAATATAATTTTGATAGTGTAATTATATTCAGTTTTGCAAATGAAATTTTCACCCACCCACAAACCAAAAAAAAATGCTAATTAAAAATGTCCAATAAACAATTATTAATGTTATTTGTTACTTATGGATATTTTGATGAAAATATCATCCTCTTCAAAGGACTATCTCTTCGCTACCGTTTTAAGAATGATGATATTACTATTAAAATTTATATAAGCAACAATAAAAAAGTCGTTAATGTATTATTGAACATTTTTGATTAGAGAAATTTTTGTAGTTTGTGGGGTAAGCGAAAAAATTATTTGTGAAACAAATATATTGTTTTATATAGGGTATCTAAAACTATTTTTAAGGTATCATGCCAAACATCAGACCAATTTAAAATATTTATTTTCTGAAATTGATTTTTTAAAATTTTAAACTTTTATACAGAGAAATGTTTAATTAGAACTCCTGTTACATATTTTAAAATTATCTTCGAATAATTACTAAGTATTTATTTTACATAAAAAATATATTAATCAAAAGTATAATAGGAAGTGACTGTGACAATATAGACTTTAATTTATTAAATATAAGAGTTAACAGTTTGGAAAAAAGATAAATTTGCCTTCAAAAATGACATGTAGAATTATGAATACGGAATGTGAGTTTAACGAAACGAAGGTAAATATTTTCCCATCATATGTTTATTTAATTCATTATTTTGTATCATGATACGGCTATTTTTCCATATGTGTATTTCTTTTTATACTTAACCCATGTTAACGTCAACTCTTAAACAGGCATATGATTGAGGATTTAAGGTCGAATAAATCAACAGTTATACATTGAATATTCAAATATATTAGGTTGGTACAAAATTAATTGCAGTTATTATGTATCGAATGTAAAGACGCATATATCAGTTGAAAATTATATATTTTCCAATTTTATACATCCCATTTTTTCCAATCCAATCCAATTTTTTTCTTTCAAACATTATCAATCCTGTTACTGGGGATATTTTCAGTTTGGGTTTTTACTTCGGAGGGACCGGGAATATATAGAAGTGTTCAAATAATTATAGTAAAAATTAATTCTGTTTTAAAATTTCATACTTTCATAATGGGATGAGGAAGACATTTTTGCAGAGGAATTTTGTAAAAAAAATTAGAAAATCGCACGAATTTACTTTTTTCCATGACTAATGATGTCTTGCATGATTATAACAAAACATAATGGTAACTAGAAAAATCGGCGTCACACTTAAAATGATAAAAACCACAATTATTTTTTCACCAATCTAATAGTGTATATTTTTAGGTGTAATAAAATTTTTTTTCCAGTCATAAGAGTAATTTTTTTCATCTGAATTAATTAAATGAAAAATTATATATTTTTTTAATTTTACGCATTATTTATTGAATCTAACATATTTTGAATATCAGAGAAACATTTCAGGTATTTTTTTTTCAATAATCGATTGTGGTTTTAATTTCAGTTTGTTGACATCTCAAATACGGATCCGTGTTGGAGAGTACGACTTTTCGAAAGCTCAAGAGGAGTATCCGTACGTCGAACGTACTGTGGCACGTAAAATCGTACACCCTAAATATAACTTTTTCACATATGAATACGATTTAGCGCTCGTGCAGCTCGATAAACCGTTAGTATTCGCACCGCATATATCACCTATATGTTTGCCGGCATCGGATGATTTGCTTATTGGCGAAAATGCCACAGTTACGGGATGGGGTAGATTAAGTGAAGGCGGCACTCTACCATCTGTTTTACAAGAGGTCTGTATATTATACATTTTTTTTTATCATACATCGTTTTATGAAATCGTATTAATCGGTACGAAATATACTTTTTTATTTACGAGTTTTTGTACTCCGCACAGCTGGGAAAATAAATATCACTGGTATAAATCCTGTTAATCAGTACAGTTTATTGAATACGAAAATAAAAATGTTTTGTTTGCATTTTAATTTACGATTGAAAAAAAGTATTTTTCTATTTTCCGAATGAAAAACATCATCAAAATTTATTTGTACGAAATCTTAGAATTCTTTAAATACCTAATAACAGCATAGTTTAAATTTATATGCGATGTGTGCCTTAGATACAGTAGTTTTGAAATTATATTTAAACGACAAATGGTACGAATACTTTTCTTTTTAGGTTCAAGTACCGATTGTGAGCAATGACCGATGCAAAAGTATGTTCTTACGAGCGGGTAGACACGAGTATATTCCAGAAATATTTCTTTGTGCTGGACATGATGGAGGTGGACAAGATTCATGTCAAGGAGATTCTGGCGGTCCTTTACAGGTACATTTCTTTACATGGCATTTATTTAAAGAAGTTCTTTCTGTATTCTTTTCATGTATCTCACATATATTTTTTTAATTTCTTATATAAAAATATATATTGTATAAAAATCGACTATATATATATACAGGTAACAATTTCTATTTTATTATATTTTTGTGTTGAACTCATACAAAAATTTCTCTTATTTGCTTCTCTTTTATCTGAATAATCTCTAATTTGAAGCAAAATAATAATAAAATCAAAGTCAATACTACCAAAATATAGACAAAAATGCACTTTAAAATGATATTGACATGAAGATGATGAAATGACACTATCATTGAAAAAAATAATGTTATAATTCAGAAAATAAAGACCGCAATTATTTTCCTATCAGCCTAATATATATATATATATATATATATATATATATATATATATATATATATATATATGTAAGCTTATTTAAATTAATATTTCCGTGTATAAAGCGCGTACGTTTGATTTCGACTATTTAATTAAATGTAGGCTTTATAGTTTATATTGTATGTTATAATATCATTGTAAAATTTATTTCATGTGAAATGGCATGTAAATTAAATACAGCTTTTAGATACAATAACAATATATTAGTGAATAGATACGGTTTGTTGTTAAAACAAAAATCAGAATTTCATAGATTGAAATGTATATTCAATCCGTTATGAAATGCTTATTCTGATTAATAATTTCCATTTCAATGAGATTATATCAGATGTGAAGTTTGTATAAATTAGTTAAAGGTAGATCATTATTAGCTATTTAAAAACCAGCCACATTTAAACTTCTGTTCTTTATTCAATTAATAGAACATGTTTATTGTGATAATTGTATCTGATTCATACAATTTTTCCAACCAACCGTTCTTAATAGATAACTATTGGAAAATTTTAATTAACGCTTATGCGTATTTTGTAGATATTACAGTCATTCTCAGAGCACTAATGTTATATTTAATTATTTTCATTCTATCATTCATGAGGGACATCACAGACCAATTAAGATAAATGAATTAGGTGCAAGGTATATATGTCTTTCGAATTTGAAATTTCATTATTGAAAGCTAGCTCTGTAGTTTTCTGTATAAAATCAATAAAAGATGAACAAGTCGATAGGAGGTCACAACTATTGTTTGGATGTCATCACAGGTTTGTCGGCAATCAGTAGCTTCGGTTGCTTTAATTAGTAGTTTGAGTATATATTCATATATATATATATATATATATATATATATATATATATATATATATATATATATATAAACCACAAAGCTGAAAACAGATCTGACTAAACCATACTATCATATCTAACTATACATACAGATTAAAATGTATAAATTTGAACATTCTAAAAACTATAAAATATTTACAAATAAAAATAACATATTAAATTAATAAATAAACACAAAAACCGACTCGATTCATAATACATTAAAATAATAAACTATGCTCCTTCTAAAACGGTAGTGTATATATATATATATATATATATATATATATATACATATTTCTTATACGGTTCATATAAGGTTGAGGCTTACTAGGGTTGTATTATTTAGTTTTAATAAAAACAGTAAAAAAAAGTTTTTTTATTATCAAAATAGTATCTCTTCATATGTTAAATGTAACAATTGTACGATTTTCATATAAAAACAATGTGATATTATTGAAAAAGTATTGTTCCCAATATCCATATATCCCAAACGGACTAAATAATTCTGATAAGTAACTAAATTATCTCGAAACATTTCAAATCAACTGCCTGTTCCACTGCAGACCGAATCTAGAACTGAAAAATAAATAAACTATGATATACGAGTTAAAACCTTTAAAATATTTACAGGTGAAAGGTCGTGACGGTCGTTACTTCTTGGCTGGAATCATCTCATGGGGAATTGGTTGCGCTGAAGCAAACCTTCCAGGTGTCTGTACACGGATATCGAAGTTCGTACCCTGGATTTTAGAGAACGTGACATGAGGGATTACGAAAAATAAAAAGAAATATAGTGAATAAACTGTGCAATCAATTTAAAAAGTGTTGACGAACAGGCGTTTTATACTTTTTTTTTGTTATTTATCGATTATTATTCTAAGTAAATGTGTGATCTAATACCAGATTTAAATTATTAGTAAACGTGTGGTATATTGTATTGTGTTGAAATTAGTGGCTGCAAATTTATATCAAATATAGGAAAATTATTTATTTATAATAATGAATTAATAACTATTACAATCATTACATATATATATATATATATATATATATATATATATATATATATATGTATATAAATGTATTTAGTTTTGATTAGATGTTAGAAGATAAGAGAAAAAAACAAGTTAAGTTAAAATATTGAATTTAAAAGAAATGGAGTTATTTATCAGTTAAAAATAACTATTAAGTCATATAAATGTATAATAAATAATTTTAAGACATAAATATAAGCAGATATAGTAAGCATTTATGATATTTATATATTAGGAAAAATGTTATAAAAGAATTGATATAACTATATAACGATTTATAAGTGACATTCCTGTTAATAAAACTGACTTATTTGTGTATAATATATATAAAGTTAAGAATATTTGGAGATGGACGATCATATCGCTCGTAACACGTCTCATACCTGACTCCGTTCAGATCGTACTAAATTAATTGAAAATGGAAATCTGAAAGTGTATAAGAGTTCATGCTTGCACTCGGATTTATGAATTTAGTGTACGTTGCAGATCATCGCATCAGATTTATGGATTATTTTCTTTGATCATATAATTTATATATTCTGTTTATATATATATATATATATATATATATATATATATATGTATTTGTATTAATTAATTTTTAAGAAAAAAATACTAGTGAATGAATCAACTTTAAAAACAAATATAAACTCATAAAAATATGAATACTTGTAAACAATTATACAATTTTTGTTTGAAAATTGTTGACATTTTGACTGAATTTAATTAAAATATGTAAAAACTGCACGAGAACAAAATCATTTTCTAACAAATATTTCATTTTGTAATATTTACATAAATAAGATATAATGGAAAGAATACATAAAACATGTTTCAAAGTGTTGTGAATGTTACTAAATGTGAAACTTTGATTCAAATAACGTTCGTTCGGTCATCTGTAAATAATCTAATGTATCAATACCTGTTAAATTATAAATTATTAACCGATAAAATATGAGCAAACATGAAATATATGTATTAATTGTTTTGATTAAATTTCGACTAATTTGCTATATTAAAGTTGGTGGCATAAATTATTTTAACTGTTTGTTTAAATATATTTTAATAATTAAAAAAATACGAAATGAAAATATCTGATGATTATTCATTTCTATGTTATTAATTTCGATTAATTTTTATACATGTATTATGAAAACACTCTTATTAAATGATTACGTTCGTATAAAATTAAAAGAAAATATTGATTTGGTATGATTTTTTATCACACACGGAATTAGTTCAAGGAATGTAAGAAAATAAATATTATTTTAAACATATGGAGTTTTATGAGAAGTTCAATGTTTTCCTCATACATTGAATTTGTTTTCTAAACTAATATAATTTTATCGTAATTTAATTTCCATGTTTTTCTTATATATATATAAAACCCTCTTTCAAATGAAAACAATAATTTTATTCTACTTATTTTCGATTCGTCAAGTTTGTTTATAGTAAATATTATTAAATTGAATTCGTATTTAATTTCGAAAGCTTTCAATGAGATTAAATTAATAATTTTTTCATATATTTTTCAATTCGTCTAAAAATAATTGACATTATAAAATGTATAGAGATCACATTGAAATGATATAAATAATAAGGTTTTATTACATGATAGATAAAGTTATAAAAACCTGAAAAGTGTATCAGGAATTTTTTTTTTGAAACAAAAAATAATTATAGTAAAAGTTTTCGTTTATTTTCCATTAAATATATTTTATTTTGTGCTATAATATTTCATACGCAGTTATACGGCTTGGTTATGAAATATTATAGCTTTGATATTCATATTTTTTATTAAATATCTATAGTAATATGGCATATATATATATATATGATTTCTTTCCAAGAATGTTTTTTATGTGATATTTGATAATATTGAACACTAATTCTATTTTTTGTCTTGCGTTTTCAATATCAAATTATACCAAATTCAGTAAATTAAGAGATATAAGCAGTTTGTTACAAAAGTTTGTTTTTATAGCGTTGTTATACTAGTATCATGATTATTAATAATAATTATTATTTATTAAGAAAAGAATGGCTATATGCTGCAAGAGAAGTTAGAAGTACTGCTACTGTTAAAATTTAAGAGTTGAAGAGAAACATGCAAGACATTTCATCAATGTAATCCTAGTGAAAACAAATCCTGTAAGTGATATGCTGAGAAACTATTTAATTGAATTGTTTAAAAATGACTGATTGTGTTTTATATAAGTTATAAAATCAGATATTTATGGATAATAATTAATTATTTCTTTTAAAGATCTTTTTAACAGACAGTTAATATTTCTTATCAATTTTTCACAAAAAATTAAAACTCTTGGTAAAGATTGTGGACGAGTATTTGAAAGGGTTATTTTTTATAAATTTTCAAGACTGATTAATACCCGATTTCTTCAAAAGACTTCCAGAATTTTTCAGTTGGTTTTATTAACTGATCATTGATTGTATCTGTTTTATCAGGATGCCAGGATGATTGTAGTATATCTCGCACACTTCTCTTGACCGATTTTTGACCAATACATGCAATAGAATCAGGACTACTTTCTCTTGCACTGCATTACCATCTATTTCTTGAAATATTCAACTTGAATGACATGAAATACTAGTAAACAGTATTATTTATGATACAGTTTCTTAAGTTTCTCAATATTCTCTATAAAAATGATTTTTGACAAGACTAATTTTGAAAAACATACAAAATTCTGAAGATGATACAATTTTTAACGCACTTAATACTTTTCAATTATATTTTTTAAGATTTCATACAATCACTATTTTGTAAAAAATAATTTCTATACAGATTTTTTTCAAAATATCTTAATATAAAAATTATATATTTTATTTAATTTAATATATATTTACATATAGGTACACTATGAAACTTGATTCTTATTGAATATGTTCTGTATTTAAAAATTAAAATCGTCATTTTATTTCCAAATTATCACAGAATTAATGTATGAGAATAGCATTGAATTATTGTTCTAAAGAGAAGATTATTACTATTTATCAACACTGTCAGTTTTTACAATTTTATACGCCTTTTTTCAGAAAAACCGTTCGGTATATCTCAACTTTTAAATGTCTATGCATTTTATATAAATACTACCAAAGTTATAATCAAAATATTGAATTTTTTGTAAAAAAAAATTAACATGTAATTTATACCAAAAAAAATTGGCACTTTTTTCAATACATCAACAGTTCTAGTGAAGATATTAATGGACCTGTTTTTGTATTTATCTAGGAATTATATATAGCAATGTGTTGAATATTTTACGAAATTTCATGCTGATGTAATTTTTTGTTTATGAGAAAAGGTATATATTTAAAATGTTTGTAATTATAAATTCCAGAAAACTGATATTCAGATTTAACATATCTTCGTATAATCTGCAGAAAAACATCAACTTATTAATATAAGGATAACAGATGATCGGACTCATTTTTAAAAAAGTTTTAGTCATTCTAAAAAGAATTAAAATATTTATTTCGAAGCTTTATTTCCACTAAACTTTTCAATATAATTATATATATATATAATGTATATCTGTAATGGAAAATTTTGAGTGTTAAATTCAACAGTCAAACAGTATTGAATAGATGATTAACGAAATACACCTGTTATACCTGACAACACATAACGGATCTATACGATATTTGTATGTATAAGGTACACCATTAACTCAAGTGACATCAATGTCTACGGTTTTCAATTTAACCGCTTCATTATAAACACTACAGACGATGATGCAGATGAACTGATGGCAATTATACAAACTGTCAGAAACAAATACACGTTCGAGTGGTCTATACACGTTAAATAAACTCAATTAATTGGATATTTTATTGGTATAGATTCATCGAGATGTGTCATCGACATTTTTAATATATCTCAATTCGATTTGTTAATATATTTTTATTTTATTATGGTATTCATTTTGACATTTATACGATGAAATTACTCGAAAGTATTCTGTTTTAAAGTGTGCATACAGTTTTAGACTGTAAGGAAAAATGAATATAGAAATGTAGTATAGTAAAATATAATTCTTGTTGTTTATTTTTCTTATATAGTTGCTTATATAAAATTAAACTCTCATTTTGTAAAATGTATAAAAATATATTTTCATATATTTTTGTGTGAACAAAAGTGTGTTATATGAATTAATTTTTAATTCGTAGATTATTTCGATTTAAGAGTTTATTTTATATACAGTTAAATTCTAAATATATATATATTTAAAATAAGACTATTTTTCAATATAAAAACAGTAATTTATCTATAACTATAATAATAGTAAATAAAGAACTCTTAGTAAAAAGAAAACAAGACTAAGAAAAAATATTGTTAAGTGAAAATACGGTATGTATTTTGTGTAAATAATCAATAATAAAATAATTAAATCACTTTATAAATGATTGAATAGATAATAAACATCAATTATTCAAGATATTATTTTTATATGAATTGTTTGTTATGTAGTTTGAAAAAGTCATTTCGGACAGTATTACTTACTAATTACATAACAGTGAATGTTTTACATGCAGTGATTATAAACTATAGTAAAAATTAAATATATTTGTTAATATTATATTACTTTTTTGTTTATTTATGTATAAATATAAACACTGAAAATTATAATTGACAGTAATTATAAATGTTTAATTAACATATATTTGAATGAATATACTTTTTTTTTTTGAATAGACACATAAAATTCTCATTATTATTTTATATGAAATAATTAATAATTAATGAAATGTACATGCGTGATTGTTCTATTTTAAAATTGTAATATAAACTTTCATTGAAAAATCATATATAAAAGTGTATCAAAAATTACTTTTTCTATTTTGCATCGAATTTAATTCTAGATATTTGTAAATATCGACAGTTATGTCATTCATAACATAAATACATATTTTTATTATTTTTTTATATAAATCATTATGCATTGATGTGTTTATTTTGAAGTATATTTTGTTTTATGTAATATTACATATATATATATATATATATATATATATATGTATATATATATATATATATATATATTCTATAAAATATTTAATCTTGCCTTCCAAAGATGCCTTGTATAATTATAATGTCATATGAAAAGTATGTTTATTAAAAAATGTATTATAAAATTAGAACGAATTTTATTAATTTTTGCATATTTTTCTCTCCAAATAATTTTTTTTCAGTGATATTTTCATGTAATTTTTATTTATATCTATTTTTTATCTTTTTTCATAATTTAATTTAGAATAAATTTCACTGACATATTCAAAGAGATGAATGTTACGATTAAAACTATCATCAAGTGGCAGAGCTTCATGCTTTGACATTATAATTCAGTTCTCATCTACAGGTAATAGACCTAATTCAATCGTCTAACTAAGCGGTTTTCTCAGAAAATACTAGCATCATAGAGCTTCATTTATAAAAAAAAATATTCTAAATTAAAATGGTTCCTTTCAAGAGAGGCACTTGCAGAAGATACATACCACTACCCACACGTCATCCACCATATTCACCGGATTTAGCACCAGCAGATTTCCACTTATTTCGATCTTTGCAAAATTTCCTTAATGAGAAAAAAATTGAATTTTTAGAAGCCCGTGAAATGCCTGTTTCGAAATTTTTTGCTGGGAAACAACAAATTCTGGGAGGACTGTATTAGAAAACTGTGTACAAGATGCCAAAAAGTCATTGATCATAATGATCAACACACTATTTAAAAAAGTTTTCCATATCAAAAAAAAAATTGACCGAGAACTTTACCAAGAAATCCGATATTATTTTTTGACCAACCCAATATTATTTTTAATTTCATAAAAAAATATTTATTTGTTTGTTAGTCTCGAAAAAATATGAATCCTGTATTATGAAAGTATAGATAAAAGTACATTCGATAAAATCAATTCTATATAAATCGAACCAAACACGTTATAAATCATATCTCGAACGGAAATATTTTCCTCGCCTCTTTAAGTAACACAATTCCTATATTAATATTATACTTAAAACATGATTTATATGCAAAAACTGTAATGAAGTTTTTCGCACATTCGATGCAAAGAGAAGACGTCGATACTTTAACTAGAAAAAAAACTGCCATAATTTATCTAGTACTTTAAAAGTAAACCTTTTTATAAATGTTGCTCGAAGTTTGTACGTTTGACGCAAATCTAATAAAAGAACTCAAGTACTTTCTCGCATTTGCAAAACTAACGAACAGTTAAAGTGTGAACAATACAGAGACGTATTTTGTATTATTCTAGGTCTCTTTTATAATTTCACTTCAGGTCTGGTGATCAGCAATTGAAACAATGAAAATTATTCTTCGAATTAACGTTTGAAATTTGTGATAATTTGGACATTAAATATACACACTCTACTATAATTAGTTTACCTTTTTTTTGTTATGTTTTAAAATTATTATAATTTGTTATATTTTTTGTAAACAGTAAAACTAAGCATTTTTTCCAGTATCCTTTTTACAGTTTTATTTACATTTACAGTTATATATGTAGTGTTTATTGAGTTATTTAAATAAAAAAATATTTCCAGTTATTTGAATAATTACTGAGTTTTCATTTAATAAGTTTTACTTAAAATGGCAAATACTCTTCATATAAATTATTTATAAAACAATAGTTGAAGTCAAATTGAACGTTATCAATTATCAGAAGCCTCTATTATCAGAATTGATCGATTGGTAATGTTATATATATATATATATACATATATATGAATATGTGTGTATGTACATATAAATTCATGTACAGAAACTTCAGAATGAAATATATCATTCCTAAGATAGTTCCATATTAATTACTTCCTACTTCATGATTACCCTTTTAGTATAACTGACAGAATGGATGCTATTCAAATTTACCATCGCTCTTTAAAGGGTTAAATTGAATTAGTTGATCAAAGTAGTTGAATTTAATATGTTCGGTATGAAATCAGGACGCGTGACAAATGAATGAAATATGGCACTGTAAAATAAGCGAGGGTGGCCTAATTAGTGTTGGCGTTGGATACCGTAAATCAGATGTGGGTGAACTTTTCGACGAAAAAGAATTAGTGACGTTAAAAGAGTCTTGTTTTTTTGTTTTGTATGCCGGTACGGAATAACGCTCACCATTTTTTTTCTTTCTCTTATGCGTTTTATTTGTTTATATATATATATATATATATATAACAAGGACACTTTTATTGAAGAATATGTTTATTCAAATATATAGATTCAATTTTTTCTAATAAAACATTCCTTCATTCTTCATAGATAAGAGATATTCTTTTATAGATGACAATTATGTATATTTTTTTTGATAAGTAAATATATATATATATATATATATATATTTGAATCATTTTCGATATAATAAGAATGTATGTAAAAACTTTTCAGATTTTCGAAGGAATTCTTTAATCATTCATATTTTCATGAATTTTCATAATTTTTTTATACGATTTTGTGTGTATTTTAACTCATTGCTTTGGTTTTATGCGGTTTGAGAAAATTATGGAACGTATCCCTAATTTTTCAATGTGTTATTTGTATGTTTTTTGTGCAATATTTTTATATGCGGTTTTCTGTGAAACGTATCTACCGCATAGAAAGAGACTTGACTGTATATATAATAGAGTGAAATATTAGAGAGTCGTTAATGGAAATAGTAAAATAAATTGAATCAGATGAAACTATTATAACTATCACAACTGTATTATGTATATTCAAATTATTTATAATGTATCTATCATAAGAAAAATTTTTTTAAAGAACAATTTAATTTTTTTTATGGAAAGAATGACCATTGACTAAACATTTAATAAGAAAACCAGGAAAGGTCCGATAATTAAATATTCCACCTTTATGCCCGGAGTGAACTATATTCCCGAATATTAAATAACCACTGTCTTCTTTAATGAAAGCGTTTAAAATTGATTGAGAAAGGAAATCAGTAAAAATTAAAACCTTGTTCGTTATTGAACACCCTGTCATTAAATATGATAGTCAAATAAGTATATTCAGAATTATAATTACAATAATATGATGCCAATGGGAAATCTTGTTTGATGTTATATTTTTTTAAACTATGATATATTTATTATGAAAAATGAGCTGATAATGATATACATTTCTTCTTAAATAAAGAATCAAGTTGATTTTTTGTTTCAATGTTCTGTTTAATATTACTTTTTATATTGGAGTTATTTATAACAATTACATCACTTATAATATCACAGTTAGTAACTGTGACAATTTTAATGAAGAGATCTGGACAATTTATGATTTTTTATATACTTGTCAATTGTCTTATTGAAAAATTTATTAGATTAAAAGTAGTGTAATTGTTAATATATATATATATATATATATATATATATATATATATATATATATATATACAGGATGTTTTAACAAGTGTGTCCGAATCTAGCTATCGGAGAAACGTTAGTAATCTTTGTTATTCTATCAAGAGTACGTATTTATTTATTTGAGGTGAAAGTGTGTTTTTATTGACCGTTTCAGGTCTCTACGAATCACCATAAAATACACATTACCGTTCATATATCGGCGGATTGTCAACCTTTCGGGCAATTCTCGTACTGCTGTTATGCAGAAAACTTTTCACTTTAAAGTCGTTCGCAAAATGAATTTTCGCTATAGTTGCGATGTGTTCTCGGTGTGAAACTTTCGAAATGGAAAATTGTTTAGCGAACGTCCAATTTCCCGAAACAAAATTATACACATAAATTTTAAATTTAGAAACAATCTCGGCGACTACATGAAAATTGAAACACGTTTGTTATTTTCGTACACGGGTATAATATATGTTAAAATTTTTAAACATTAATCTTCGTGTTTATGTATTTAAAACCATATATATATATATATATATATATATATATATAGCCTGATACAATCCTATTTTTTCGAAAATTTCATCGTTTATAAATAACTATTCAGTACTTTTTAACACTATCACCGAAACTCAGACCATAATCCAAATGAGAAACATTCAATTGTTGAATTTTTTTAATAAAATTATTTTTATGGTTTGTAGAGAGTGATTCATTTGTATAAATAATAACGAACACTTTAATTTTGATAGATAGATTTTTAGACTGAATTAATGTGTATTTTTAAAAATTTAATGAAATGCAAGTAAATACAAAATACTCCATTTTTATTGAAAAGGATTAATACCAGTAATCCCTTACTAAATAATTTGTTTATATATTTTCGATATATTATATTATTAGGTTGGTAGAAAAATAATTGCGGTCATGTGCTCATTTATTATTTATTTTGTGATTTTCTTAACTGTTTTAAGTGGTCGAGAACTGTTGAATGACTAACGGCTAACTAGCTAGGAAAATCAAAAATTTTGTAAATGTATATGAATGTCGAGGCTATAAACCGCAATTATTTTTCTATAAAATTAGATATATTTGTGTTCTTACTTGAAATAACTGAGAAAAAAGTTTTCTTTCTCATAACTGCCATGGTAACTAAATTATATTTTTTTTTCTGAAGTATGTTGATTCAGTTAATTGTTTCGTTTATAATAATTAAAATATAGGAATATCTATCATACATTTTATTTTTTAATAATAGAGAATTTTAGTTTACTATATATATTTATATATAACAAAAATTAAAAATTATTTTATTTTGAAAATGGAATGATTAGTTCTTTAATATCAAACTATCTTTTAGTTATAAAAATACTTTTTGGATTAAATTTCAAGGTGTTAAACTTCTTTTTTCACAAAAAAACTGTGTCCATTCAGTTATTAGAAAAATAACTGCGGTTTATGACCTTCAAATTCACATACATTTTTCTCTTTTTTTAATTTTCCTGGCTGTTTTAATCGGTCCAGAACTGTTGGATGACTAACGTCTAACTTTTGTGGAAGCTCTCGAATTTTTGTCCGTGATTCTGATTCAACTGACTGTTTCAGTTGGTCGTTATGAACTGAAGAAGGGTGCCCGCGACCTTCTTCATCTTTATGGCTCTCTTCTCGATCCTATCACGAAATTTTTGAAACCACCATTGCACCGTACGTTCCTTAACGGTACCCACACCAAAAGCACCGTTTAGTTTACGAGCAGTTTCTGCTGCTTTTCGCCCGTTTTATACTCATACAAAAAATGCTCTTATCTGCTTCTTTCCATCTTGAAATCAATAGACCAATTTGAAGCAAAGTTAATAATAAAATTAAAGTTGATCTTACAAAAATACAGACTCAAAAATGAACTTTCAGACGATATTAACATAAACACGATGAAATGACACTTTAATTGAACGAATTTAGATTAGAATTCAAGAAAAAAAACCGCTATTATTTTCCTGTCGACTTAATATTGCGATTATTAAAACTGTTTTAATGCATTTAACGATCCAATAACTCAATTGTTGCAAACTTGAACCGAAGAAGAGTTGACTAGATGTTTCCTTACAAGTTATGAACATCGTGTATGTTGCTTTAGCAATTAGTGACTTATATAAACATACTATAGGTCTTTAGAAAGGAACGAAGTTATACGAGAATTTAGCGGCGTCTTTACCGACACTTTGCTAATAAGTTTTCCACGTCTTTCGTGTTGATTAGTAAGCGCTTGTTAATTTATTTGTTGTAAAACTTTAGCTTTTAAGCTACCACATACACAGTATTGTACAAATATACATATTCCGCTGACACGCTCTCGAACACCGGGTTTTCGTTTTCTTGTGTGTGTGTGCTGTATTGTTTGTTTTCTTAATTATGCGCTTTAATACTAAAATAACACAATTCGGTACAAGATATGGGCTGGTTTTAAGTGGATCTTCAACAGAGTTGTTTTTATTTCGAGTTCGGTAATAATGTGATATGCTTCTCTAAGAATGTTGATTTTATATATATATATATATATATATATATATATATATATATATATCGTAACCGGATACTTACCCACTGGATAAAACTCCTCCGGACATTAACTCCCGTCAATAACCCCCGTGTAAAAAACCCTGGACAATAACTCCCCATGTAAAACCCCCTAGACATTAACCCTTCGTATAAGAATAAAAACTATTTAAAAAAAAATTTCATCGACACTACAAACAATGGATACAAAAATTTATTTGGCAAAATAAATGTTTTAAAGTAAATTCGTCAAAATAAAAATTTTAACAAAAAATTATTTGACACAACAAAATATGGATACAAAATTAAAATTATACTAAAACCTAATGTGCACATTTTAGAGATATAGAGAGGGAGAAAAATTGATTACTTTTAAAATATTGAAATCTTTAACAGAAAATGTAGTTTAATATTATTACTAACGCATTAATACATGACGCTGAGCCTTTTGAATAAATGTAGGTTTTTTCCATACATTTGATTTTCTGGTAGAGTAATTAATTTTAAAAACTGGAATTACCATGTTAATAATGTGATTTTAAAATATATAAATATTATACTAGATTTTTATATCTATCGAAAGCAAAGTCCGACTTTCCCTAGTGAAAATCCGAAGTAGAACATCTATTCAGGGTTGTATACCTGCGCTTGGCCGGGTCAAAAAAGGATGATTGTGAGGGTGAGGGTGAGGTGAAGGTGTGGTGAAGCTGATCTAATTTTAATTTTATAAATCAGGATATATATTGACTAGTCAAAGATAGACTTTGACTGACGGCGGCCGGACTAAGTTGGATTTGGCCGACAACATATCCATTGTTTGTTGTGTCAAGGAATTTTTTTTAAAGAGTATTTATTCTTATACAAGAGGTAAATGTCCGGGGGGTTATTGATGTAGAGTTACTGTCCAAGAAGGTTTTGTCCAGCGGGTAATTGTACTAGAAATATATATATATATATATATATATATATATATATCAAATTTTTTCGAGAAGTATTTTTCATTATCATCAAACTCATTGAAATGAAACACCTGTTGAAAGTCCACTCAAAATTAATCTTGAAACCAAAAAATATCTTAACAACTATTATAGAATGGTTTAATAATTCATACAACGATATATATTTATGTGTACGAATTATCAAGTATATATATATATATATATATATATATATATATATTGGATAAGTATAAAAATTCGTATACAATTTGGAATTGGTTATTTTTTCATATATTTTACTACATATAACTATTTCTAATTGTTTAAAAAAAATACATAAGGTTTTTATAAGAAATAATTTATGTTCAAATCATTGAATATTTAAATTAATGTCTCGGCCTATACGTCTTCAATTAATTTTATTATTAATAATATTATTTGTTAAGTATTAATTTATTATTTTTTTTCAATAAAATTAACAATTTTATTTACAAAACTCAAGGCTAATAAATATTTTCTATAAAAATGAACATCCCAAGCAAATATCAAAAATAAACAGCAACTTGAAACCGATCGAGAGATGATAATTTTCCGAAGAATTGAAAATGTATAATTTCATCTGAACACATAATTAAACGGTTAATTAAATATTGTCCTGAAAAGTATTAACTTTAAAGAATTTATTACCATTCACAGCACTGGTCTTTTAAATTACGACTTCATTTTCAATAACATTTCTGTTGAGCGAATAAAAAAAGAACTTCGCACAGAAACCAAATATAATTGCACCGTACTTGGAACTATGGAACCATATAAAAAATAAAACGTTTCATCAAAGCTTTTAGCCAAGCTAAGTGGAAGCATCCGTTTCCTTTTTAATTTCCAGCCGTGCGAAGACAAATCGAGAACCGAAAACAGAATTGTACAAAATAAAAGCACGGGCAATGATTAAAATTCAAACCAGTTTTATTATTTTTACGTCACGGGAATTATTTATAAAAAAACTTGTTCGTGTGTTATTAAGATGTGTGGATGTTTGAAGGAATTTAAATTGAATTGTTCGATATTTTAATGTATTTTTAAATTGTTTATTTATTGATAACGTTATGTTTTCAATTTAGAATGGAAATGGTGTATTTTTTATGATGAATGTGGCATAGAAGTTTATTAAAAAAAATCTATTTTCGTTGTAATTTCATTGGTGTTACAACAAGACTACTGGGAAATAACACGTTCGTCGCAGAAATAAAATCAGTTATCGTAAATTCAATTCTTTTTGACAATAACTAGAGTCGATTCGTTTACGATTTTCACTATTGTCTGTCGGAGTTCATTTCGTTACAAAAAGACTTCAGTTCTTTATAAAACGAGTACTTTTAATTGCACGGTTTGAATTTAACTGATCGCTGGATTAGTTTCATTCGGTGTTCTGTCGTCCGCATTGATATTCACGACGTTACGTGAAAAGTTTATACTTCGGTAACAAGATGGAAACAGGGAAACAGGGCGCTGTTCGTACATTTTTACAAAGTATTTAAATATATTGAGTCTGAAAAACAATTTCGAACGTGAAACAACGGACAATTTACAGTTTTAATAGATATTTTGTACGATTTCGTCGAAAAAGTTATCAAGACATATCGAAAACAAGTACTTTGGAAATGATTTTATTTAAATAGGTTTACTTTAGGTAGGTTTTGTTTACGTTAGGTTTTACTTTAGGCATGAGTCAATTTTGCTCAGAGTAAATGAGATTCGAGAAAATATATTAATATGTTTCTTTTGCAAGATTAAAATATAGTATTTTTAAACAAATGTTTTAGATTTTTTTAACATCCTTCCATTACTAAAAATAAAGAAACGTCTGCGCCTTTTATAAATAAAAAATAATATTAGAAAATAATTGAAAATCTTTTCTATTAACACTGACTGCTATATTAGCCATATAAGACTGATGATAAGATTTACCCATATAAGAGTGATATATATATAGAGAGAGAGAGAGCAAGAGGCAAATATAGATTAAAGATTGTAATAAATAAATAATTTAATATAAGATTTGAATTAATGTTTTATCGACAATATTATTTAGATCAACGTTCTTCAAACTGTGTCGACTTATGGAATCCTTAAAATTATATTTTTTTTGTGAAATCCCTACCATCCTCAGAAAAAAATTTGTCGAAAAATCACTGAAAAGATATCAATACTGTTTGCAGTTTATGTTAAAAAAAATGAAAAGAAAATCATTATTTCATTATATTCTTCTTTTATTGAAGAATTTTAATACAAGTTAAACATGATTAATTACTAATTTATTAATCATTGCTACATATGTAAGTTTAATGGCTAAATTAACTAATTTCGATTTTTTGCTTTCCAAGTTCCTTCTTCGAAAATTCTTAGAATCTCAACTTTGATTCATGGAACTCCTGAAGAAGTTGCTCGAAACCGTAGAGTTTCACGGAACATAGTTTGACGAACACTGATTTAGACAATATTAATTATAGTTTTCTTTTAGTTATAAAATATAATATATGATTATACTGCTCTCATTAAGTAATCTGAAATATGTATAAACACTGACAATAATCATAAATATTAATTTATAGAATATTATTGAAAGTTCGATATTCATTCCTTCTACAAATGGAAAAATACACCATAACAGTGCTCTAAATTATTTTTTTTATTGATTTTATTAAAACTTAGTACACCGCTGATATTTTTTCTACTTCACATGTAGTATATTAAATACTGAGGTAATTTATATTTATAATTTGACTAGTTATTAAGGGAACATAAAATATTCTATTATGTTTTCGGTAAGTAATCTATGAAGATTATTTACAAAACTAATTCGCTATGCTGTATAATCCTGTATATAGATATATCCTACTATTTCTATTAAATACCTCTTATCTTAATAATATGATGTTCACACAAATTATATATATATATATATATATATAATTTGTATATATATATATATATATATATATATATATATATTGTGTGTGTGTATGAATACGTATTTCAATTTATATACCTTGAGCAGTATTATTACATATTATATTTTGATAATTCAAGCAAAACTATAATCACTATTATGAAAATGATATTCCCTATAAAACATTGAATCAAAAGTTTTATTTGAATATTTAGATAAATATATTTGGATATTCTATTGTCTTTAAATATAATATACTGAGATAAAGTTCATGTAATGTTTAAATTAATAATACAAACTAGATAATGATCTTATTTTCGGACAATTTTGAGAAAATTCGTATACTATCTTTATTTTCAGAATGTTTTATATTATATATGACTGTATTTGGTTGATAAATTATTATAAGAGAATGGTTTCATTAATATCAGGTTGATAACATTCATTTCATATATTTGAATAATATCTATTTAGTAAACTTAAATACAAATACTTGTCGAGTTTTTAGAAGCTTTATTTATTTTTTTTGAAAAAAAAACATTAAAAAATTCGGAACCAAACTGAAGTGTAAGGAAGTGAGTGCGTTAATTGACTTGCGAACATTCTAAAAAAGTTTAATAGTAAATAAGCATTCAAATTAATATGTCTGTTAGAGTGACATATCTTTGAACTGAATTTCATTCGAAATAAAATATAAAGTAGAATCCATCGTCAATATAATCCGTAAAAGTCTTCACATTTTTAAAATAAACTCAATAAATATAGAAAGAACTGAACATTATTTTACGTTCCATCGATTTACGCATCACAGTCGCCACACAGACAGGGTGAATCGTATAAAATAAAATCAAATTTCAAACAAACGGAAACCGGAATCAGCTACAATCGAGATAAAGACAAGCGGATCGAATGTTCTAGAATGAGATCGCATGTACAAAACGCGGCGACAGAGAGTGTAATAATGGTGGCGGTTTAGAGAATCAATTCCAAAGAGACATGGGGAGCTCAGACCGAAGACAAATTCCAATATATATTCAGCACAAGAAGCGACGGCGTCGAGCGTGAAATCACCGTTCAATTTCCTGTTCCTTCGCGCTCTGACCCGAGACGTTGAGGTTCAAGTCCCGACGTGAAAGCGGTAGCGCCACTCCACTGGTACTGACAATAAGTCGTGAGTCGCATCAATTGCACGTTGACGATCGCATTGAAGGTTTTGATCGAGGGCTAACATCCCCCTTATGAAGTTTATTTCAAAGAATATGATTTCAATGCACGTAACGGACGACTGTACCAGTGTTTCAATGACATCCGCATTAAATATAGTTTTTGTAGAAACTTCACAAGTCTGCATGAAGATGTCGAACAGAAATATATTTACAACAGGTCGCTGTTTCACAGTTCTGCTCTTCAACGATCGATCCATTCAAAACGTTTAATTCATTTACGGTTTGCTGATATTTTAGATTCTTGGAAAGTTGGAGACCGATACGATTAATGTTCCCGAACTATTTATTTCTTCATTTGTGTAGAGTTGTTGAATCTCGAAGGAATTATATGTATATGTATATATATATATATATATATATATATATATATATATATATATATAACTCAAATGTTTTCGATAAAACATGAGAGTTATTTTACAGCTTTACAAAATATTCCACAAAAAATACTAAAGTTTATTACAAGCCTTTATAAAATGGATAAACTTTTAGTCATTATATATACATACTATATATATATATATATATATACTAGTATAACATATATACTATGGAAATATTGTAGAATAAATATTTATTTGCAACTTGTTGAATGAAACACACACCTCAATATGTTATCGTGAGTGTAAAACACCTGTTAAGCTTGTGTAAATATATATTTCATATACATTTTATTCGAACAAATATTGTAGTTTTATTTATAACAATTTCTAAATTTACAAACTGCTCGTTACTATTGATTAACAGTGTTTTGATATATAAATTAGTGAAGATGATTATAATAAAGTGTTTTATTCATTGGTAATATGAATGTTATTAGAATAAATTAAACGAATATTTTTTTTAATTGATCAACTAATTTAGATATATTTTGTTTCAAATCGGGCTAATGAATTAAAGATGGAAAAGAAGCTAAAGGAGAGGAATTTCTGTATGAGTTCAAGACGGGTCGTAGACCAACAGAAACTGCTTGTAAACTAAACGATGCTTTTGGTGGGAGTGCTGTTAAGGAAAGTATGGTGTAATGGTGGTTCCAAGAACAAGAAAAAATATTATAATACAAAAAATATTTACTATGATTTATTTAAATCTCATAATAAAATCGAAATTGCAAAATAAAAATTCTTTGATTTTAGAAAAAATTCAGAGAATTGTAAAAAAAAATTCGGATATATTTTTGTTGTATGACTTTTATACTGTCAAGATAAACGTCCTCTTTCGTAGCAGTTAATTAAATCTTACGAGTGACTTGAATCGAACGAATACAAAATTAATATAAAAATATAACGGACTTTTTTAAAAATATAAAATACTAATAAACGGTATAAAATATAATCTGAAATAGACTCTAAATTATATACACTTTACCAAACATCGTTTTCTAAAACTGAAATTAGAGACCTTTGACGCACGTCTGTCGACTCTACGGAAACATTTATTTAATAGCAATGAGATTATTTGCATTTTAATAATGTTTTTACCCAGTCAGCCATTTCGGTAGTAAAAATATTGGTCTTTGTTGGTAAAGCTCTATTATAGTGAATGCGTCATTGCGTTAATACATGGTAATAAAAACAGAGAAAACGTTCACTTCATACAAGTTTCAAACTCGGATCAACATTATAAATTCGATAGATAGCATTCAATGTAAAGTTATAATATTCCAACTAAAGTTTAACTTAATGTTAAATGTGTGTAAAGGCTAACGTACAATATCTGTTAAATATATATATGTTCAAACGGAGTCTAGACATTCAACTCTAATACTGGTTTTTAGAGGTTAAGTTAAAAACTAATTTTATCAATAAAATTAATTTATTGTAATTAATGAACCGTGGAAAATTACTGCAAATAACTAAGAAAACCTGCTTAACTGATGACTATCACTACATTATATATATATATATATATATATATATATATATATAATCAACAACCTCTGTCAATCCACCGCTGAATAAAAGCCTCTTTTTCCATGATTTTCCATTTTATACAATAGAATGCTTCTCTTTTCCACTGATTTATAATAAAAATTTTAATTTCCTTATCCCACCTGTTCATTGGTCTCTTTCTTGGTCTTTTTATATTTCTTGGTTCCCAGTTAATAATTTATGTTGTCCATCGGTTGTTTTTTCTTCTTGCAACATCCTCCTCCCATTTCCATTTCGAACTCTTTACTCTCCTTATTATATCTGTGATTCCTGTCTGTTTTCATGTCCATTCTATTCTTTTCCTATATCTCTTCTTGTTATTCTCAGCATACATCTTTCCATATTTTTCTGTGTTGTTTGGAGTGTTGAATGATTTTAGCGTTGAACACCCGTGTTTCGCTTCCGTGAGTAAGAACTGGTAATATACATTGATCAAAAACTTTTTTCGTTAAACAGAGGGGGATTGTTGATTTAAATATCGATAAATTCTGATTCTTCCAAATTGAAAACTATTAACTGTAAAATATATATATTTTTATTTAGTATCATTATAATAGAGCGTTGATAGATAGAAGATAGAAGTAAATGACAAAGAAAGAGTGATGATTAATAATTCAAATAGATTCAATTTAAGTTTATAAATTCATTTTCAAGAATGAAGTACTCTCTCAGTGTATAAACCGCAAAAAAATACTGGTCAACAATGTTAAATAAATAATGATCATGTCTCATTCTTGCTGGAATTTATTGTAATGGCGATGTTATCATCCTCAGAGGGACGAAATACAGAAAAAACTCTGAGGGCATCCTGACCTTTCGTCATCTTCAAGGCTGTAGTTGCCAAATCGAAATTGTTGAAACCATATCGCCGTTAGCTAAGCCTAATAACATCTGAACCATAATTTTCCCACAATTTTTTCATTGCAGTTGTAGCGCTGTTTTCCTGACGAAACCCTCAAAGCAAATATGCTCTTTTGACACTATCATGACAACTAATATTTTTTCTTGTAAATTTCAGTGATCACTGTTAATCTTCCACAATAAGACTGAGAAAACATGTAAAATTGAGCAGCATATGCATCTGATACGTTATTGCAATAATTGCAAAGTACTGCGTCATCCATTTTCAGCTATATGGAAATATCGCATTACTTATGTGATGACCCAGTATATATATATATATATATATATATACATAATGTCCTATATTCATGTATTTGGTATTTTAAATAAGTAATGAAATTATTGTAAGTAACAAATTATTTTAAAAACAAAAAGAATTTTGTGAGTTGCATTCATAACAAGAAATTTTCTTCTTAAAACAAATGTAAGAAAGATTTAAAAATCTCATTAATTTAAATGCAGTTTCAATGAGTACAAAAAGGTTAAGTAACGCAAATAATGTAAACATGAATTTCAAATTATTTTCAAAGCGACTATTTGCCACGAAGTACTTTTCGACGTATTGAAATCATGAAACACTCAGCATATTTCATTGAAAGCTTTACTCTCGAACGTCTCTTAAACAAACAGCTTACAAAGAGTTAAAGTCACATTTTATTTATCTAAACCATTTCGAAACAGGAAATTAAGCAAATAGTCCTGTTCATATATGAATAATTGATTCTGGATTTCTAACACAAATGTGTAGGTTTATTTACTCTTTATCTTATTAACTACTAATATATATATATATATATATATATATATATATGTATGTATACATGTACATATATGCATCATACATGTATGTACAAAATCTGTACATGATGTTATAAAGGGTTGAAAATCTTTCATAACCTACATTTTATTTAAAGTTACAAAGCTCCGAGCCAAACGGTACAGTAATAAAAACGACTGAATCCAGAATATATTAGAGAAATGCATAAAGATAATGTTTCATCATCTCGTCGACTTTGACATCGAGTGATTTTAATATTTTTGTTGTCAAAGATGAGACCACTTGGTCGGCAAACGGTTTTCTAATGATGATAAAGTACAGCTATTATATTTTCAGTAAAGAAATTTGACATTAATTCGTTTGATGCGGTGATCAGCGTACTGTCTTCTCTACTGGCATACAAACAGCGGTTCAAAAAACTGAAAGATATTTATGAAAACGATATGAGTTGTCGTTTTATTAAATTTTCTGCTTCAGATTGTTTTCAGTATAGCATGAAAGATGCTTGTACTTGGAGCGATTAAAGGATACCTTTTTTTGTTTATCATAATTTCCATATATATATATATATATATATATATATATATATATATATGTATATATATATATATATATATATATAATTTAAAATTATATTGTTTTGAATAATTTTAAATTGAAGTATACTTTCAAAAAGTGTTTAATTATTAACATTAAAGATACTTTTACTTGGAATGATTAAGGGATACATTTTTTGTTTATTATAATGTTATATATATATATATATATAAAATCTGTTTTATAAAATTTTATTTATTTTTTTATGTACTTATATTATTATTACTAAATATTTTTATCACTCCTTTTCGACAGATAATACCAAGATAGATATTAAAACGAAACTGAATTTAAAAACGAGCAAAAAAATTAAATTTCAATTATCGTTTACAATAAAAACTTTTCGAAAACTTACATAATTGTATCACAGAATAAGTAAGATCAAAAATTAGGGCATTCATAAATAAATTTCTTAGTAAAGAAAACCGGTGCACGGCGCTTGTATTTCATATACGTTATTGTCCAGAGTAGAAGTGTATGCTTGTATAAGATTGCAGTGCAGCTCAACTTCCGTACAGCCTTGTTTGGAAGATCTGAGAAAGTAATAAAAATGCAAAACCGTTTTATCTGGCGTCAGAAATAGCGTCTAGTCTGTTTTCCATGTTACCGAATGACCTGATTCCTTGAAGTTTCAGCTACTTTATTCAGCTGACGCAGCGTTTAAGAAGATTCACGACTGAAGTACATAAATGAAACAAACCTAATTTGAATTCCCTTTTATATGTATGTGCACACACACACACTCATATATATATATATATATACAATAGATTTTGATTAGAAATAAATTAATATCGATAAAGGAAAAAAATATTTTCTTATAAAATAATATTTGAAAAGATAAACTTATATCGATTTGAAAAAAAAAACAATAATATAGAGAATGTTATCTCGTTCAATAAAACAGAATATTTAACATAAATATTACCGTTTTTACCGACAAAAATATCGGATGAGAAGAAAAAAACGTTTTACAGATTTTTTTGTCGACGGATAAAAAGAAAACAGACCGGTGATTCTATAAAGGACGTATGTGTGAGTGAAGGGAAGAGACCGTATCTCTTTCGACCGCAGAACGAAAAAGAAAAAAAAACATATTTTATTCCGTACTTAACCTGTTTCATGCCGCTGAGTCCAGTTGTTGCTCCGTTCGTAAAACTTAAAAACGTCGTATAGGGTTGTACGGGGCTGTAGCTAAATCTAAATATTGACTTTATTCAAGTATCGCGATTTTCTGTTTTACCTTTTAATATCGTTAAAGTTATTGTAATAAATTCTTCGTGGAAGTTTTCTGTTCTGTATAACACTAACTTTGAAAATATGTGCATTGTATAAATACCAGCCCATACATATATATATATATATATATATATATATATATATATATATATATATATGTGTAACACATTTTTATATTTCCACATCTGAAAGAATTTGATACGATAAAAGTATTGGATATGAGAGCAAAGTTTTATTTTTAGAAATAAATTCAGCTGTAAAATAATATTTTATTCCTCTTCCTTATTTAAATTATTTTCTTATTACTTTCCGTATATTATTTATAATCCATAAAAATACGAATAAAGTTTTTAATATTTCTTCTTTTCAGATGCGTATAGACTTTAAAATTGTGGCTCGAACTTAAGTTAATACATTGTAATCTTTTGATGTTTTCTCAAATAAATACCGTGGTATTAAAACTAATCCTCACGATGGAACACCAGTTTTTATTTATTTGAAAATATATTTTTCTAGAAATACAAGAAATGTATTTTAGGGAAAAAATATTTTTAGTAAAATATCCTTGATGATTGCCACTGTTGCGTATGGGTATAACACTACCGACTTAGTACTGTACTAAGAAGTGAAAACACGACTTCTTTTTAAAATTAATGAAAAGAAAACTCTTTTTTTTTGAGTAACATTTTATTTCGATAGTGAATACGAGTAGGTTATAACATTAAACTAACGTTGTGATCTGGATACTGACTTGTGACTTCATGACTTTTGATTCTTCTATCACATAGCTTGACCGATTTATATATGATTTATGTAGGTATGGTAATTGTAATTTCAGGTAATATACAGTTTAATTGTCTTTATTACAATACTAACTGCTCCAAGTTTACCATTAGTTTACAATACAATAAATTAAGATGTTTTTGGATTCCTTAATACTGAATAATACATGTTAACTTAATGAACCTGACCTTTTTGAATAAAGGCAGATTTATGCGATTTATTCGCGAGGATATTTACATGAATTGAATATTAAGTGATAATAATATTATAATTTTTTATATAAACACACCGATTTAATTGCTAAAATTTATAAATAACAATAATATATGTTCAACAAGAAAAATCAAATCTTTTATATAAAATATCATATAAAGAATATAATAATGAAAAATGGTAACTGGCGAGGATGTTTTCTAATCAATGAACGAGTTAACAAGGAGTTGCCGTGGAGAGAAAACTTTAATCAACTGACAACAATGCACGAGTCTGTAGATAGTTTTTATAAGCAAATTGTTATTCTCTATCTAACATAAGTTGTTGTTGTTGCATACAAAATATTGAAAAAATCTTTTAAAAGATCAGATAGAAAAATTGGTAAACATTTTTAATTTAGGTAATAATTACATTGTTCAAAAAATAATTAAAATGCTGAATAATAATAAAAATAATCCTTAAAATTGTTAACGGTAATTGAAATAACTTTAAGTTCCGTTTAAGAATTTATATAAATAAATGAATGATTTTCAAAGTTGACATTTTTTAAATGAATTTCTTTCAATAAAAAGTTAAAATTTGATTCACTTTGTTAGTCGAAATTGAAACTTTTATACACGAAATTAATTAAAAAATCTGTATTGAAAATGGATCTTTTTTATGTGAAAATAAATAAAAATAAAGTATTTGTTTAAAATTAATGGAAAATATTTAAAGAGTATATTTTTTTATTATATTTGAATTTTATGATCTCTTAACACATAGATATATTTCAATTTTCATTCATACATTTTTGCAGACGATTAAGTTTATTTATTATTTACATTTCGATTTTATATTATTCTTTATAAAGGAGAATAATAATCGTTATAATCAAAAATGTCTTCATGTTATAAATTTCAAATAAGTACTTAAATATTTTGAGAGATTAGAGCGAGTGTGTGCCTTTAATAGGATACTTTATCTTGAGATGAAATTGGTGCTTGTTCAAGTTTGACAATTTAATCGTTCACACATCCCTAGTTGGAAAAGCAAAGATGCAACGAAGGTACAGCATACGATACACACACAAGCGTGTATAGCTCGAAGGCGGATGGTTTGTAGTTGGTAACGACTTTCCACGGCATATCACCGGCCCGTAGGGCTAAATGCGGCGCCATTACATTTACATATACTGTCGTTTTAACCCGAATGCTTCTCGCGGGACGCATCGGTCTTTTTCATAAACATGACTCGGTCGAATCGCCATTTCGATTCTGAATATATATATATATACATATATATATATATATATATATATATATATATATATATATATACATCAATCAATATGAAGGAAACGAGTAACGATTGCGCTGCTCAAAAAAACGATTTCGATGCTCAAGTTATTTCATGTTATATGCAATGAATGTGAAAATCGGACGAAGTATCGAATTTATTCAGAAAAAAAATTCGTCGATAAATATCAAATTGTCAAATGTGATTGCTGAATCTAAGATTTTGGAAATATTTTATATATTTTATTGACGAGCAGGAATTCGGCAAACATGTAAATATTTCAATGTAAGTAACGTGAAAGGGTTAACGGAACAGAGAAATTAGATTCGAACGAGGAATATAAAGTTTGTTATTTATTCTTCGAGTTATTTTTAATACGAAATTCAGATTCACTGTAACATAAATATTTAAGTTTTTGTATTGTCGGCGTTGGGAGGATTTAAGAACGTATTAAAAGCTCATATCGTGTAGGAAACGTTAACGAAGATTTGTGTGGATATTTTTTTTTCACTGTACTGATTTATAAATAATTAATTGATATTTTATTTGTTTCGGACTTTTTTCAATTAAATACGGTTTGAAATTATGAAAGAAAAACAACAAATTTAAACTTTTTAATTAATAAAACTTTTATGATTTCACAACGTATATAAAAAAATTAATTAGGACACACGAGTCTTGCTTATAAAAGTTTACATATTTTTGTAATGAATTCTAATTAATAAAGACATTTAGAGTCTCGTAACAATTTAAAAAATAATTTTTAACAGGTCACAAGAAAATAAAAATTATTATATATGGTGTATATATATATATATACCATCTCTTCCAAAACAGAAACGAGGCTATATTAATCAAAATTCTATTCTTGAATTTTTAAATTATTATTAAAATTATTATATGAATTAAATCATTCAATTAGTCATATGTTTTTTGTTTCACGGTGTACAATGAAAGAGGGTACACGAGTTCAGTGTAAAACAGAAGAAATTTATTCAAAGTATTGTATTCACTGAAGCTTTATAGTAAAAAAAATTTACATATTTTAATATTGAATTTTGTTGTTAATTTTTATAAACTTTTACAATAAAAATTTTATGATTTATATTTTATGCGGATTATTTATGTGTATAATTTGTTAATTTCGGTTATTTATTAGAGGGGAGGGGCGAGCATTATCGAGTAGTACGCAAAGCCTCCCCTCGATGGTTGCCGGGCGCAAGTAACTGGGGACAGACACGCTAGTGTTTTTAAAAAGTATTTTTTTTTAAAATATTTCTTCTTAAATAGCAAGCGTATTTATTATTTTCCAATCATAATTAAAATTAATAAAAACAATTTTTGAAAGATTAGAATAAAATTTGAATTAAAATGATAAAAAGTTGACTGTTAAAGCATTATAAGATATTAACACGCGCAGACAGATATTCCGAATATTTTTCAACCTTTCATGTCGGATAATATAGTACGAAATACACATATATGTATTAAAAGTATTGTACGTGAAGATATGAAAAATTAAACGAGAGATTGACAAAAACTTCCGAATAGAAATCTCGAGAAAAAAACGTATTGTTTCTTTTATAACACCTTTTCACATAACATTTACTCTCCGAGTAAAATATCTACCGAATGACATTTATATATAAAAAAAGAACATAGAGAGAGAAAAAATTCGACCGCTCTTAAAATATCACATATATCATCGACAATACAATGAATCCATTACGAACAGGAATGTTCCACTCGACCTATGTTATTTCCGACGGAATTCTATGAGGGCGGTGATCCCATTTCTTACCCTATGGCCGTACACATTGGCATTTCTGTAATATTGATGTACTGAACAAAATATCTTTGATATTCAGTAACCGTAATATTAAACTGTGAGAATACTTTAATCTCTTATACTCAATATTAAAATCGTTTTCACTTAACGACAAATATTAAACATTTTAGATGTTGTTGTATTCGGACGATATTTATTAAAATTTTATTTAATAATAATAGGATGCCATTAAGTAAATTTCGTATCACATGTTTTATTTCATTGAAAAAAATTAAATACATATTTATAGAATAAATTCCATAGATTTTTCTATAATTTATTAATATAAAGTCTTTTATTTGAATTCAAATTAACTATCATAGATTATATAAAAAATACAGTTCAATAATAAAAAAGCACCTATAAATGATATACCTTATTCGAATAAAGTATTCACGAGTCGTTCTTTTTTTAAAATTATCAATTTATAATTTACAAAATAGGAATCTAATTCAATCTTTAATAAGAGACTAAGTTATTAGTTTTATTATAAAATTGAAAATTATGAAAAATGTGAATGAAAGAAAACATATTCTTTTAAGAAAATATATTTCTAGTTTATAATACTTTGAAAATATGTTCCAAAAAATGGATAAGAGATAATACGACATTTCTAATATATTCTTAAATATAGAATAAACCATATATTGTTATCCGATAGTGTTGGATTCTAGCTCAGAATGTTGTACTAACGAATTGATCAATTGTCATATATGAAATATTATTCGATTTAAAAAAATAATTAATATTGAACGCTAAAAAAATAATAGCGTAAATTATATATTGTTTATTTTTGATAAAATATGTATTTATTTAGAAAATTATTTAAATCATATAAAATTTAAACATATATATATATATATATATTATATGTTAACATTTATTTTCAAAGCTACCAATAAATATTTTTCGATGAGATCTGAAAAACAATTTCACTTATTTATATTATTATCTTTTCATGTACTATATTATTATAATAAATTGAAAAATGAATGAATGAATGTTAATAAAAATATTATCCACGTTATATAAACCAATTTTAATATAAAGCTCGTCATAAATCAGACATAGTTTCATTGTTTTCCAACTACTGGTCAATTACTCTCTGAAGGGTCATTTAGACTAAAGGGTTGTTTATACTTAGTGCTTTACCTCAAATAGAAACAGAAACTAAACAGATAAATTTAAATCGATCAGATAATATTAATTGAAATGAATGTATTTCTATTTTACAAACAAAATATTTTTTTAAAAAATTATTAGCTTGTTATAAAAACGATTGAAATTCTTGTAAAATAATCATTGTTTTTACAAGTGGTATCTAGAAAACAAAACTTTTTAGTTCTATTTTATGTAAAATGTCTTTCTTTTTGATATGCTTATAAGATAATTAGACACTAGTGATAAATTCAGTATCGATTAATAAGTAAACATCAAAATACTCACTCATTATCTAATACTGAAATCATATAAAAATAGTTATGGTATTCTATAATATTTTTTAGCACTGTACCTAAATTTACTTTTGTAATATATACCTTCATAGTTTAAATGATTTAAAAATATTACTTTCGCTATAAACTACACATTTTTTCCGAGTAAAAAAGTTATTTATTTGATTATTATTCATTTTTAAATATGTCTTATATGCACTTAGATGATAATTCCATCATCTTCAGTGTAATAAGACATAGAATGATCCTTAGAAATTTATATTTCAAGCGAAGAATTATTAAAGAGTTACAGTATTATAAAATATTTTACATATTATAAAAATGTGAAATATTTATAATAATTTAGTATAAAAAATACAGTGTATGATGTTATTGTTGCATATATTAGATTTTATTATTTTAACATTGAATTATTAATATTAATTCAGATATATACTAATAAATAGAACATTTGCTATCAGATGAAAACAGCAGCTGAGTAATAATATTTATGAAAATTATCATTAATATAGGAAAGTGAATTGGTATTTATTAATTAAGGAGTCTTTTGAGGTACAACAGATTAAACACACACACACACATATATATATATATATATATATATATATTTTATCAATGTTTTTTTTGAGTAAACATATATTTATATTATATATATTTCAAATTTCTGTATGATAAAAGAGTTTTATAATGGTGGGAATAGATACATTGTCACCATCATGGATTTTGCTATGTGGTTACTTCCATTGAAAAATAAAATGTGAAAATTAACTAAAGGCGAACAAAATAAAGATAGAATTAGAAAAGAAAAATGGAGAAAGGAAGATATTATTTTTAAACATTATGAGGTACATTGACTGAATAGTGAGAAGTGATTTCGCAAGAATCCATGAAAAACCGATTCCTAATTTTTAAAAATACCGGATTCTAGAAACGTCAAAAGTTTTGAGTTAGTCTAATTTTGAAATCCAGTGCTCAAAATTCACAGTGTGAGGGAGGGCTCAAGGATAATCAAGGATTATTTCCAGTTTTCCATTTTTCAAACAAATTAGAAACAGGGTATGTAATCCAATATAAAAATAATAATTATTATATTAATGTACGGAGACTACATTTGAGAAAAAGTATAGATATTTGTATGGTCAGTTTAAGTGTACTTCTTTGCAGAATTTTCTTTAAAGTTGCAAAAACCCAGAAAAATCTCTTTTGAATCAGCCGATAAAGTAACGGTACGCTTTTCTTAATATTTTAAAACGTAATGAAATACGTTTTTATTCTTCAAGCTTCTACAAAGTTCAGAAATTGTATTTACTGAATTTAATATATATATATGAGAAATAATGATACAAAATGTATTTTCTTGAAAATACCAATTAGTTGAAAATAAACATAAACAAAATAAATATTTACTAATAGATTTTATGTAAAGTGTTATTAAGATATAATTTTTTTTATTAAAGATTATTTATTACATTGCTATATTTTCATTATTTTATTATGTAAGAAAATATATATGCATTTATTTTAAGTACAAAATAAAATTTGAAAGGTCGAATACAATAAGTAAGATCGTTTCTGTATGAATTCGAGTAGAGACGTGCAATATTTAAATCAGGCAAGAAGAAAATGTTTAAGAAAACTAAATCAATTTCTATACATAAAACTTTTAATGGTTCTTTTATAAATGTGTACGAACGTTCGTGTTCGAAAATTGAAAAGCCGATGAAAAGATTATATCGTCAAAATAAAGGATACCATGATCTTTATTCACGGATCTGTTTACATCTCTCTCTTCTTTACACATATATATTTTTCACAGTATCATACATACGCCTCATTGAGTTTAACTGTGATTTATAAGTAAGCAGTTTTTTCGGTTATTAAAATTCTAATATATTTCTATACATGCATGATAATACCTATATATATATATATACAAATACAATTCTATCAAAAAATAGAATGTATTTTTTATTATTATTTTATTTCCGTAAAATAGAAAGAAATATAATAATTTTATTTCAGTGTAAAATAATAAAAAATATTATACGATATTTCAATTTTAAATAATGCTCTAGTTGACATTTTTGATGTTTAACACTCTTTTGCAACATTTACGGAAAAAATATATTTCATTGTTCTTGTCACCGTTTCTCGATTCGTGAATTCAAATATATTACAAGACTATGACAGAAGGATGAAATGTCAATATAAAAAAATATCATACGAGAAATCATTGGGAATATTAAATTTACTGAACACGTCAACACAATAATATACATAAATCATTTAAGTATTCCCAGTTTTACGAACATAGAATAAGGCAGAATGGAGAAGAAATAAAATATTGTCAGATTCAATTAAAGTTCACTAATTTAATATATGAACCAATATTGTGTGTGTGTAGTCGCATACATAAAATGGATTATATATTTCCTTTTACTAGATGAATAACCCTTTTGTAATAAACAAAAATAATATGTACATTTTGAAATAAAATTTTATAATCTTAGTACACTTGTAGGTAGTAGTATGCTTATCTGAATTTTCACACTTGTAGACATATATTAAGAATGACTATGCATATGTGTTGTTATATATTCAACTTGAAATGAAGGGAAATTTAGATTTTATTTTTTATGAATCTTAACATTTTGAAATCGGGGAGGAGGAAGGGTGTTAACATTTTTCAACAAATATTTTTCAATTAGATGGACATTCTTTTATGATAAACCAAAATAAAAATTGCAAATTTGTCGGTTACAAGAAAAAATATGCTAATTCAGGTTAGCCATTAGAAATTTCATATCTATCTGATATATCGTAAAAAATCGTTGATAATATTCTGGAAAACATAAATTTCTTGATAAGTGGAAACAAAAAATTGATTAAAAATGAAAATTTTCAGAAATAACATTACTGTTGAGTGTGAAAAATTTTGAACCTATCATGTGTGCTTTCTATAGCTAGTGGAGAATAGACACTCAGCTGAACGAAAAGAACGATAAAGATAAAGTTACAATAAGTTGCGCATAGGTTTGACAAACACACATATTAAGTTTATTTAAAAGATGGTTTTCTTGTCTATGTAAACATTTATCTTAATTCTGGATCAGAGGGTCAAATTTCTGATCGTAAAAAAACTCCTGTGTTCATCAATTTAAAAATATTGATTTCTTCATATATTGATCACATCAATGAGAGTAATCAGATATAATATTTGACAGTCTTGTGTAATTGAAATAGAGATTTAATTTTATTTAATTTTTCAAGAAAAAAATGGAATTAATAAAATACGGTATAGTATGGTAAATTGTTTTCGTTTATTTAAGTTACTAAAGTCTTGGTAATAGTTTGATGACTTAACAATTATTCAATGATTGAAAAAAACATGTTGCTATTATTTTTTCAGCAGAAAAAGATATGAAATATGGAAGGAATTCATCTTAGCTGTAGTGGTTTGACTTTTTAACCTACTATCTTGATAAGTAGCTCTACAGATATGATAACCACTTAGAAAAATATACTAAATATGTGTTAATAATAAACGAACTACTTTATACTCAAATTTAGAGAAAATAGATTTTTCTCTTAAACAATTCAAAAGGCAAATTAAATCGATATGTGGCTAAATAATCTAGAATGATTCAAAATGATACTCTTTGGTTATGATTTACAGTAATTTATTATAAAATACTTCTATTAAGTTTTTACTTAAAAATTATTTGAAAAAATTAAATTTTTTTTTTCTGACAAAAAGTCAATAGAAAACCGAAAGAATTAATATTTTAGGACCTTTGAAAAATTTTGAACTGAGTATTTGAATAAAATAAGAACTTGTGTTTCAAATAAAGATAAAATCATTAAATTTTTTAAAGTTTTCATCACATGTTTTCTTTAAAAAATACCCTACGATACAAAATATTTTGTTTGAGAATTAAATTGATTTATATTTGTTGTTAATTAAGATATTGGTAAAGTTAAAAGTATAATATATCTTGTACGAATTATTTTTGAAACTTTTATCAATATTTTAAATGTATATATATATATAAGTAAAATCATCATCGTTTGTATTTCGATGCAATTTAAACTGTAATAATTCAATGATAATGCTTATTATTATTTTCTGCTTAAAAAAGAGCACACAGACTGTGTTCCGTCCAGTTGTTTTGCCGCAGGGAAATATATTCACCGGCGTACATAAATATATCTTTTTGTTATTATTTAAGCAACATCACGACATCAAGAAGTACCAGACAAATTTCCATTTTCATTGCGCAAGTTAGTGCGTTCAAGTATTCAGCATCCAGTGCGTTGCGTTGATAAAAAGCTGTTATCTTTATTTGTTAAAATGCGAGTAGGAATACATACTTTTTCGCCCTCGTTATATTTGAGGTTATTATGATTGAAGCATGCGGAACGAGCCACCTTTACCTTGTTACAATTTTCTTACATAACATTTACTCCACAACGTCAAATAGCTTACGGCAAATTGACTTTTAAGCTATGACGTTCCTCTTGAACGTAACTAGGGATGTGAGATGATTATGTAAATGCTCGTCTCTTCTTTTCACTCCAATTTACTTCGTAGTGTTTATATTTTCGTAGATTACCATTTTATTTATTTTTTCCAGTATTTGAAGCAATTTACATTTGCGCAAACGATATTTTGTAAGCCGCATTTATTGCGTGATTTATTATTGTTTAGTACTCTGTATACATAAATACATTCACACACATTATATATATATATATATATATATATATATATATATATATATAAACAATATTCGCTCGAGTAAAAATTATAAATGTCCAAAAGGCATTTTCATTAAAATAAAAAAAATAAAATTATAAATACTTCTGAAACAGAATCTTAAATAACAAAAATGTATTAAAGAAGCATAATACTTAATTAAATTATTAAGACATAGAAACAGATTTCAGACATGAAAACAGATTTAAAAATTGAAAAAGAAAATAAATAATTAAATTAATACCTTTAAAAAGTTTATTTCTTATTACAATACGAATGTTGGAATGAAATATATATTTTTATCAGATTGAATATGGTTTTGAAATAAAATTTAAAAATAAAACATATATTTGTTATAAATTCAATGCAATATTTTATTATAATTGGTATTAAAATCATATGATTTTTGAAACGAATTATCCTATTTTCGTAAGAATAATATTGCACAAGTTCTATAATATTTAGATATCTTGTTATTTTTAAGTAAATAACATATTAATTGTTTCTCTGTCAACAGAACTATTAGGTTGGTAGGAAGATAATTGCGGTTTTTGTTTTCATTACTTAATATTTTTGTTTGATAAATTTGAAATTTGGTCGACAGATTAAAAATGAAAAACATAAAGGGTAAAAAAAATTATGTTAACAAAAATATTAAGTTGGTATATATATATACCAACTATATTTATATATATATATATATATATATAAAGTTATTTAATTTGAGATAATTTATAGAAAATAATAACTATTAGGTTGGTAGAAAAATGAAGGTCTCATGTGTTCTTCTTCATTTGATAACGACCAACTGAAGGTGTTAGTTAAATCAGAACCAAACACAACAATTCCAAAGCTTGAACAAAAGTTAGGAGTTAGTCATCCAGCAGTTCTGGACCACTTGAAACAGCTAGGAAAACCAGAAAAGCTTGATATATATATAAATTTGAAGGTCATAAACCGTAATTATTTTTTTACCAACCCAATACTATTTACCGTATTATTAGAGTGAAAACATATGTTATATTATATACAATGTTATATTATTTTAAAAACTTTTATAAATAATCTTTATGGCTTGAAAATCACTTATTTAAAGAATAATAATATTAAAAAAATGATTAAAAATGAAAATAAATTGTTTAATTTTTTTCATTTTAACATTTCTTTAGAAAAATAAACATTTTATTACTATTTACTTGAAAAATATATTTTTTCAAAATAAAAATATTTGTTATTTTAATTATGATTGATTAATAATTTTATTCACTTGTTAATTGCAACTTTCAAATATATCTTTTGTTATAAATCCGGATTTTATATTGTACTCGTTTAATTTCTACAAGAAAAATTACTTTTTTTGAAAAATATCTTTGAATTAATCTATTTTTTCGGTTGAGGTCAAACTTGAAATAAACTTTTTATACCATTTAATACCGAAAAAAATTTAATAGTTATACTCAATTGTTAATTGCAACTTTCAAATATATCTCTTGCTATAAATCAGGATTTTATATTGTACGCGTTTAATTTCTACAAGAAAAATTACTTTCTTTGAAAAATACCTTTAAATTAATCTATTTTTTCGGCTTAGGTCAAACTTCAAATAAACTTTTTATACCATTCATTTAATACCGAAAAGCATTTAAGAAAAATTGCCCGGACTCTCGAATACCTTATCTCTACTCTTACAATAATGACATTGAACGATCATCTACACTTCCGAGTGCACAATTATTCGTTAAAGTCACACAAATCGAGATTTTATGAAATATTAAAATCATGTAAGAGAATAAATGTGACAAGCGCCTCGACATTCGTAAAAATATGCATTAAAAACGGTAACAATACAAGATAAAGTAATCTTTTTATAACGTCGTAATCGAGTCGAAATTGACAATGAAAAGTATATTTCACGTCGATGAGGACACACCGCCTGCATGTCCTGCAAGGATTGAGAGCATCATCAATCACTGTTATGAGTTCGACGCCCGCGGTGAACGTTTTTCGTCCATCTTGCCGCGAAGATTAGACCGGAAATATGAGATAACCGCCAACTCACCTCGTCCGGTGTCGTTATCTCGGCCCCCGGACACCAACACATACCGACACAACTATATACAAGTGTACGCCGGTAGATATATAGAAGCTTCCTTACATATATATATATATATATATATATATATATATATATATATATATATACATATGCCATGCTGCGGGCTCTCTATAAAGCTTTGCGTCTTTGACAAACGGCTTGGCGTGTCGCGAAAAACGCATTAAACTCTCTATAAAAGTTACGACGCGCTCATTCGTTTTATTCGAACATTTCCGTGGGTAGATTTATTAAAAATAATTATTGTGGCGTTTCATAGCCGAGTGAAAGGCATGACTGATGACTGCAATCGTTTTCTTTTTTATCTACACGGTTTCGTTTTATTACGTTAATTCTGTTATCAAGATTTTCTTTATTTTATTATATCAATATATATATTTTTTTTAAAAAAGAGATCTGCCGCGATGCAGATAAATATATTGAAGCGGCAGTTTGTATAATGTACAATATTAAATTTGTAAATGGCTGCTATTACTTTATTTGGTCGATTTTCAATGTTGTGCTCTTACAAAATTGTTTACAGCGATGATAACGTTTTTTTTTTAATATAGCACTTTAACATTTTTTAACATTTCAGCATTCTTCGAGATACTAGAAACAGTAATTTTATGAAAATATTTTGATTAAAATTAGAGAAAAGGATTGAAATTAATTTTTATTCTCTTTTGTATTCATTAAATCAAAATGTTATAATCAATTATTTTGTTTATATTTATCTACTGGTGCTACATGTATATATATATATATATATATATGTCAGCACAGGTCCCGGTGCTCGTCCTCCGCATGTCACGATCACCGCCCTTGAAAACAGAATGAGGCCTGGGCAATGGGGTATAAGTGGGTGATTACAGAGTGCAGGTCTTTTCAGAATATTCTAAAAAACAAGACTGAGAATTTTGTGAAACGCTCTAGAAAGATTAGCATGGAAGGAATTTAGAACTTTCATTTAGATCTTTTAAGATTTGAAATCTCTTTAAGAAAATTTCAACACCTTATAGAAAGATAATTCAATTAAGATCTGGAATGTTTTATAAACCCTAAATTGTTGTATATAAGAATTAAAGGCAATTTTAAAAGAGTCGTGAATTATTAGCGAATGGCTTTGGCAAACGAAAGACAAAAAACAATTATAAAAGATAAGTGAAAATTCATGAAAATAATAAAAGATTATTAAAAATTACAATAAATTAGTATACAATAAAGATAATGAAATAAATAATGAACTATTTTTTTACGTTTTGATTACTTAAATAGGTATTTTCCTTTCTGCTCTCTTACAGTAATTAAATAAATATTATTTTGCTTTTCAAAGACTTATGTTACATTTTTGTATTTATATTAAGTTTTTAGATATATTTTTTAATGTGAGTAAAAATTTAAATCAAAACACAGTTAACAACTTTTTCCAATATTTATAGACTTTTTTCTTATTTAGACATCATATTTTAAATAGATTTCCTGTTATTAAAATTTCAATAAGAAATAAACACAACATGTATATATATATATATATATATATATATACATACATATATGAATATATGTATATATAATGATTACCGAAAAATCGATTTATTTTAAAAATTAATTTTATTTAAAGCCACTATAAAATATTACTGTTGTTTTTTGAAAGTTGAAATTTGAAAGTTGTTTTTTTTTTCAATACACAAAAGTTACAGCAGAGTGCAATGTCTTGTAACGTTAAGTGTTATGATTCAGGATTTTTTTATTCATGAAAGTTCTCGTTAGTTGTAAAAATTTTATATAGAATATAACTAAAAAAAGTATCAAAGTTTTTAATTATGTGTGATTATATTCTCGAAAAATTTTTCATTAATAGTGGTTGAAATTTAAATCCCTTATAAAAGAATTATTCCTGACTGTTAATGTACATTTTTCAATCTAAAGAAAAGAATTTTAGTTTATCAATTATGGTATTGTTGCATTACAATTTTATTAATAAGAGTGAATAATAAATTTATTTTTTTATTATAATTGAGTTGGTGTTTAAACTTATCACTGTCTTTTATCCGATTAAAATCACAGTTTTTTTATTATTTTTTTAAATAAAAGATAGAACGACGTAACCAGCAATAAGAATACAAGTATAACAGTTTGTCTTCGGATCAGACACATTTGTATCCTTCTCTGAAATTGTACGTGTGTTTCCAATGAAAGTACGTTAAATCCTTCGATGTTAACATGCCGAGGATGGAATTCCTGCGTGCGGTAGAACTAAACATACCAACTACAAAGAACCGTCACGCTTCGGCGACCGGGTGCGAACATACGACCTCTTCATGAAGGATACAAAGGTGTTAGACTCCCTTCTCACAAAATTCCAACCACTTTATTTTCTAATATTGCTAGAATCGTCGATAAAAGCGACCGGCAATTTTTCAAGGAAAAGAGTAATAACCATTGATATATATATATATATATATATATATATATATATATATATATATATATAAAGTTATAATTGAACGTTTTATTATTTATTCAGTGATTAACAGTAATTTTAGCATTAAAATATTTGTTGGTACTTGGGTATTTCGATAGAGCATGATTTCATTTAAATTTATTTTTATTCTACTTTTTACTGAGTTTCTAATTAAAGCTGAAAGTATTAATTCTAAATTAACAGACAATTAAATTATTTTTTAAATGATTTAAAAAATATTTTAACTGAATAATAAATAAAAGATTAATTTAAGATTAAGTTGGAAACAAAAAACTCTCATAACAGTATTTAGAGTTTGTTTAAAAAGAAGCTAATATTTTTTGAAATTTAAATTAATTATATAAAATATACTTTTATCACAAAACTATGAAAGTTTTCATAAATGCAAAGAAGCTAGAAACATCCTTTTTACAAATTTGAGAAGCTGTTTATTCTGAAAAAAATACTATATTTTCATATAAAAATTAAATTTTTAAATCTGCAAGATGCTTTCCTTCTTAAAAACCGTTAAGAAGGAAAGCAAATGTTCATTGTGTATCGATTGTATTCATATATGTATGTATATATATATTCATTTTCTATTTTCTTTTCCACTCAACAGTAACGGAAAGCGCAAAAAAGAACGCATAAAAAGGGAAAAAACTTCTCCGAAACTTACATTACATAAAACTAAGTAGTCCAACAAGAGTGCATGTGGATTATAGCATCTGTATAAGAAAGAAACAAGCTGGAAAACTTCGTAAAAAGACGCAATGTTTGACCCGTCGCGTAATTACAATCACTCACCCGGTTCCCAGGGGACGTTGTCGTTACACTGCTACTGTGACAGTGGCGCCACGGTGTCTGTTTTATCTCGCCACAGCATCTCCGTCGATGCTATGAACGAGATTTGCGACGGGAAATGATGCCGGCCAATGTAAACATGTTGATGTCAAGTTTCATTTAGCAGTCTGATATCAAAACAATTGATTTTTACGCCCGTTTTGAACGGATGCGTAAACTTCAGCTATACATTTTTACTACGCATCAGATGTTCGTATTTTTATATTCATAATATTTTTCGAACGGTATTTTTAAATGTATACTAAAAAAACTGTAAGATGAAGAAGATACACATTTTGTATAATACCGGAACCATCGTTTAAATGTTAGGCTTGATGTGAAAAAATCACAAAAGCTTTTATTAAAGCACCCAAAAAAAGATTACACTTGACGTTTAAAGATAATTCATTTTATTATTAGTTGTTTTATTCATTTTTAGGTTTTATTATATTTTTAATTGGAAATTAATTTCCCAAGATTCACTTTTATTTAATTAACATCCAGTAAATCTTTTAAAAACAACTTCAATTAAAATATATATCTTATATATATATATATATATATATATATATATATATATATATATATGTGTGTGTGTGTGTATAATGCATGAACTGGAAATATATTTAAATTAATAAAATGGAATCGATACGATGACAATACTTATTGCATAGCAAACGAAAAGTGATCCACATACACACACACACACACATATATATATATATATATATATATATATATATATATATATATATATGTATACATATGAAGAAAGAGAGAATCAGTGTGAAAGAAGCAGGAATGTATTTTAAGAAAGTACATGTCAGACAAAAACATGAAAAGTAGAAAAATATAATTTGTATTATTGCGCATAAGTTATGATACTTAATTATAATGGAAGATAAAAAAGTACAATAAAAAAAAAACCATGAAGCAAAAATTTTCTCTACAACGAAAGACATAAAAAGCACATAGACACGCATAGATACGACTAACTTAAAGGGTTGCAAGAACTACAATATAGAATTTTTTTGTCTCATTTTGTTAACCGTTTCCGGCACACTACATTAAGTACGCCACGCCGCGGTTTCCGGCGTAGCCATCATAAAAATAAAACAAAATGGCGCACTCATTCCTCAGTTAGTTCGTCTCTTTGCACGGCATTAAAGCCAACGCTGACCTACCATTAACGTATGACGTTCCCAGGTCTGTTTGTTGGCGATTACGGTGGGAGGAAATGGAGCTATTCTTCACGGTCAAATTGCCCGACAAATTTCCCAGATGCTGTATTTTTATTCTATGTGGACTGGATGACATTTTTGTGTCGGCACAGGTGTCGATAATGAAAAGTTATGGTTTTTAATTTTGTATGTTCGGTAGCAATTTGATTAAATTTTAACATTATTCGGTTTCGAATCGAGTATGTGAGAGTTTTTTTTTATTATATTTAGGTCAGTTTTTTCCTATTTAAATGTTATTTCAATACTGTGCTAGAAGATATTCGAGATGATTCAAGTTTATGACGCAATTATTGGTATCGTTTCAAGCCAATGTAATACATAAAAGTGTTATTGTTTAAAAAGAAATTGCGTTTGTTTTGAAAAAAAAACTATAACCCTAATGTCAACACAAAAAAAATAAATGTACATATCGGTGATTTTATATTTATCGGAAGATTTTAAAAAATAAATTTTATTATTATCCAATTTTTATTTTTTAAAATAATATTTTTTTATATCAAATTTATTAGTTTTTATTAATTTTTAAATGAAAAAAAAATACAAAATTCATTTCTGAGTTGGGATATAGATATGTATTTTACTTCATAACTTCATAAGAATTAAACTTAATAAATTTAAGTTTCTTCTTAAAGATTATTTTGTCTCTTTTAAAAATAAAATAGTTGATAATTTTGACGCAGCTACATTTTTATACTCGTGTTAATAGAAGAAAAAATACAATTTAGTATTTTCCTTTTTCAAAATTATTATGATTGTACAAATCAGCCAAATCTTCATGATTTTCAAACACGATAGAAAGTGTAAACTGAAAATTATATGAATTAAAATTATAAATACGCACTTTTTTATACTATAAATAAAGTGAGTTGTGTAAATTACATCCAACAGTTCCAATACAACATACTGGAAAAATTCTAACAATGAATCAAAACAATGAAAAAGTGTAAGTAATAGATGTTTGAAAAATTAGTTCTTCTTCTCCGTGATTTTTATTCGAGCTCTAATTAGTTGATAGAGATTTAATGGTCTCTTTTCTGATTGTTTAACATTAATAACATATATGTAACTCTCTCACGGTGTACAACGAAAAAAGGTATACGATTCAGTAAAACTGATAAGAAATTTATTCAAAATATTATATTCACTGAAAATTTAGATTAAAAAAATTGTAACAAATTGTAACATTGCATTTTGTTATATTAATTTTTATAAACTTTTCCAATAAAAATTTAACGACTTACATTTTACGCGGATTGTTTGTCTGTATAATATGTTAATTTCTGTTATTTGTTAGGGAAGGAGCGAATGTTAGCAGGGGATGAACCCACGCTTGGGTTTGCGGAACGCAGCGCGAGCAGGAAGCGAAATCCGCTAGTTTAAATAATAATAAATTTAGTTTTTAAAGATATATGTAACTCTAACATACAGTAAATATGTGATTAAGACTAATATATGTAATGAAATCATTTTACTAAACCGTTCTATCTTCTGTTTTGATGCAGAGATTTATAATTAATTTTAGAAATAGACGAAAAATATATGTGCGTGTGTGTGTAAGAGAAAGAGTATATGTGTGGATATGTGGGTAGAATTAGAGTGTAAAGGACGGTATGTTTATTTTTGTCCTAATAGCAACTTCTTTATTATTTAAAATAATGTAATTTATAAAAAAAATATCAGAAGGTACATCCTTTAATTCCTGTCTTATTTATATCTTGAAATATCAAAAATGTTGACACACAATACATATATATATATATATATATATATATATATATATATATATATATATATATATAATATATATATATATATATATATAATATATATATATATATATATATAATATATATATATATATATACATATATATATATATATATATTATTTATACTCTGGCGAGAAGCGTGTAACCTGTGATTAAAATTTACAGGTTTTTCTTTTTTGTAATTTTTTTAAGAACAGGAAATTTACAAATTTCACATTTATTAACAATTTAAAGATAAATACTGAATATATATATATATATATATATATATATATATATATATATTATTTTTATAATTAATTATAAATCAGGATTGAAAAAGTTAATATATATATATATATATATATATATATATATATATTAAAGTAAACAAAATATTACTCATTTTCAATAATTTGTAATAAAATCCACGTTCCTTATTAGTAGATTAATTACCAAAAAATATTCCTTGAAAAGCTATTAAGTACATCAACGCCACACATTTCAAATTGAAATATAAATTTAAAATACAGGAACAGTTATTTTATTTTAATATACATTCTTACAAGAGACATTTTAAATACCTCTGAACAGAAAAACTGAAATAAAACGACTGAATTAAATTAAAATTATTATTTAAAATAATATCTTACTAACTTACTCTAAATACTAATTAGTAGTATTCCACTTAAAAAACAGTAAATTTGAGAGATTAAATAATTTATAAATTAACTCCTGTTGTTTTTTTTTTAGTACGGTAATAATTTCAAGAAAAGAGACTTGAAATATTTCCCGTTAGAATATTTCAAACGAGATTTAAAATGAAATAACAAAAATATATACAAACAAAATATCCTTATTCTTATCTAACCATGTCAATGAAGGTCTTACGAACAAGAAAAACAATTTAATAGACTGTTATTATAACAAAAGACTTCGTACGTAAAAAAAATAAACACTATATATATATATATATATATATATATATATATATATAAACAGAAAGACAAAGCGAAGCCCAGGGCAATGTTTAAGCTTATTATCCTCGACGTTGTCTTATGTAGCATCCTTTCATGATTAATTCATTTAGATAACCTGATCCATTTCATGACGTACCGCATATACAAGTTTATCCTTGAGTGCAGGTTCGCATTTACAAACTTTCCACTTCATCGTCGAATATTTTCTTAATATAACGATTTTATGAATAAAATTTTAATTTTCTTAATAAATTATTTATTAGTGATAAAGTTATTTCTTATTATATTCTCGTCTTTTTTTTTAAAAAAAAAACATTCTTTTAGTACAATTCGAGAAAATAGTTTTAACCATATATATATATATATGACCTTGTACCATTGACAATGTAAACATAAACTAATAATAGTGTTTATAAATTCGTATACTTTTTTCGGAATAGAAGATTGAATAACAACAAAATATATTGTACGTTTTGTTTATCACATTTAGTGAGTGCGGAGTTGCATATATATATATATATATATATATATATATATATATATATATATATGTAGAATATACAAATTAATTCGGTGCTTTTTTATAGACAATGAACGTTTACAGAAAAATGGAATACATTTTAATCCTTAAAGATATATTTAGATATATTTTCATATAAATTTCGTTTTAGTTTTGAGGTTAAACAATTTTGACTTAAAAAAATTTTGCCCCCTTTAAAAATTATGTCTGTCCCCTCTTATATAACGGCCTTGCTACGGGTCTGCTCTCCACTGTGCACATGGCCTTAGGTTTGCTATAGTTTGATCCAATTAGTAATAAAGTCAGTTGAGCTCAAAAGTTAGTCAATATGATTGAATGAATATTTATCGGTCAAAACAATTATATAGCAATCGAATATCAGCAATAATATATTTATTAAATAAAAATAATTTTCATCTTGTAATTACCCAATGCCAAATGTATTTATAAACATTTGGAGAATATTTAATAAAATTCAACATGTGATAACGAGTCGAATAAATTTAATAATACTCATTTATTTAAATCTTAATTTTGTTCTAAATGTTTATGATAATGTTACAAAATTGTTTAACAGATGTAAACATGTTCATTGCATTGGAATTTTTTTCAATATCACTATTTTTTATACAATTACAGAACTATAATAAAGTAGTAAATTGTATTTATTTAACTGATTTAATTAAATGTTTACACACTGCGTACGGAAAACGGGAAACCTCATTTGCAGACAAATATTTTAAAACAAAAAAGTTAAATCAAAAAATTACTGTTTCAAAGAATTATTTTACATAGTTATATCACAGCCACGCCTTGATTTATCGTTTCAATTTACTTTGTTTTGACTTACGTTGTTTTCCGAAAATTAGCCGGTACACAATATGTTAATATTTAATAAATATATTATTCAAAAAGTGACTTTATCTTTTTCTTTTCGGTCAACAATAATGAATTGTTCTAATGAAAAAGAGAACAGCTTTGTTTTTATTACAAGTCTAATGAATTTGTTTAAGGCCGTCTCTGAATAAATTTACGAAAACATGTCTCATAAACCACCGCCTCATCTCGTTCTCGGTGGCCGCCAAAAGGAAAACACCAACGAGTGGACGACATAAACACGGGGGTGTTCTAAACCCGAGTAAATCCGGTGAAATGTTTAGTCTGTTTTCTAGAGAACGTTGGATTTCGTATATATATATATATATATATATATATATATATACATATACATATATATATATATATATATATATATATATGTATGTACAGAGTGATGCCAGTAGACGTTTTATATCCTTTTTCTGGACATCAGTGTAGGTATTGAGTCACCAGTATTTCATGTAATTTCGATAAAGCAACGGATTTTACGCTTGTTAAGAAAAGCTGGTTGAAATTAGAGAGAGAACTACAAAACGAGTCATTTGAGTATATATATATATATATATATATATATATATATATACATATATATGTACAGAAGAAAGTTTCATTTGGATTGTAACTGTTGTTTTTTGCTGGAAAAGGACAGAAGTGATGTTTGATAGATTTTCTTGTAGAGTTGTCGAGATACGTTTTGTTTTACTGCTACTGAGATGTTATAATTAATGTTAAGTGAACAAAATTTGAATCAACACAACATTTCCACAATAATTTGTGTAACATTTACTTTACAAGAAATTATGTAAATATATAAATATACATTTCCTTGGTGTTATATATATATATATGTATAAGTTAAGTAAATGTCAAGTTTTGGTCGAGGTTGAAAAGCGTCTTGCTTGAATGAATAATTTGTATGAGATTAAATCAGACATAATGTTTTTGAATATAACTCTGTATAAAATTTAAAATTAAATTCTAGTTCAATATAAAGTCAAACATACAAAAACTATATTCGGAATTTAATATACGTCGGCTGTGTTTGTTTTGTAATATAAATTGAAAACTAAAATTATAATTCACACTATATTGGAAATAACTGGAGCTCACATTATGCAAACATACTTTCGACAAGTCAGTGCGCACTCGAGAAAACCGTTTTCGTGTACGGAAAGCACTTCCGATATGTAGTCGACTACGATTTCCATAATTTGTATTACTGATACAAACAGCTGAAGCTTCTTCGTCGACACCGGATCTTCAGACTATAAATCCTAACATGGAAACAAACTAGTCAACTGGGGTAAGTTAGGTGTAGCTTCAGAGTTTTGGTTTAAGGAAGGTAGGAGATTTCAATCTCGATACTTTTTATGATCAAACATAAACACGCACACAGAAATAATATATATATATATATATATATATATATATATATATATATATATATTATATATATATGTGCATAATATTTGTTTAAATTTATTATGCGTGTTCAAATAAAATAAAAATGTGTATTATAATTTCAAATGTTTATAGTTACACAATTAATCCGTGTAAATTTGTATTTATTTCAAGAAATTTTAATTTGGTTTTCTCAGAGAATTATTTATGCTGATTAAACACTATTAGTTTGTTTAGTATAAAGATATTTTAAATATAATTACTTAATGATAAATCAATTGTTAAATTCAGTTTAAACCATATATCTATACATACAAAAAAAAATTCGTCAAATTTCAAAAAATTGACCAAAAAATTTTTAGTAGAAACGTGTAGAGATTTTGTATTAAATTATTATTGACGATGACACCTGAAATTACACGAAATTTTCACGAAAAATTATGATATTGGTGTCATATCAGCCACAATTTTTTCCATGAATTTTGTGAAAGTGTGAGTAACCTTTATCATGTAAGTGGCTTAGTATTTCTGGTCGTTCGTCGGGGTTAGAGTTTCCCCGAAACCAACCTTTGTCTCATTATTGTGTTTTGTCTGTGTATGAATGCGGAGCATGGTTCGCGGAATATATGAGAAATTTTTTAATAAGTCCACATAACAATGGTATTACAACTTCACTGAAATGTGCGACTTTAAAATACAAGTACATCGCAATATAATTGCGACAGTAATTATATAGAAATACTAATATATATATAAACATAAGATAAAAATACTACGTTGCAATATATCTGCGAGAATGATTATATAGACATATTAACACACACACACACATTATATATATATATATATATATATAAAGGTATTGAGCGAATTTATGCAAAGCATTCAGAAGCGAAGCCCCACGGAGGTCGGCGAGCATAGCTAGTAAGGGGCAGATCCCCTTAGTGATTGAAGAAACATATTTTTTGTAATTTATCAAAAAAGTATCTATACCAAATTTTCTAACATTTATGTATTTTTAAAAGCACCGATCAAAATAAACAATAAATTAGGAGAGATTGTAGATACACAGACATTTAAAAAATGATATTAGTGGCTTTTTGTTAAAAATAAAGACCTGTAAAATACAAAATCCTTCTCCTATTACGTTATACAACTAAAATAAATCATTATTAACTTGTATGTGTAAATGTCTGTGAATCAATAAAATAAACAAATCCCGTATAAAAGTATACAATGAAATTTATAAGCATACTTCTTGGGAAATGAATACTGAAGCCTCAAGAATGTAATTGAAGAGGCACGTTATCTTCTCCAATTACAACTTTCAGTTTATTGGAAAATGTGCTGCGGAGTTACAGAACAATGAATGGAACTCAATACTTAAGAAATTGTTTCGAATGCAGCAGGAAGTAAAGTATCTCACTCAATTTATATACATATATATATATATATATATATATATATACATATATATATATATATATATATATATATATTCGTATTTAAATACTTCTTACTAATCTAAATAATAAAATATGAATAGAATCACCGCATAAGATAAAACATAATTTTTTACAATAATAATTGTTGAAATTCTTAACGGTTAGAATAAAATGATTAATTATAAAACATGTATTATTAATGAATATTAAATTCATAATTTTATTCTAATATAAGAATTGTCAGTGCTTAATAATCCATAGCTGGACTTAATTTAGAAGATGGAAGATACATCGATATAACATTAATATATTCTATAATAAATTATTAATACAAATGAATTTTTCGGTGACCCCACAAACAAAAAAATATTTTTTATGATCAAAAATAGTCAATAAATTATTGATTATTTTTGATTGGTGCTTATACGCATTATGTTTATCCTCAGAGTGGTAAAGTAGAAATTATCTGTCAAGAGTAGTAAGGTATAGATTTTTGTATACTTTAGCACTCTGAATATGGTAGTATTTTACTCGAACTTCGAATAACCAGCAATCAAAAATTATCATTTATAGAACATTATTGTTCCGAAATATTTTTTGTATTTTTTGGACGGAGAAATTAATTTATAAATGTGTAATTGGAATCACAGGGATAGAAATATATTTTCTGAAATTTCTTTTATTAAAAAGTCAATCGATACTTGAATCAAAGGATCCAATAATATTCATTACCTGTATACAACAAAATTTGATTTAATACTTTAAAAATGAAATTTAAAAATATATTAAATAAATTAAAATATATAATTTTTTCTACATTCCATGTTAATACTTGACCCGTAATTAATAAATTCATATGTTTTAAATTCCACAAAATTAACAAATCACAAATTCAAAAAACAATTTAACTCTTCGAGTTTTTTCCATTGACTTTTAATACATTTGACAATTCAAATTTTGACATGTTAGTATGAAAGAAACAAATATTATTTATATTGAAAAGTTTATTAGTCAGTGGAGACTTACTGTGTTGGAAAAAAGATTTTACAGTGAAACATATTTAATTAATATTATGCCGAGAAATTCGATTTTACAAATGAATTCTTTTTTCGTCCCATGATAACGAAAATGTTTTTGATTAAAAATATTCAATAAATGATTATTATACTTCATTGTATTAGATATTGAGAATGATGGAAAAGGCAACAATCAAAAATTATCAATAATCATTTATTGAACATTTTTAATTAGAATGTTTTATAACTTGTGAAGTGAAGAGAAAAATAATTTCTGAAAGTGAGTTCAATCGCAGTGCCAGAACTGTATTGTGAAGAATATTCTCATATGACACTCAAATAGAATAAGAAAAATAAACCTAATTATTTTAATTATTTTGGTGAAATCATATAACTGCTAGACATATTAATGTGATTAATATATTCATATTTATTTCGAATATATTTATTTTTCATACATATACTTTTGTTAAGTTTTATATTTATATCTTCAAATAAAAAACTTTTATGGACTATTCCATTTGTACTTTTTCTTTCTCTATCTTTATACATACACGTCCACGTTTAAAGTTGTTATAATTTATATATCTAGTGTTTTTTTTCAAAAATAAACTTTAAAAATACATCACGCTTTCCCAGGATTCATGCATTAACTACGAACATTCATTATTTTTCATGTAACTGAAAGGTATTCACCGAAAATGGTTTTACTAGCACGATGTGTATTACAAACACAGACAACAAAAGTGTTGTTTGTTTTTGTAAACGGGAACAACTATAAAAATTAACATATTGATATCACGAAATCGAATGAGTAGAGTAAAATCGGTTTTGCTGCAACATCTATTCCATTATGAGAAGGAGCACGCTTTACATTTTTCCAGTCGAGCATATTCCCATTCGGTTCATGCTTTTTAAAGAGGTATATCAAAAACAAATCCATTTCCAAAATCAATAGTACGGCGTGTTTTTGTTACGAACGTTAATATCTCCCTTAAATACAAGTTTTTGTTTACAAAATACAATGCAAACCTAATTGCCTTTATCACCGACACAGATGGTACATGGCATTGTGGCATTTTCACCCGCGAGTGTATTTGCTTTGAATCTGTATTCAAAGCTACTTATCGTTAACTGCGCGCTGTCTCTTGTCTTGATACGATCTTAAACGCAAATACTCTATTTTGAGATTATTAGAGCTATAATCGTGATTATTCAAACTTGATAGATTATGTAATATGCATTTAATACATTCTTGTAAATATTTGTCACGCCGTATTGTCTCATTGGGGTGTCGTGTTTGGATATCTTTGTTATACTGTTTAATTATCTACTTATTTATATATTAATATTACAATTGTAATCTGACAATCTATTTTATATCTTATAAATTGAGATATATATATATATATATATATATATATATATCTGTCAATAAAAAAAGTTCAGATTTCATAATATAAAATATATTTGAAATTATTAGGTTGGTGCGAAAATAATTGCGGTTCTTATATATTCAAATATTCAAATGTTTTCCAACAAAAACAGATACAACATAGTCATTAAAAGATTAGTTGACTTTAAAATTAACAAAAAGTTTTCATTTTTTTAAATTATTAAGTACATAGTAATTAGATTTTTATAAAATAATATATTAAGTTGACGGAAAAATAATTGCGGTTTTTATCATTTAAGTTTGGTGCCGATTTTTCTAGTTACCGTTATCTTTTGTTATAGTCATGTAGTAAATCATTGTAAACAATGAAATTATCAAATGATTTCAGCTTATGTCTATTGATTTCATTCTTTAGTATTGTTAGATAGAATCTCTTAAATTGGTAATGGAAAAAAGAAAATTCGTGCGATTTAAGGTATGGGTCTAAATTTGGACGTAGAGCAACACAAACTGTTCGAAATATCAAATTTGTTTTTTTTTTGCGAAGAGTCAATTGATGGACGTAGAGCTTAACACTGGTTCCAAAATTTTCGTTATGGAAACGAACGTCTTGATGCTAAGGAGGGTCGTGGACGTCCTTCAGCTATAGCTGATAATGATATAAGAATTATTATTGAAGCGGACCCACGAAAAACAACTCGATAGGTGGTAGAAAAACTCAATGTTCACACCATAAAAAAGCAAAAACGATATATAAGAATATTAAATTTGTTTTCTTCATAATGTGATTCAATTATAATTTTTTTTAGTTTCAAAAATATAGATTTTTATCATACTTTTAATTCTTATTTACTCTGGTATACAAAACGTCACAGTTTGATATGTATGATAAATGGACAGTAAATCCTTCTCAACTCGATTTAACATGTCAACGAAACTGCCCTTTAACTTGAATGAAATGATCGAAATATCTTTATCCTATATCAAGACATGTTCGTGCTCTATAAAATGAAGTTGGAACTTGCAAATAATGATTAATGATATAGTAAACTATATTTTAAATAAAATTAAGGATAAGTTGGTAACTTTATTTGTTTATAAATTTATTATATTGAAGTTATATATATATATATATATATATGTAACATATAAACATTCAACAATGAAAGTTGATTCATTGGAAGTAAATAATTTCTAAGTTTAAAATAAATTTTCCTACCCGTTCAGCAATAATGAATTCTCTCTAGAATTTGTAGCACATCATAATGAAGGTTACCATACATAAATTAAAATCACAGCTATCAATTGTACTACAACACTAATTTAATTAGTAACAAACCCAAAGGATAACAGTAATAACGTCAGAACACTTAGCCCGACTGCGAAAGCTTTTATAAGCTGGTAGATCTGTTTGGTATTATGACACAAGTCAAACTTTAGAATTGTTTGAGCTAATTTTATGTTATATGTAATGAAGAGGACGTATTCAGTTTTGAACAAACGCTATTAATTTATTTGTTTTCTTTTTTACGCCGCATAATGTCATGTTTCTTATATACATATATATATATATATATATATATATATATATATATATATATATATATATATATATATATATATATATATATATATATGTATTATATATATATTAGATTGGTATTAAAATAATTTCATTGGGAAACAATTACAGTTTTTGTTGTGAATTTGAATGTTATAAACCGCAATTAAATATTTTGTAATGGAATTAAATGATAAGTAGATGAATTTTTCAAATACTAATTGAAATTCATACATCAGATTATATATATATATATTATATTTAGGTTGGTATGAAAATAATTGCGGTGAGAAATAATTGCAGTTTTTGTTGTGAATTTGAAGGTTATAAACCGCAATTAAATGATAAGTAAATGCATTTTTCAAATACTAATTGAAATTCATACATCAGATTATATATATATATATATATATATATATATATATATATATATTATATTTAGGTTGGTATGAAAATAATTTCGGTGAGAAATAATTACAGTTTTTGTTGTGAATTTGAAGGTTATAAACCGCAATTAAATGATAAGTAAATGCATTTTTCAAATACTAATTGAAATTCATACATCAGATTATATATATATATATATATATATATATATATATATATATATATATATTATATATATATATATATTATATATATATAATATATATACATATATATATATATATATATTATATATATATAATATATATACATAATATATATACATATATATATATATATATATATATATATATATTATATTTAGGTTGGTATGAAAATAATTGCGGTGAGAAATAATTACAGTTTTTGTTGTGAATTTGAAGGTTATAAACCGCAATTAAATGATATTTTGTAATGCAATTAAATGATAAGTAGATGCATTTTTCAAATACTAATTGAAATTCATACATCAGATTATATATGTATATATATATATATTATATTTAGGTTGGTATGAAAATAATTTCGGTGAGAAATAATTAAAGTTATTGTTGTGAATTTCAAGGTTGTTAACCGTAATTAAATGATATTTTGTAAAGTAAAATAATTTTGGAACATAATTTATGTTTGATTTATATGGTTATAAGAATATATAAGTAGACGCTCGTTTCAAATACTAATTAATTTAAAATAATGCAAATCAGATTAATATGGTTGTGTTCGAATGTATTTTTGTTCATAAATTGTATACAACATATTTACCGAACGCTGAACTGTATTTAACAAAATAAAGCAAAAAAATATATTGTACAAAAATGTGATGAATTGTAATGACTATTAACGGAATAAATTCATTATAATTGGTTGCGTATTGTTTTGAAAGAGTAGTAATCAGTGTGAAGTACTAATTGTTATCGACATACAATATATACAAGTACTTGATAAGCGGTATAGTGATTATAATACAACGCATAATGTAAACAATAGCTGTAGAATTTTATGATAACGTACGAGCGCCTAATGCAACACACCGACACGCCCAATTTTGATTCAGTAGAACGACATCTGATCTAACATACTCGGCTACATGATTTTAATTAAAGCATGCCTTATTCGTTCCCTGTTTCCACTTGTCACAGCGTACCTCTTCAGCGAACGACTTAAAAGAGGAACGTTTCCCTGTCACGGATGAAGATATACTCGAAATTGTACAAAGGATCGCCTACCATTCACCGGGTATCGAACACGTGACATTGCTCGCACGTGTCTGCATCGTTACATTCTAACAGTATGCTGAAAAGGTCAACTGCAAATTCTGTTTCGTACAGTGAATATTTTCATATCGAATCGATTTATGTCGAATTTTATACTGTTTGAGAACGGGTTATTTCTTATTTTATGAAAGAGCGCACGTACGAGTTTGTACTTTTTTCGTATATAAATTCATATGGGATATCTCTTTTTTATTTTAGAGAAACGAAATTCGAAGAATGTTACCATTTCATAAAAGCATATATATATATATATATATATATATATATATATATATATATATATATATATATATATATATATATATATATATATGATGAGAACTTTTCCACAATATTTCATTTCATAATTATAGTTCTTGGAACCTATTTTTGCTGCCTAATTTAACTTTCACAACAAATTTTTACTTTAAATACCTCAAATATTCATTCTTATCAAAATGTCCAACAACTAATATTAATAGTTAGGTTAAAGAGTTTTGGAAATATGGCATTTTTTCTGCAGTCAATGAGAAATTTAATATCTAGTAGTTCCATTAATTTTATTTTATTAGTATTAAGGAGATTTTTGTTTATTTGTACTCATTTCTATTTAAATGATGTTCATACACTAGTTTACTTTTATCCATGCTGTTTTAATTTTAATGATTATTTTGATTTTAATTTTTGTAGATAATAAACTCAGCATCGATATATGCATAAGCTATTATTAAAATGACCAACGAACAATTATTAAACAATCAATCACAAGAAAAGTGTGTTGTGTGTAGAAAGTAGAACAAATATTTTAAAAGTTGATTTATATGTTTTGTCCTTTTTCAAAGGGATTAATTTCATAAACAATATTTTACGTTTAAATCTATTGAATTATACCCAATCAATACTGTATATAATTCGTTAAATCTCAGTTTTTGAAAGAATATATTTGAAAAACTAAACAGAAAAAGAATTTAAATTAATGTTTTTTTAACTTTTTTGATCGAGCCACTCTTCGAGTCGGCCAGGTTCTCTGATATATGTGTTAATTGTAGACATTGAACGCTACTAAAAGGATAATTTGATTTTTTCGTGTACTTAGGGATAGAAAATTCAGAATTCTGTTTTTTCTTTTTTTTTAATATTGTTTTCAAAAAGCTAAGTGCAATTTCTGATACGATATTTTTTGTCGAATGTTCAGCTCTAGAATTATTCTTTATGTTGAAGTCGAAATACATTAAAATGGTGTCTTTAAATTCATTTTAATGGTCTTTAATAATTTTATTTGCTAAAGTATTGTTCTCTCAATACTTTTTCCTAATTGAGATAGCTATTAGGTTGATAGGAAAATAATTACGGGTTTATTTTCTGTATTATAAATACAAAGAAAATAGGGAATGGTTAATCTATCTAAATATTAACTAAAAATCATTTTAATCCTATTTTATATTTTCAAATTAATATGTTATAAATTAATTAAAAATTTAAACATTAAAATAAAATAAAGAAAAAATTAAATTTTCTTTTATAAATACTCGACTTTCCTAACCACTTAACAAATAAAGCAGATTTTTAAAAAAATCACATGTATAATACAATTCACATATTGGTATTGTATATTTTCTAATTGTACTATATTTTTTTTGCTAAAACGTTGTATTAAAACAGAAAAAGTTATTTAACAAAAACAAATTTAATTAAAGAAAATTGAAATAATAAAAACTACATTTATATATATATATATACAAAATGTAATATACCACGAAAATATATATCAATGAAAATGTATTAAGTTTACGTACCTCCTTACGGAACTATCTCGCTCTGCAATATAGTGCGAAAAAAATAGCACAATATGAAATATCTTAACAAAGGCACACGTAAATGCTTACAGAAGAGATGAATATCATCTTGAGAATACGTTCGTTCAACGTTATTACTACCCGTCGAAGGTTAAAGAGATAGAGTTACAAGATTTATAAAAAAAAAAATATATCAGTGTGACACAAAACAGCATCAAGTTCAACATACTATTTCGGAGAATTAGAAACACTAAACATGTTTTCTTTGTTAATTGCGTTTTTTTCCCTTTGAAATGTGTAATAAATTCTCATATTTCGTTCTTTACATTTATAAATTAATCTTTTAATTACATTTTATATCTAAAACATAGCAGTGAGTTTTTTTTAAAAAAAATAATACACAAAATAAAAATAAATAAATATTAAAAAATTTAAATATTAGACCGGTTAACTGAAATGAGAATTTTGAATCGCTAGAACGGTTTCACACGAGCTTTTGTAATTCTAGAATATGTGGCTCCACAACGGGAAACAGACTGTTGTCGGTGCGTCCGTTTATAAAGTCAATGTGAAAGTATGTATTGACCAATGTATTTCTAGCTGAGCAACCACATTTTGTGGCGACAAAACCACTCGTGTGAAACCGCTCTTAGAAAGCAAGTACTTATAAAAAGGTAACCATTAGTCGAACAGAGGATGCTTTTAAACGACTCAATCTACAGGATTGTTTCAAAATGGTACAGAAAACAAGTGAAAGAATAGACAAAAAGGCTGGTTTAATAATTAGTACGCCATTTATCCAGAAAAGTGATAATTTTAATTTTGTCAGGGAGTATAATTCACTTTCACAAATCTATATCACTACTCTGAAGTAGACTATGATATTAGAAGTAACTCCTCAGTTAAAGATATTGATTAAATTATTAGGTTAGTAGGAAAATAATTGCGATTTTTGTTTTCAGAACGAGAAAGCATTTTCAAATTAAAATAATATTTATCACCAGACAATGGAAATGTTGGTACTTAATTAACAAGTTGTTTCAAAAGGGTTTTAAATTATCAAGTTGATAGGACAATAATTTTAGTTTTTCTTTTGTGAATTCTAACTTTATTCTTTTCCAATGAACGTGTAATTTCATCGTGTTCATGTCAATATCATTTTAAAGTGAATTTTTCGGTCTATATTTTTGTAACATCGACTTTGGTTTTATTATAATTTTACTTCAAATTGGGCTATTGAATTAAAGATGGAAAAGAAGCAAATAAGAATATTTTTTGTATGAATTCAAAATGAGTAGTAAAGTAGCTGAAACTGCTCTTAGGCTAAACGATGATTTTGGTGAGGAAATTGTTTAGGAATGTATGCTGTAATGGTGGCTCCAAAAATTTTTCAGCTAGAAAGAGAGCCTTGAAGATGAAGAAGGTCGTGGGTGTTCTTCTTCAGTTCACAACGACCAACTGAAGGTGTTAGTTGAATCATAACCACGCACAACAATTCTAGAGCTTGCACAATAGTTAGGTGTTAGTTATTCAACAGTTCTTGATCATTTAAAACAGTTAGGAAAATCAAAAATGCTTCAAATGTATATGCATTTGAAGGTCACAAACCGTAATTATTTTTCTACCAACCTAATAAAAAATGAATATAAACTAATTATTATTTTCCACTCATATTTAAAAACTTTTCCTGTATTATTTTTAATTATAATAATAATGATTTTGAATTATAATTATTCTTATAATTCATTATCTTAATCTTATACTATTTTATTAAAAAAATCTAAATTATTTCAAATAATCTATTTTTTTTAAAAAAAAATCGTGTATGAAAACAGAATATGTGGATAAATTCATTCTCATAAATGAATCCTTCACTTAACCATAAGATTTTCTGTATTCTTTTTTTGTACCTCGATGCTTTGAGAGTAAAATTATCATCGAAACGCAATAATGAACATCTAAAAAGGTCAATATCAATTTATTATACATTTTTGATCAGTTTTTTTTGTGGGTTGTGGGATGAATAAATAATTTGTAAAATATGTATGCAGTATAAAATTTCATTCTTTATTTCGTCATAAAGTATTTAATTGTTATTAAATTCTGTTTTAACTTGAATATTTTTTGTAATATTTCCATGAAATCTAAAAAATTCTTTGTGATAATCATTACTAATTATATTTAATATTATAAAATATTTTTTATACAAATGCTGATACACAAATGTAACAATAATATGAATGTGTGTGTATATATATATATATATATATATATATATATATATATATATATATATCATTATATATATATACACACACATAGATTTATCTGTTTACAATTTCTGATGTGCGTACACTTCTTTGAAAGAAGTATTAAGTCACGACTAAACAACAGAAAACGTAGCACGAACAAAGCGGCAACTAATCTTATAATTGCAGGGTTGTATTTACGGCATGGTGTATATCTCGTAAGTTAACAACTGATTCGGTAAGGTACGATTAAAAGACAATTAAATGTGGGTGCGCAAGGTTGCGCGCCGGGACCACAGCTTTGTCGGACTTGTTTAGAGTTACGGTATCCGCATTGAATATTGTGTTTCGCTCATGTTACCATTTCTAATTACCTATAGACAATGATCATGTCAGTTTATATTCTGACAAACGCTGCCATCCTCGACATAAGTCTGTCTTGTTTACTGGAAATATCTTATTTAAATGGATTTGAATTAATGTTCATAATTACATTATAACTCACGAACAGTAATATATATATATATATATATATATATATATATATATATATATATATATATACGTATTCAGTTGGTAGAAAAATAATTGCGGTTTATTATCTTCAAATTCATATAAATTTAGAGATTTTTTAATTAAATGTTTTAAGAGGTCCAGAACTGTTGGATGACTAACACCTAACTTTCGTGCAAGCTCTCGAATTCTTGCACAGAAAATAATGAAATCGATCAGATCAGGATTAAATAGTCTTGGTCTATAATAATGACACAAACAGGCAGGCTTAAAACATCAAACCTGCCAACGAAAGGAGCTATAGGCACCTGGAAATGGGAAGGGTAAACGAACCATTTGCAAGTACTTAGGTTTTTTTAAATTGTTTCTAAGTTAAATAATAATGGCAAAGTAAGAAAATTACTGATGAATAGAAGAACTGAAAGAATGCAACGAGGTATGGGAAAGATAATCTCAGACTCGATCCCAAGAAAAATAAGCTTGGCACTAGCTTAAAAAGTTGCCTAAAAAGGTTTTAATGGAGATGGTTTTTTTAATTAATTAAAGCGAAAATCATTCGATCACGTGATTCATAGTAAACAGTTATAACACAGATCTGGTGACTAGTATCAACCAATTAGACAATGAATAAAAGCCACATGAACTGTTTCACTGTTTCATTTTTATAATACATATATACATATATATATATATATACATACATAAATATTAATAGTAATCCATATAATTTTTACACTAAATTGCAAAAAATATGTATTTAAATTAGAATTCAATTTGGAAAGATAGGTTTATTTTAAAGAAAATATTTCCAATTGTTTATTAACCTTAATTTGCATTATTTTATATAAAAATTATTTAAATGTATGTAGTGTGTATATATATATATGAAACATTCTTTATAATTTTTCGTTATAAAGAGTAAATGTAAACATATAATTTTTATACAGTTTGAAAACTTTCACAAGTATGTAATAATCTACTTTTCATTTACAATTTAATCTACTTGAAAACTTCTAGTAACTTGACATTATAAGATTTTCAAATATTTGAACTTTTTAAATCCGTGCATATTTAACATTCTCTCGTCAATTTAGCATCTCATAACTGGATGAACTCTTAAATGGAAGCCGTATCGTCTCAACTAAAAAAAAAAGAAAAAAAAATGAAAAAAGTGCAAACCTACACGTGATCACTGAGCAGTTACAGACCGTAGAAATCAACTTATAATACAACAAAGAGAGGTTAATTGAATCATGTTACAAAAGTTTCTTAATATGATTCTATATCTATACAGTTTTGTTAGAGTCGATATTCGTGAGTTAAATCCAAACAGATTCCCACTCGAATACGGTCTTGTTGTGCGCGGCCGTATACGAACCTTGGAACATGAGATTGGTGGAGCCATGTAATCACCCGATTTGCAAAGTACGGAACAAGTTGTCTAGTAGAACCGATGGAAATTGACGCTTGCGTCTTTCGAATTTTAAGGCATTTAAACGACTTTTGTACGTACTGTGTATTTTAATGAAAAGTGTTAAAAGCGTTATTGTGTGCTTTTTTTTGTTCAATAGACTCTTGTTAAAACTAATTAAATTTCTAATATTATACAGTAATTTCCAGTAGATCAACAGACCGTTCCAATTTTTTTTAAATATTTTATAAAAAACATGTATTTTATGTTAACATTATATTTTATAAACATATTTAAAAATAGTTCAAAATTAACGCCTTATTACTAATTATAATATATTCAAATTATTTTCACTCCTTATTGCGTTCGAATATGTCACATTATTATTAGGTTGATAGGAAAATAATTCAGGTTTTTGTTTTCTGAATTCTAACTTTAGTTTTTTTTCAATTAAGTGCCATTTCATCATATTCATGTTAATATCATTTTAAAGTACATTTTTCGGTCTGTATTTTGGTAACATTGCCTTTAGTTTTATTATTAATTTGGTTCAAATTCGACTATTGAATTAAAGATGTAAAAGAACCAAATAAGAGTATTTTTTGTATGAATTCAGAACACATGATAAAACAGTAGAAACTGCTTGTAAACTAAATGATGATTTTAGTGTGGGTACTGTTAAGAAAAGTAGGGTGCAGGGGTGGTTTTAAAAATTTGGGGACGAAAGTGAAGGTTGACGAAGTTGAAGGTGAAAATGTCTCGGGTGTCTTTTTTCGGTTCATAACGACTAACTGAAGGAGTTAGTTGAATCAGAACCACGCACAACAATTCGAGAACTTGTACAAAAGTTAAACGTCAGCTGATAAAAATGTATATGAATGTGAAGGTCATGAACCGCAATTATTTTTCTACCAATCCAACATTTTCTTTGATTCTAGAAGATAATGAATACGAACACATATATGTGTGCGTGTCCTTGTTCAAAATGATTAAATCAATTTCTGCGTTGTCTAACTTTCGTTTCGCATTAAACATTCTCGTACTTATCTTCCTAAACAAGCAGCCATAAACAGAATAACAGAACGAAACCAGCAGCATCGAGTTGTAATTACGAACTGTCTGTTACACTAACAGTACAACGACGTACACTTCAATATTTATGACATGTATATAACGAATACAAGAAGACTGCTAATCAAAGTTCTGCTGTGTTAACGATTCAAGTTTGAACACGATAGAAATTGTGCTAAAACTTTAATGTCGCAAAATCACAACAAACAAGCTGTTAAAAGTTAACTATTTGCTTGATGAATTTCAGAAACACTAATACTGAACGTATAAGTAGTACGTGTAATGTTTTAATTAATCAAACTAGTTTCACGTACTGAATCAAATATTTATGATGTCTGAAGCAAAACATAATTAACAAACAAAAGTATATACTAAATATGTAATTCGAGAATTCGAAAACATATTGAAATTATATAATGATATATATATATATATATATATATATTATCTAGGCGTATATTTATTCATACATTTTAATAAAAAAAATCTTTGATATAAATATCAATAATTATTAAAATAAATATTTAAATTATAATACATGAAAGTATTCAAATAGAGTAAAATATATTTTCTAAAAAAATAGTCATTGTAGGTTATGTAAGGAATATGAAATATTTTACAGTTGTTTTAAAAGTATAATTGTATAATTTAATAAAGGAAGACTATTGAATGGCAAAAAAGATAATAAAAAAGAGATTCGTTGTGTTTCCACTGTGGTAAGAGCCCAGGTGAATTTTTATAACTCCCGCAGGAAATATTTTTCTTTTCTTGATTTCTTTCTGTCATTTCACATGGGCTAATTTACTACAGTGCGTGAATGATCATAAAACTAAATTAAGGAATATAAAAAATATTATATATATATATATATGCGTGTGAGAGTGAGATGTGAATATATATATGCGCAGGTGACAAGAAAGAAAGAACCAAAGTAAAAAAAAACACTAATGGTTTAAAATATTTTTTTATGTTTTTCCTTTTAAATTCATTTTATTTAATTAAACTACTTCTTTAAGAAAGGGAAGAAACATATACACATTTATAAAAGAAGATATATTTTAAGGTACTGAAAAGAAATTATAAATTTCCGATTTTAGATATTGCAAAAAGAGTTTAAATAGGATTCCAATAAACCCATTTATGGTATAGAATAAGTTATTAGACGACACTTTTGAATACTGATTAACTTTCTCAAATTATTTGATTGTCAAATGAGATATCATTTTAAGATAAATATAATGCTAACGGAGATAAAATGATTAAAAATATTATTTTTTAATAACTGAATAATTATATTATATTTGCTAGTTTAAATTTACTTTTTTTAAGCTTTACATATTGCGAATTTTTGTTGTGTAAATTGATTGTTAAAAATGTTAATATTGAACTATTTGATAAAAGATATATTATCATCCGCCTTTGTGAATCCACTGGTGGATAAAGGCCTCTTTTATGATTTCTTTTATGATATATATATATATATATATAAATAAACGGTTTGTCAATAGGGACGCAATTTTTAAGAGGTTGTATTTGACAGATGTCAAACTAACAGCTGCATTTTTTGATATTTATTCAGTTTTGACATTGACATTTTTATTTACAGCTTCGTATATAACAAAACAACGTAATGAAATAATACAACTGTATTGTGAAAATGGTGTTCTATAAAAAATACATTTCATTAATAACATTTATTCTCGGCATACTCGTCCATTTGAATCAACAATTCTTCGATTAGTGAGTAAATTTGAAAAGACTGGATGGGTTAAAGATAAAGAGACATGAACATGTGTTCGTAGTGCTAGTTTTGATGAAAATATTGAATTCGTTCCTAAAAGTGTATCGGAAGAGTCAGGAATGTCGATTCTATGACGTTCACAGAAATTGGCCTTTTGGATAAGGCAATAGCATATTTTGGATAAGGATTTATTGATGATTGCTTATAAAATTAAATTAACACAAGAACTGAAACCAGCAAATCATTCACTGGGTCGGAGATGTTAATTGGATACTGGAACAACAACACGGTTTTTCTGAAAAAGTCATCTTTAGCGACGAGGGTCATTTCGATCTTTCTGGTCACGTTGACAAGCAAAACTTCCGAATCTGGGGTGAAGAAAATCCGAAAGTGATTGTTGAGAAGCCTCTGCATACTGAAAGAGTAACTGTTTCGTGCGCACTTTGGTCCGGTAGAGTCATGGGTCATTAGTTTTTTTGATAATTATCCTAGTTTATTGATTACTGTGAATGGAGAAAGATACAAAAACATGATAACCATTTTTTGTGGTCATAATTGGATGATATTGATCTGTAAGATATGTAGTTATATTAGGACGGTGCAACAAATTACACAGCTAGTGAAACAATTGATTTATTGAGAACGAAATTTCTTGGTCGCATTATTTCCAGAAATGGAGACATTAATTGACCATCGAGATCAATTAATGTCTCTAAACACCGTTGGAATACTTTTTTAGGGTCACGTCAAAAGCCAGGCGTACGCCAATAATCCTAAAAAAAAATCGACCTAAGAAATAAAATCTAAGAATAATTGGTGAGATAGAGCCCCAGTTGTGTAAGGATGTTATTGAAAAATTTAACAAAAATGGTTACTGGTATGAAATCACACGGCGATCACTTACACGATATTATTTTTCATTTATTAATGGCATACTCCCAACTATTATTTACAATAAAGAAACTTGAAATTGTATCTCAAATTTTGTGTTTTATTTAAAATTAAAAAAATGCGTCCTTATTGGAAAACCTATATATATATATATATATATATAGCAAAAACATGAAATAAGGACAATTTTATTAAAATAACTGATTTTAAATTTCGATAAAGAAATACATTAATATAAAGGATTCGAATCATTTGGTACAAACTCAAGAAACTGACAGTTTATCCGCTATACTATCAGTTTGGTTAAATAATTTGAAAAACATCACTTAACAGTGCAGTTATTTTCAAAACATCAGAATAATTAAAATGAAAATTAACTCTAGCATTGAATAAAATTATTTTATAAATGTAATTATTTTTCATATAAAATTATGAATAATTTTAATAATCATAAATTTGTTATAAGATCATAAAACGTACATACATTATATATATATATATATATAAAGTACATTATATACCATAATAATCTATAAATATAACTCTGTTATTGCTTTACAAAAGCTATAAAAATGTATATTTGTGAATATCTACAACATAACGAATAACCGACATTTGCAACATATACAAAGTTGCAGTGTAACTTGACGCCTAACTTGTTTAATGTGAAGTTTACGATTTTAGATTGTATACTAAGACGTGTTTGTAATGTGATGTGTGTGTATCAATTTTTTTTGTACCTCAATTCGAGTTATATACTGGTTAATTTCCTTAAACGTATTAAAATGAATACTCAACATTTATATCTATCTATCTATTTATCTGCCTATACATATATATATATATATATATATATATATATATATATATATATATATATGTATATATATATATAATTATGTAATTAACAATAATCAATATAACTTTCATCTTAGTATAATTAAAAAAAATATTAATATATCTCCGTATATATTTGCATTTCAAATAAACTAACTGCTGATTATAAATAAACATTATATTATTTATTAAATTTTTTTGAAAAAGTTTGAATAACAGATACTTTAGAAAATGAATTATTCTTTCATCCTACAAAATGTAAAAAAAATATACATTACATATATACATTAAATATACATATATATATATATATATATATATATATATATATATATATATAAATTAAAAATATAATCGATGTAAAACATTCATAACTACATAAATACTTCGCACATAATTCTTCCTCAACTTGTTAGACGTAAATATTTTCTCTATAGATATGTTTAAAATAATATTGAATGATAATTAGAAATAAAACCGAATGAAAAATATAATTTCTAAAATATTAACAAATTGTGCAACTCCATATACACACATTTGTGTGTGTACGAGAAGTGAAAAAAAATAAAAAAGTAAATAAAAAAGAACACAAACTGAGAAATTCGGAGCTTCATGTTAGATTACATGAGGGTAGATCAAAGAGATAGATGTAAATAACGGACCTCTTTAATTAACTAGTTAGATAAATAGAACAATAGATATGTGTATAATCTACAAAATGGTTAGAATGTCAACTGAAAATAAATAAATTTTATTTATTCAATTTTGTGAATTTACATTGTATAGCTACGATAAAATCTATCTATCTCGGTCTCTCTCTGTGTATCACACTCAACCTTTCCCTCGTGATCGGCAAGTGAAGAGAGTGATGGCGGAGTTCCCTGGTATATAAAAAAAGAAATTTAAGGTTAAGAAAAGTGTTTATATCTAATCAATATTATCTAAATTTATTTATTTATACTTTTCTTAAACATTAAAAAAGTACCACATTCGAACTATATAACAAACTTGTCGTGAAATTTTATAAAATTAATCATGAAAAAGTATACAGTTTAAAACAGTTTCTATTACTTATTTGACAAATTCTAAACCTCTCCAAGATATTTGCAAAAAATATAGACACTGTACAGTAGAAATATAATAAAAAGAAAAAAAAATTAAAAACTACAGGAGTTTCGGAAGCTTTTATATATAAAAAGAAACAGAATAATAAAAGATTTTAATAAATGATAAGTTCTCTAACAGAAATGCATTCAGTCGTAATGTCAAGAGAATAATAAAAGCTGTCTCTATATTTATACGTTCGATACACACAAATATATATATATATATATGCATTTATAATGTGTTTAGAATATGTCATATAATTGTAGTCATAGAATAATAGCCATCAACTTAGGAAAATACAACCATTTCAAATAATTACACAAACATTAATACGAGTCTCTTATTCACAATAAACTCATGCATATACATTTACAGATCCATTATATATATATATATATATATATATCAATTAAGTAATGTAACAATTATACATCCATACTCTTATCAGCGGGAACATAGATTAATGTACTCATTAAAAAGATACAAAGTAAATGGAATGCTATTAAGTTTGAGTGGTTCAAAATCAGGAACTATTCAATCAAATCTTTGCAATGTTTACTACCAAGGCAATATAAATAATCTGATATGCTTAATTTTAAATAAATGATTTTTAAGAAATAAGAACAGTATTTAAAAATTCGGTAAAAAACAACTTCTAATTTGATCGAAAAATCATGTTAATTTATAATTAAGTATTGGGAAAAATATTTTGATAAATAATTACAAATAATTTTGCGATTCAAGCTATGAATTTTTGCATTTATTTCAAATTATGTATGTATACATATATATATATATATATATATATATATATATATATATATACATATATATATATATATATATACATAATTTGAAATAAATGCAAAAATTAATAGCTTGAATCGCAGAAATGTATAAATTTAATCGTACAGGCATCAGCACGTGTAAAAAATCGAAATCTAAATATGAAAGCAAAAGTAATTACACATAATAAATAAACATCAGAGTTAACATTTAAAACCCACTCATTGCAAAATATTAATTAAATATTATTTTACCCGCAAAAGACTATTTAAACAGAAAACTTTCTCAAACAAAATTTCATTTCGACCACTGTGCTGCGTCTATTTCGTTCAAAGGAATATATATATATATATATATATATATATATATATATATATATATATATAGAAACAAGTACAGGACAGGCGAGTTATAAAAAAGGGTCTCTTCAGTAAGTCCTGGCGTAATTAACGAGATCCCAATTTTAATTGATTCTGTTTTGCGTACAAACTCATAAATTTTAAATTGACGTTTATGTACGTGAATTTTTTTCACCGGTTTGTTTGAATTTTCTTTTGTGTTCTTTATGAGAGCAGTTTTGTTTTTTATTGTTGACCCGAGCTGTGTCAAAGATGATGAATGTTGAAATTATCTAACAAAAAAAAAAAAAAAACTTCTGCTTTGATTTTATTTGTCGTCATAATGGCTTTTTCACGCTTATTATATGAATAATGAAAACTTTAATCATTTGAGATAACGAGCAATTATACTAATTGTTAATAAGCTTCTTTCGAGTAATTAAAAGTAGTCGAGCGTGTTGCAACAAAAATTGTATATTTTTTTATGAAAATAAATTGCCCTTGACCATACTGCGTAGTTTTTTGTTTGCCGTGGTTTAAACGGCACTGTTAAAAATTTTACAGCTTTTGTTTGGTCGAATCTCGTCGATTGTAAATGAATGATTATCTGTGTAATTTATATAAATTTTTATGCCTAATTTAAAAATATTTAATTTCTAATATTTCTTTTCAGATTTCTCTTTCTTCTGATTTCGAAATAAATGATTTGACAATTGAAATCCATCTTTAAGAAGCATTTACATGATTTTCTTTATAACGTTATTTATATCAAATAACCGGACTTGTCAGTTTCTTTTACTTTTTCAATTTCTTTTATAAATCGCCAATTTATATAAACGTCTATTTTTTATTGATATTTATGCAAACGAAAATATACTTCACAATATATAATTTTTGTTACTGTAGCTAAATTCACTTTATAAATGAAATTTTCACTTCTCCAAAAATTTCTTGATTAAAAATTGACTACTGACCATTTTCGATTGTTGTTTATGCAAATAAATTAATTTATGTAAATATATTCTTAACACATACTCATAAGTTTTTTTCACATATAAAATATATAGAAAACCATGCTAGGAAATAATTGAATATTTTGTGTGGGACATATTTAACCATTTTCTATTATTGCTATTTCAATTGTCTTTGTTAAAATGTACACGTGTATTAATGTATATTTCAAATATACGATTGGATTAAATATTGACATACACATCAAATTAAAAATATTTTCAACTATATTATCATTTATTTGTCATTGGTAATTATGACATTATCTAATAATGAATTATTGATCCTTTTTAATTAATTTGTGGGTTACAAAAAAAAAATAAAAAAAAATGCCAGAGTTCTACTGTAACCGAGCATAATGGGAAATTATAATAATCTGGTGTACATTTAATAATAGAATATGCTGACATTAATGGAAACTGTGTTATTTGAAACAAATTTTACGTTGAAATATATAATTCCACGATTCGGTCAATTTTCAATTTTTTATTTTTTCTTGATGAATGTGCGTCGCATACAGATCTGTCATGATATTTGTTATAATTCGGTATTTAAATAAACGGAGCGTTATGATAAATTATAGTACAAAGTGGAACAAAAATCCCCAATTGTATTATAAACAAATCCAATATTTTACATTAAGCACATGAACTGATGTGACAAAACACAACGGGCATACAAATGAATTCGCAAATGATTAAACCGAAATGGACGATATGCAGTGACGTTGTGATGCTGAAACTGTTTTCCCCATATACTCTGCTATCATCCTTTCGTTGACCACTATCGGACAATTATGTCGCGCGTACACAAAGCCCGCCATCATGACCGCATCCTAACTCTGTCCCTCATAACCCGCTCCTTCAAATCCAACCAGACCGAATAATACAGACTCCACCGCCTGGTCAAGTGGTGCAGAAATCAGTGAGATGCATTTCCTGCTGCCGGGGACAATGTGTTGATTAAACTCACATCGCAGTAATGGAAAATAATCACGAGGGAGTGACTATTTTTCATAGCGAACGGAAACGTGATTCATATTATTATAATTTTATTTTATTATCGTCGTGTTATTAAAATGTCGACTGAGTTCTGAAATTCAATTACATTATTTCAACGTTTCATCTCTTGATATTTCGAAAGAACACAACGTGTAACTCTTATAACATGAAATTTGTTTTGTAATGAGTACCCAAATTATATTATGAAGGAAACGAATTCATATTACTAAATGCACGGAAAATTTATTCGTATATTTTTCTATATTATCATATTTTTCCAAGAATTTCTACTTCGCTTTAAATGTACGTTCAATATTTTCAAACATAACCCAATTTTCAAGAATTCTCCAAGAGTGAGCAGAAATTCTTAGTTTGAATATTTTTATTCATTCGATATTGATTTTCAGTTTTATTCGATTTCCATCATAAATGAAAATTTATATCAAGTTTCGGAACTTTCATGAACTTATTTAAAAATGAGTTTATATTATAGTTTTTTTTTATATTTATTGTCTATAATGGCAGTTTTATGGTTACAATAAGTTAATTTAAAATAAGTTATAATTACGTCAGTTCAAGTATATAATTATATCAGATTATTGTAAAAATATTCCAAGTCTAATATAGTTTCAGTTGTCTACATTTGTATTTGCTTTCTGTAATATAATCAACATACTAAGCCAGCGGTGGAGAAATTTTTTATGCCGGAAGTCCGCATTTATTTTGCTGTAATTAAATAAGGCCGTATTCAAGAAACTTCAATTAAATATACTTCAAAATGTTTTAGGTTGGTGCAAAAATGATAATCTGAGATGCAAGCATTTTAGCTTGAACATTTCAGTCGCAAATTATTAAGCTGTACACAATTCAGTTAGAGTATGACTCTTCAAAAAATAAAAATCACAGGAACGGCATCATTATTTATATATATATATAGAGAGAGAGAGAGATAGAGATAGAGAGAGAGAAAGAAAGATAGAATTGAATTTTTCATACTACAACTGTAAAAAAATTTCTAATTAAAAATTTTTAGTAATTGATTGTTGATTATTTTTGGTTTCAGCTTATATGTATCAATGGTGATGTTATCTTCGTTAAAGAAGTTATATAAAGAAAAATTATGAGGAAGATAGAACAGCCATCGAAATGCACTTAACCCTTTCGTTACTAACGGGATACACATATCCCATCGATTTTCAAAAATTCCTGTACGGAAAATGTTAGGTTGGTTTAAAAATAATTACGGTTTTTACACATAGAGTATAAAGAAGCATATATCAGTTAAAAATTATATTTCCTAATCAAAATAAAGACTATTGGCCTGCACACATTTCTCCCAACGGGAAACGAGTTTGTTTATTCCTACACGATAGAATCCTGGAGTCCTGGAATCAATGAATTCATCGAAAGTGCTTTGGGTTGATGCTTGAAAACCTTCTCTAGTAGAAAATTACTCAAATATTTTTAAAAAATGTAATCTGTCGAAGACAGATCCAGAGAATACAGTGGATGAGGTAAGGTTTCATAACCCAGTTCATTTAATTTTTTAAAATCGTTTGTGAGACGTGTGGTCGGGTGTTGTCATGAAGAAGAATTAGTCCAGAAATGACAAAGTGAAGAGAATTAATATCAAACCATTTCATAGCATTTTAAATGCGATGACACATTTATACTACGGTAGAGGATAAAATTGTATTCTCAATGATTGAGTCAGGATAAACAAGACTTTTTCTAATTAAGTTTTAAAAATAAATTGAAAATTCCCTCTTTAAATTTTACTCTTTAATAAACTTTAATTTTCGGACTTTATTATAGTCATTGCGTCCATAATGTTAGTTTTGTGACTGCAATACGCCGTAGTAAAACGCATCAAACCTATTTCTTTGTCAGACAGATGCAGTAATCTTTTTTACGACACACTAAAATCCTAATAAAATCCAAAGTCGAAAATACGTCTCTTTTTTTCTTTATTAGGTCAATGAAAGGCACAAGATCGCAATTAAAAATGTATAAAACGTGTGTAAAAAATGTACCCATTTTCCTGAACGGGATTTTCAGCTTGTTTATAATAAATGCCCTGAAATAAATAGTGCGTCCTGCTTGAAGGCCCTGTTCGTCGACGCACATTCAGCTAGTATTCGCTGAAGCACGCCGCCGCGGCGCCTGGCTTCGACGCCATCCACTGCTCTCAGACATTATCCCAGCATCAGTATGTGTCGGCAACCCGCGCGATTCGGTCGATACACGTTCATACAGTGAAAACAAACAACTGACGTTTGTCGCGAAATCTAATTTCACTGATAGCGGTTTTCTGGTGCACGTAAGAAATATGTGTTTAATATACAATTTCATTTGTAATGGTAATTGCGAATGTTTGTTTATGTTCTTTAACAAATTAATATAGATTTTTTCATTCTTTTTTCTTGGTTCATACATGATTCATCAAAACAAACTCTTTTATAAAACACACACATAGAATACAAAAAAAAATAAAATAAAAATAATTAAAATAAATGAAAATAACAACACGAGAGGTACTCTAATATCCGTGTCTTTTTTATCATTCTTATTTTTTTTCTTTCTTTATCATTCTAATATTTCTCTAATAAAACATACAAATATAAACTTACAAATTGCAAATTTTATTTCTATATTTATATCGTATATGCAACGTGTTTGTAGTTTTTGCAGTCTTTCGATTTCTAAAACAATAATTTTTACATTGTTAATTACAATGTTCATTTGTAGTTAATTGAAAATAATTCGAAAAATGTGACTCTATAAATGCTCCTTTCATATATTTTCCTACTTACATAAGGGTTTAATTATTTCCTGATTAAACAATTTTTATTTTAACGTTTTTTGATTCCAATTGTTTCAATTCTATTTCGAATTTGTCTAACTCAATGTGGTGTTCTTTCATATATTTTTCTACTTACATAAGAGTTTAATTATTTCCTGATTAAACAATTTTTATTTCAACTCGTTTCGATTACAATTGTTTGAATTCGATTTCGAATTTGTCTAAACTTTTATTATATTTCGGTCTGATTAATGTAAAACATATGATTTTATATTAAAAATATATTTAAAAGTAGTATAAGTGCTTAGTATTCAACGAAAAAGTAAAAGAGTTGTACAAAAGACAAACTTATTCTAAATTATAACATAGTATTTTGTTCCAATCTCACATAATTCAATAATCGCAAATTTTACATATACACATTATACTCTAACTTCGACTGTTTGCAGAAAAAACTGAAACATATATGTATATTTTAAGATTTCAATTCAAGAAATTAATAAAAATCTACTTGTGTCAAAAATAAGTAAATCTACAAACACTATCTGTAATAAAGCAGATCTAAAGATATTATTAATAATTATTTAATAGAAAATTTAATATAAATCTTATAAAATTTATAAACTAAATAGAAATCAAATTAATTGTCGATTTTTTAAAAACAGATGATCATTGAATGTCGTATTTAATTACTGTCGCACAACAAACGTTTTATATTTCACCAAAATTTTTAAAATTGTGAACCACATATATATATATATATATATATATATATATATATATATATATATATATATATATGTGTGTGTGTGTGTATATATATGTGTGTGTGTATGTATACGATTACGCTTCGGCTTTTACTAGTGATGAATTCATAAATTTTCTTCTTTTATTTGATATTTTATTTCATTTCAAAAAGTTCTGCTGATATTATGTCACTGGTACTACTACTATATAATATATGATTATATTTTATATTATTAGAATACATAAAAGTTTTAAAACTAGTTCATAAAATATTTTAATATTCTTAAATCACAGAGATGAGCAGTTTTCTTTCAAGCTGACATTTTATTACATTTAAAAATACTTGTGTAAATATCAGAATGATAAAAAATAATATAAAAATATATTTATCTTTTTATGTATATGTATATATATATATATTTACATACACAATTATAACATAATTGTTATAATAAATGAAAATGATTTCAAAAAAATATCACATATACACTCACCTATATTTTCTTATATATAAGAGACCATTCACCTCTCGTTAGAAACATAGGTCAAAGAAAATTGAAGATATCTGAAAAGTAAATAATAGGAAAATAAATATTGTTAAATAAAATGTTACTGAAATTTATATTTTTATGGAATATATATGTTTACCTATAAAGTATATGTACTTTATTTACACATATATAGGTGATTCAATTTAGGCTTTCACATGGAAGTATTAAAAAGAGACGCAGAGTGTTTAAGAAATATCATGTTACTTTTTATTTAGTTTTTTTGTTCAATTCAATACTAAAACAGAATTGAACTAGAATACTAAATGGAAGATAACGTTTTTTTAAAAAAAAATTGTGATTTTTAAATACTTTCATGTGGAAGCCTATTCTGAATCACCTATACATACTTATATCAATATAGATAAATATTTGTTTGTATATATATATATATATATATATATATATATATATATGTATATTTACATACAAAATGATATTTTTTTCAAACAACAAAGCCTTTAACTTTATTGTAACTAAGTGAATTTTGCAGTATTTTCTAAATATTTTATTTTGAACTCATTCAAGAATATTTTCATTACATACATATACGTAAAATATTAGAAAAGTATAGTTATTGACTTATCAAGGTTGTAGTTTATCTTTTCAAAAGTGGTCCAAGAGAAAATAATTGCGATAAAATGGAACAATGATGTTAATAATTACCCTTATTAGTGAATAAATAATATTAATGTTTCGGTGCACAAAAATTATTTAATTATTTAAACGACTATATATATATATATATATATATATATATATATATATATATATATATATATATATCCATAAATTTGATTATTACTAGAAAACTATATTTTAACTCTTTCAGTCTTGTTAGTTGTTAGTTTATATCTTTTTAGTTTTTTTTTTGAGAAATATTGTAGAATGATTTTTAGGGTAATATTTTACATTTTTTATAAGTATTATCTATAGTAGAAATTAAAAAAATTATAACTGCTATTGTTTACACTTTTTTGTTTTTCAGAAAACCAACAAATTTTTTACATATAACTTTTAAAGTAAACAATTTCTATTAAAAAAAAAAAAATTAACGATGAATTAAAAATTCAGAAAGTTTCATGATTTTGTTGACAAAATGTTTGATGTTCTTTTTTGCTGACTTAAGGAACAATCATCTTGTAAAATTAATAAAAACCGATTTTTTATTAACTATAAACACTTTTTTTTTAAAAACAAAAAAGAATTTATTATAAAAATCCGGTATTTTATTATTCTTGAGACGTTTTAACTATTGAAAAAGCAGATATTTTCATAAGAGTATTTATTTCATTCATTAATAATTTGCTTTTGTCTTTCATTTACATTGATTTATTATAAACTTTTTTATTATAATAATCAGTCTGGAATTTATAAAAATAATATAAAATAACAGTAATAAGGATCATTTAAACCGAAAGAAATTAATAAAGTATTTTTTTATAAAAAAAGTACATTTTTAAACAAATTACTTTATTACCATCATATAACATTTTTACCTGCTTTTTGTAAATTGTTGATTTATTATTAAATAATATAACTTTCCAACTATATACAATAACACATATATACACACTCATATATTGAATATATATATATATATATATATATATATATAAACGCATTAAGAAGCAAATATTTAATAATTTATATGGTCTGTTTTATAACAACCAAGCAAACTAAACATTTGTACTGGATATAGATTTTCTATTTTTAAAATAATCGAATATTCAATTAATAACTTGAACTTAATTAGAAACAGAATTCATTAACAATGAAAGTTAATTAAATATCAAATAATTATAATTAACAGATATATATATATATATATATATATATATATATATATATATATATATATGCACAGTTACATGAAAGTGTATAATTAAATAGGTTGGTTAGTAGGTGGATACAAGACAATTTTATAAATTATTAATATGAAAAAAAAATATTCTTTGTTGTATATAAATTTTTTAACATCGATAATAATAAAATCCAGTATCGTACTCAAAGTAAATAATTATTATTAGTTTAACACTTTAAAAAAATTATACAAATTCAGAGATGTTGAATATTATTCATTTTATTATTTATAAATTGTCACTATTCTAGACCATTGTATTTTAATTAGAGCTCTTACTAATATTGTTTAACTATTTCTAACGCTTCATTTTTCATTCATGCATTAATATGAAAATGAAAAATAGTTTTCGTTGTACAAATACATTTTTTCCTTTAATAAAAAAATATTTTTATCATTTTTATTCAAAATTAACAAATAATACATGAATGTGTTTTAATATATGCAGAGTGTTTCATAAACATATCGCATTTCACAGAACATCAAATATTTACTTGATCAGCTAATATTTGTGGCAGGACAATCTATTTGTAATTAACATTTCCTTTTTTCGCAGAACAGGAAATAACGACAGAATAGCTATACATGATAGCAACTGGTGTGTATATATATATATATATATATATATATATATATACACACACCATATATATATATATATATATATATATATATATATATATATATATATGTATGTATGTGAGATGTATTTTTGTCATTATGAAATATAAACGAATTTAAATTAAATAAAACATTAAAAAAACAAGTCAAAATCAGAACTTCAGTTAATTCTGTTTAACTTAATTTTTAATATATCGGAAAATCATTTTATATTAAATTTGTTTTAATTTTTTACTTTTGACAAAGCTAACTTTCAACATTAATGTAACATGAAAATATTTAAAATTAATCTATTACGTAATTTATTTTTATAAAGAACTTTTTTTACCATATATATATATATATATATATATATATATATAAGATGTATTTCTATCATTACTAAATAAAACTGAATTTTAATCAAATAGAATATAAGAAAATAATGAAATAAAAAATATTTCGATCAGTTTATTATTCAAACACCTTATAAATTTATTGAATGTATTTTTAAATTTATTTTAAATTATAATATCGCAATAAATTCTAATTCGTAATTATAATTAATTTACAAATTTATTATCATTATTTACATTTTTCTCTAATTTTTATCTGTTGTTAAAACTAATCTACAATGTTGATACAGACACATTGACAATACTGAAAACTAACCTCCTGTATTATTTAATTTTGTATCCATTATTTTCATAATGTTCCTAAAACGATTATATATTTATATATATATATATATATATATATATATATATATATATATATATATAAATCATATACTCATTTGGATTATAAATATATCAAAACCTGTAAGACAATGCAAACATAACATAACTAAATGTAATGCTTTATTATTTACTGTGTTTTAAAATTTAAATGTATACAAATGGAAAATAACAATTAACGTACATATATATATATATATATATATATATATATAAACAATTTATGTGAAACAAATCGAAACAATGATATATTTATATATGAGAGACAGAAACCTCATATGTAAACTTTGAACTAAATTGTAAATGTCACAGCAATTTTATTGATATATATATATATATATATATATATATATATATATATATATATATACTGAAACTTAATCATAGTATTTTTTAAGAATACCAATTTCAACACCAAATTCCCTTAATTTTAATTTTGTACATAAGATTTTATTTTAACATGTGAAAGAGGTGTTCAATTTAGTAAATTTTTACTTAGTAAATTTAATAAATTTTATCTTAAAATTTTGATCTCTTCTATACGTAGATCGTCTTATACACCATGATATACGGTATATATATATATATATATATATATATATATATATATGTAAATAAATAAAACACTTTTGTGTATGGAAGCACTTTCATACAAGTATATAAATTTCATTACTGATACAACTTGAGCACGAAGACGTTTTAAAAGCTAATATAACTTATTTAAATAAGAACGAATTCTAGAAACGAACGAAATCAGGAAAAAAACAAATACTTGACCTGAATATTCTGTTAGTGAACGTGTGGAGCGTTCTCGTAAAAGCACAAGAGAGAAAAAAAAGAGAACTTTTTCATCCACTTAGTGGCATGGTGTCGCTGAGGACCATTTACATTTCAAAGTGGAACACAATCAAGCGAAAGGATAATTAAATACAACATTCAGCTCACACATCGCTTAATAGCAGTAATGAAATAAAATGTACCATCCTGTGTGTGATATACCCATAGTATGAGTGTGTGTGTGAGCATGTATTTATGTATTTTGCTATATTGTCCTTGATGATCGACAATTCAGAAGGTCTATATAAAAGGTTAATCTAGCATATGTACTGGTCTTATATTTCCAAACAATATTCGTACATTCCGTGATGGTGATTTTTAATAGAATTGACTGTACTTTTAAGCGAATACGGAATAATTTTAAATTATTTTAATATTGAATGTAATTATAACAAGTGCTTTACATCTGTTCGAGTTACTTGACGAAATCTAAATTTAAAAAATATGTCGACTTTTATGAATTCATTAAAATATTCTCAGATACGCTTATTTAATATTTATTTACAGCTCGACATCAGGTTTTTTTCATATAAGACATAATCTTGTTCCGAGTTTATAAAATAATATATAAAAGAAAGTGAAGAAATATACAGTCTTTTTATTTTTTTTTTGTGTAAAAATTTACACGTAAAGTAATTATATTTATTTCGTTTTCTTCTATTTTCCAGTACAGATTATATTAAATATATTAAATTTTTACACATTTCTTCAGAATACATTAATTTTTTTTTAAAAATATTGAAGAATGTTTCTGAAAATGTTTTTTTCTAAAAGATAAAAATTGATACTTTTTTTAAGAAACTGAATATCTGAAAATCTAATTAACTTTTTCTAAATAAATTTTATTTTTTAAGATTTATTTAAACTGTCAGAATATTTGAAACAGAACAGTTACCGTTAAAAGCCATTGGAACTCCTTATATTATTTAAAACACACGATATACATTAGAGTTTTTAAAGTTGAACTGAAATTTAGTTGTTTTTTATTAATTTTATAGATAATGAGTAGAAAAAATAAAAAAAAAATTATTTTCAATATCTTATTTTTATATATTTTTAAATAATATTATTATTTATATTTTTATAAAATTTACTAGTTGACAAAATGTTACTTTCTTATCGTACTCTAATGGTCGAGTAACAATATTGTTTATTTCTTTTCCATCTTTAATTCAATAGTCCAATTAGAACCAAAATTTATATTAAAACTAAAGTGGATATTACCGAAATACAGATCGAACATTGGATTTTAAAATGATAGTAAAAATGAAATAAAACCACAATCATTTTCCTACCAACCTAATAATTTAAAAACCATTTGAAACATAACTTTAAAATGAAGTACTAACATTTCCATTTTCTGGTGATAAATATTATTTTAATACGAAAATGCATTCTCATTCTGAGTTTAAAAAACAATATCATAATAGACTTGTTATTAAAGATATTATAAAACAGTTATGCTTAATACTAACTGAAAACAATTAAAATTTTAATTTATATTAAATGTAGAAACAAAATCGAAGTTCTCTAATTAATTAAGTTTCATTTATTTTTTATATCAATTCATTTTGAATATCAAGCTGTTCTATAATATGAAATAATAGTCTGTATTTTAAAGTGTCTTCACTTAACATTCTGAGAAGTTCAAGTTATCTATCAAGTAGATCAACTGACTATATTTGAGGGATCAGGTGTAACGTTCATCGCTTTAAAACTTTCCTGACATTTCATGATTAATGAAAAATGTCATAAACACCCATATATATATATATATATATATATATATATATATATGTATGTATATTATATATATATATATGTATATTATATATATATTACCTAGATCTAAGATGAGTGTAATTAAAATACAATTCATTCATGGCTATATATAATAATATAGGTGTGACAATATAGTTATTAGTTCTGTGGCTTAGTTAATTTTTCGGACCAAAATTAAAGTTAAGAATTAATTAACGTTCATTTTTGACTATAGATAATGAGTATTTTTTGACAATGTAATCATTATCAGCAAAATATATTTGTGTGAAAAATATACAAACGTGGTCAAGACATATTCACCTTTTGAATTTTACCAGCTTTTCTTTTGAAAACCAATTGATTTTAAGAAAACTTATTAATTTACTATTTTGTAAACATTTTACAACTAATATTTTGTAAAAATTACTTTGTTCTTCTTATTAAATAATTAATTCTACATGGCATTCCAATAACGGCACCATCTGCTTTCAAAATGCAATCCTCATTTTCTTTGATATATTTTTCGTTTTAATTAAATCTGTGTTTATCTGAGAATACTCTTTCTCGAAATTTTGTTTAAAAGCAGATTAACTATTTTTAATATTTTATGAATTCACATATTTTCAATAATTATATTCTAATTTGTGACTAAATATTCATAATTTGCTAGAATTTTTAATATGATTTTTTTATTAGATTTTATCCTTCTTTTGTTCTCAAAAAACTAATTGTGTTATCTTATTAAATATATTTCTTATTGTTTATTTTTTTATAAACAAAAAAAAATTAAACTCTTATTTGACTGTACTATATTTAAAAATTTTGATTTAAATATAGCTTATAATCTCATTTGCCTTATTAATTTAAAACAAAGAAAAGACTTACACCCTTATATTGCATGTGTAGAAAAGGAAAAAATAAACATTCAAAATTTTTCGCTCTCTTTGTATATATATATATATATACTACAGTGTAATAAAAAAATTTAAACTGACAATTTAAAAACAAATAGATTTATTTTATTATTATCACTGAAATAATTTATTATTCACGAGTTGTTTCTCAAGTTTTAATTTAGTGGAAACGAAATAACCATCTTTCTTGTTGTACTTATACAATACATTTGTCTGGAATGTAATTGTACTGTCACTGTTTCTAGTTTTTCATGTAAAATATGAGTAGATTTATCTCTGTAATATTTTATAATTAAGTGTATTTTCTAGAAAATAAATATATATATATATACATATATACATATATATATATATATATATATATATATATATATGAATGATGCAATTTAAATAAAAGACGTTCTAGGAGAATAGATTCAAATATATGAAAAAATGTTCCGTCGTAACTTAAAGAGTTGACAGATTTTCAGATATTTCTGTGCCGAACGCTAGAGATCTATATAAAAAGTCTTCATAAAATAGAATCGAATACGATAAGAAATTCGAGAATGAAGTATGCAATGACAAAGAGATGTTGAAAAAAGATAACAGAATTATGGCAACGTGGTAGATATACGTCATGTACGGTGAAAAACTTAGATTGAGAAAACTTGCTGTCATTCTGTTCGAAGCTTCCTCCCGGGCGGGCTGTTTATTTTCTCATTTGTCAACATCAGTTTCAAACTTCTCTTGTTTGTCTGTCGTGTCTGGGTAAATACTATAATGTGCAGGCACCGAATTACAAAAATATCATTTTACATCTGAAACAGTATTGCAGAAGGTGACAAGTGGCACAAAAAGATATGCTATAGACAGTTTATATATTTTTTTTTTATGTTTTGATCCGATTAATCTTCATAACAAACTTGTATAATTAAATTTCTTAAACCGGAGACGAATTTCAATAGTCTAGACATTATTCGTATAGAATTAAAAAAAAATGAATACAATATAATGTTTTTTTACCGTTTTTTCTTATTTTTATATCTATTTGTTATTCATTGTTCGTAAGCTCTTTATAACTTTATAAAAAGAAGAGCAAAGTTTTCAGTCTAAGAAGAAGATAGTATATAATTAAAATACTAATAATATTATAAAAGAACTATTTGAAACTGTTATTCTATTGAATATTATTTTACATCTTCTATTTTTTTAAAAAAATAAAATATCTGTCTATTAATCTACAATTTATTCACTAATAATTTTCGTATTCATTATCAATATTCATTGCTGAAATATGATATTTTCTAATTGTATTAGAAACGTGTTTCTTAAATATACAGAACTTTAGAAAGACAGGTTTACTACTAATTAAGATAATTCTTACATTTTTAAATTATTACACTATTTTAAATATAGAATCAACCACTTTATTTGACTATACAAAGCCGATTGTTGATCTTTAAATGATATATATATATATATATATATATATATATATATATATATATATGTGTGTGTGTGTGTGTGTGTGTATTATGATGAACTTTTTAAGTTTATTCATTATATCCACAGGTGAAATATGTCATTAAAATTACAATAGTAAATATATTATAAAATGTAGTGAAAACATGTTTTATATTTAAACAGTTCACATTAATATTTAAAAAAAAATATTTTAATCGCCAAAAACTTTTTATATTTTAATCAACTAATTTTCAGTAAATCGAAAATATATTAAACGATTCATTACATTTCTATTCCATATATATATATATATATATATATATATATATATATATATATATATATATATATATATATGTTAATTAGAAATAGTATCTATTATTCCATATTTACTAAAGAATAAATAAACATTGCAACGTAATGAAAAATTCATTTACTAGCAGTTCATTAATCACCGTATTATGTGAGTTACCTGAAAAACTTGTACAAAACATGCTGTTTCATCTTTCTGATAAAAACAAAAACACCCAAAAGGAAATGATGATGATGATATCCGGTGAGTATATATATATATATATAATATGCTCACACGTAAAATAAGAAAATATACAAAACCATTGAACTAGAAATTTGGACCACAAAGAAAGATCGTCGTTATATCACTAGATAAAAATTGAAACACGAAATATGAACGACTTTTAAATTTTACATTTCAAAGAAAGTTCAAAAGCACAATTGAATGTATCGTATTTCAATTGTAAACGTGCTTCGAATAGATATGAAGTAGATAATAAATATATATATATATATATATATATATATATATATATATATATATACATATATATAAGGTATTCCAATTTGGCTTTGATGTTACCATAAAATAAAAGATGTGAATAATAATTATTGAATTTTTATCAAAAGAGAAAAAAGAAAAAGTAAAAGAAAACAGCTTGTTTGTTATTTTTCTTAAAAATAAATTAGCCATAAGTATATTAAATATTTGATCGTTTATTTGTTCAGTCGTTAAATGTCTCGTTTTATCATAAGACAATTCGGTTTATTTTAAATTGAAAGCTAACTAGCTTTCAATGTGCAAATGAAAGTCGGTTCCTTAATTAAGGAACCGAATTTCATTTGCACTTCTTTTTATATTTTGTCCTTTATATATATATATATATATATATAGACGAGGGTTGTTTGAAAAGTATGGTAAAAAGTAAGTTAAACACAGTTTTTTGGAATTGAAAGCTAATTAAGGAACCGAAATTTATTTGTACTTTTTTATATTCTGTCCTTTTTAACATGAATATATGTATATATATATATATATATATATATATATATATATATATATAATGTTATATATATATATACACGAGGGTCGTGTGAAAAGTATGTTAAAAAATCAAATTAAATACGATTTTATTTCTCAACGTACTCTCTATTGAGTGCTATTATACTTGGTCCGGCGACTCTGCAAAATACGAATTGACGACATAGATAACATCCTCATTCGATGAGAATTTCTTCCTACCAAGCTGAACTTTCAAGTTTTGGGGTGAGAAAGAAGTCATACGAGGCCAAGACCGGAGAATAGGGTGGGTGAGGAATCAATTCGAAGCCTAATTTGTACAATTTCGCCATTGCGACGGTCGATTTTTTTGATGGCGCGTTTTCCAGGTGAAAAAGCCCCTTTGTGTTCCCCAATCTTGGCACTTTTTGTTTTAGCTCTTCTTTCAAACGGCCTAATAATGTTGTCTAATAGGATCCTGCTATCGTTTTTTCTTTCGTTAAGTAGTCGATCACGTTGATTCATTATGAATCTCACAAAAACAGTGGCTATCTCCTTCCCAGCAGACAAAACGAAATTCTGCCTTCTTCTGGGCATTTTCACCGGTCGTTGTCCGCTGCTTTGACTGCTGCTTCGACTCAGATGTGTAGTGATGCATTCATATTTTATCTACGGCGACGAATCGACGCGAGAAGGCCTGCTCGTTTTTTCCATTTTTGCGACCACTACTACAATGTTCGCCTCAAACATCTGTAGAACGTGAACAACGCGTCGCTTCTGGCTGAAATTTCATCTATCCCAGTTTTAACTTATCAAACAACCCTCGTATATATCGTATATTTCGCCATATAAAGCAACCCTTAAGACCTAAAAAATAAGGTGTCTTCTAATACGCTCATTACAAAAACGGAAACTCTAAAATAACACGAAGAATGTATTGTGATTATATGGAAATTAAATTCTTTATTTAAAAAAAGGAACATCATCTTTGGTATATAACATAAATTCATCGAATAATTCATTTTAAATAAATATTTTTAAAAACAAAACACATTGTCATAGCCTTCTAGATACAAGCCATGCACGGTGTTTTATTACACAGTACGCCAAAACATTGGAGGTGATTCCTCCAATTTCATTTTTGAAATTTTAAATCAAAAAATATAATTTCTCTCATTTCGATTCTGAACATAAAGTTGTATTATAAGATATGAAAGAGGTGTTCAATTTAGGATCGTCTTATACGACCAATATATTATAAATGTATTAATTTTATCTTAAAATTTTGACCTCATCTTATACATATATACATACATATATATATATATATATATATATATATATATATATATATATATATATATCACTAATGTAATCATTTCAGAGAGCGACTAAAAACGTCGAGCACGTCAGTACGAGCGAACCGCAATTTCCAACATTCGTCCTGCCAATTTCCATTACCCCTCACTGTCATCATTTTATCGCCACCTGTCTGATTAAAAATGAGCGTCAGTCGTGTAATGTCGGAGTGCAAATGACACCGTCTTGTTTACGCATTTACAGATTACAACCATTGCCACGAATCTTTGTCGCTGCGGGAATGAAGAACGACCCACCGTATCCAATCATGGAAAAGTGTCAGTCATTTTTCAATCGTAGATATTACGATTTACGCATTCAGGCAGTTTTAATGTTGGTTGAATAAGTGGTACGGTTTCATGATTTTTATCATTTATTTATTTTTTCTTTGATTCAAATGAAACAGTTTTAATCAACGGTGCAATATTGTCATTAGTATTATAATATTAAAATTATTGACAGACTTCGAACTTAATAAATATACTGCTAGAATCAATATCTTCGACAATAAACGTATTGATTTATTTTTTTATGTAGTCATGATTTTGTACTCTACATATAAAATATTTATTTTGCGATAAAATGAACGATTGCGATAAAATAAATTTGCGATGAATAAAGTTAAATTTTACAACTCTTATAAATCATTTTCAATAAAATGGAAGAACAAAAATTCCCAAACGTTCGATATATCTGCTTACCAACGACTATGGTTATAAGCAATAACTTTAACCACTTTGAATATTTAATAAATATATTTATATACATATATGAATAAGTGTAGATGAAATATAAATAACAAAATTAAAATAAACGATCTGAAGAAATAAGTTATGATTATTTCGAAAATAAATTTTTATTTAATACTGTCGATCACTTTTTATGAAATAAATGTAATTGAAAAAGAAAGATATATACAACTCATAAAAAATTAAAAACACAAAATGTGTAATTTTTTAAACTATAATTTATATCTTTACTTATCAGTTTTGCTTACAAACATTATATTTTTCTAAATATTATTGATATATTTTGAATAAAAAATTATATTAATATTTTTACACGAGAGAATAATAAAATAAAGATAAAGATATGAGTATACGAAACTGTTAAAAATATTATCATCAAAACGGTACAACAATTGTCATAATAAAAAGTACATATGAATAACAAGAACAGAAAATAAAGCTTTAAAAACAACGAACAACGTAATAATGGGCACCGAAAAGGAGTCACATTGTGCGGCGAGCATTTTAAACAAAATAGAACAACTAATTATGATAATAACATTAGTCGACGAGAAAAAGCTACACAGTAGAACAGGATTGTCATAAAGAAAACGGGAATGTGGGGCGCATTGCAAACCTAATGATGCGAGAACTCAAACCACAATTGCCGTAGTAATCACACCAAATGTTTGTGTATAATACAAAACACAAAAACACAAGAACGCGAACCGGGAAAAGGCCGTATATGAAGTGGTTGTCATCAGTTATTGCTTTGTTATTACAGTTACAACTTTCTTACTTATCGGTAAAGCGTAAATCAATTTTACGACCTGTTCCAACTAATAATTGATAGAGAAAGGATGTAGTGCATTGGTCTTAATGTGAACAGAAAAAGCCGTATGTCATCGAGAGAAATATGAACTTGACAATTTTGAAACAAAAACTGTAATAAATAATTCAGAAAAGAAAATTATAGCGTTCGAAAAATATACTTTGCTATATTATTAATTTTCAAAATTTATTATCAAAAATATATTAAACATACGGAAGGAAAATTACAGTATTTGAACAATTTGGACGATTAATCTTCAATAAATGGATTGTATTATAAAAAGAATCCAAAATTTATTGTTCGGGATCCATTAAAATAGTTATTGATCGTTCCAGTTGAACTTAATTTCAATAAAATCCTTCGTTTAAGATATTGGCATAAACCGAGATAATATCTTTTCTCTTTACAGGCAGTACTTTTAATATAATTATATATTTTTAGATTTTGTAATAAATTGATAAAACAATTTTTCATATTTTTTTCATTCAAATACAAACACACATTTTTTTATAATTATAAATGTGCAATAACTGATAATTGGCCAATTCTGATCGTCACTTATAACCATTTTAATTATCAATTATTAAAAATTTTTACTCGCAAACCATTTTTGTGGCACATCAGCTAATGAATAATTCATTTATAACAATAAATTTATTAATTTTAAAAAATAAATAAATTTTAAAATGTTTGCGTTTTTTTAATATTTTCGTGTGAAAGCTTAAGTTGAATCACATATATATATATATATATATATATATATATATGCGTGTGTATATACAATATATATATATATATATATGTAATTGGAATAAAAATCCTTATTAATAAATTTGCTATTATGAAATCAATTTTAATTATCTAGAAGAAAGGTATTGCAGCGAGATAATTTATCATTTGTTGACACTTCTTACAAAAGAATAACTAAACACATTCGTTTTAAATTTTTTTAATGATTATTTTCGTATGAATGTCTTCGAATGACTGTCGCTCTGATAGGATCAATTTCAGCTTTTGAATCGCTTCTTGGAAACTGAATATAATCAATATACATCAAGATATTAAAAGATAGCTTCAACGATGAGCCATCTTAGTAAGAAAACGTGTCACAAATAAACGATAAAAAAGTCCGGACAATTTAATTCTTTCCGTAAAACGTTTCTTTAATCTAATCTGAAGATGTATTACCATAATTGGGCGATTGCTGTATAAATATTCATATAGTAACCCATATGTGTGATCCATGTTAATAAAAATATTCTATTCTTGATTAAGATTTAATTGTGAATGAGATTTTATTTAAAATGCATATCTGTTTTATGAATCGACCATTTATCTTTTTATTTCTATTTCTATTTCTCTCTCTCTCTCTCTCTCTATATATATATATATATATATATAATTGTATATAATTGTACATTAAATTTAGGTTCACAAAATGTATGTCAGTCCAAAAGTTTTATTTTATTTTTTAATAATAAATTGGGTTCTGGAATAAAGCCAAGTATGTCGCATGACGCTGTTTGTTCCCAAATAATTCCAGTTTACTAAAAAGTTATGTTTTAATCAATATATCTAGATAATGTTTGAAATATTTTACGATTAAGTAAATTAAAATTTATGAAATTCGAGAACGATACTTGTTTATCTCTTGAAAAGAAAACATGATTGTTTAAAATCAATATTCACTTTTGATTTATGTATGTGTATATATATATATATATATATATATATATATATATATAATATGTAAATAGAGAAATTTAAACTAAAATATAATTTTAATATGTAATTTAATATGTAATTTAATATTAAAGTTTAACTTGTCATGATATATAGAAAAATTACGTCCGATCCGACAGAATCTCTCAGTGAACCTTTTTCGCATAATAAAATTAGTTTTATTAGTTTTGAATAATCGAGAGATAATTTAATAAAATTTTGTAGAGATACAATAATTATATGAATTTAAACCAGAAGTATAAAGCACCCGTATCGACACACACAGATTAAACAGTCGTTTAACAAAATTAAATAAAAATTATGATTTAAATTCTATGTAACGAGTGAGTTAATAGAAAAGCGTTATAATATTATTAAATATTCTATTAATGCGTACATACATAAACATGGTTTTTGTAAAATTAAAGGAAAATGTTTTGTTGTAAAATAATATTAAATTTACTTAATATTAAATTTACATAAGAAATAACGACTTAATTTTATATTTGAATAGAAATATTTGTTGCAGTATTCATATAATAATACTTAACTTGTTTTAAAGTTTTCAAAATATTTATAAACACACGTTCTTTTTCTCTCACTCATACACACACACATTATATATATATATATATAAATATATATATATATATATATATATATATAAATAAATATATATATATAAATAAATATATGTATATAAATATAACTAAAAAAAATTTAAAAGAACTACTGGACTTTTTTATAAAAGTGAATCAAAGTATAAATTAAACAATTGTGTTTATATATATATATATATATATATATATATATTAAACATTGTTAATACAGTTGTGTACTGGTGAAGGAATAGAGCTTATCGTTAAGCTAGTAAACTAGAAAAACTTTGTATTGTGCTAGTATAATATGTAAAATATATACATTACATACAAAACAGGCTAATTATGATAATAATGGCAGAGGACGAGAGTAGCGCGATAAACAGTTCTAATCATAATAAAGAAAGTTCAGATGTGTTGAGCGGTCGGGTCGCAACGATGAGAGAGCACAGTTCGAATAATCACGTCGAATTTTCGTGTAGGAGTAGCGACAAAAACACAAGAAAGCCGGTGCGTTATAACCCGAAGGGGTTGTCATCAGCCATAGCTACTATTGTGTCTGTAACATCGTTACTTCTGCAAGCACCATTAATCAATTGCTGTGATCTTCACGAACTTGTTACTGGTAACGGAAAGACGCAGTATCGCAGCATTGAATTGTGGGTAGAACAGTCCCAGGTGGTATTCCGTGGTTTGACCACCGATGTGTACGGGTACAGGATCCGTGCCGAGGATGAAATATTAGCAACGAACGACAAACAACACGCGGTTTTGATGGGTCGACAAGATGGCCTCCGCAGCGATCTCTACGACAGTGGTGCCGCCACATCCGGAAGCGGAGATGCTGTACAAACATCCGGCGGTGAGTTTTGAAACTAATCTTGCCTCTTGTGAGACTGTGTTTGTGTTGACGATGACTGAGTGAATTATAGTAAAGGAGGGTTTTGGATATGATTTGTGCTTGTATTTATATAATAATGGTATTGTTCTTGACTTTATAACATTAAACATTGTACAAGTAAATATAGTCTTGCATGAATGATAACGCGATTCATGTTGGGTACGACTTAATGTGTGAGTCAATTAATTATGCTGGAGTTTCTATTACACTACATGTATACACTTGAAAACATTATAGATATTCATATACGAGTATACATGCATTAATACATACATACATATGTAAATATATATACATAAAACTTTTTCTCAGTAAAAAAGAGTTCTATATTCATTACAAAAAAATCACAATAAAAATTGCAAAATAAAAAATAATTTACCATTTGCATATTAAAAATATAGAAAATATATAGAATTGATTTTAATAATTATTATTTTCATAATAAGTAAGGAATTAATTTTCTGATAAAGAACCTATAATTTATTTATATAAAATACATGAAACACATTATTTAAGCACATTTCAATTTAGTTATCATTAAATATGAACTAAATAATCTAAGAAGCATGTATAAAGTAGAATACAAATTGATAATACAATAAGTAGAATAATGATATATATATATATATATATATATATATATATATATATATATCAAACGAAATTTTTATTTATCAAAACGAAAGAGTTATATTAGTTCAGCAAATATTTAAAGCAATTTAAATTAATTTAATCCTTTTATTCATTTAATCTTTTATCAGTATATGACATTAAGTGTATTATTTTGTCAATAATAATTTTCTGTATAATTTTTCTGCTTTTATTGGTCTGGATACATTTTAGTTATGAGTAAATGCAACTAGAATAAAATTATTAATTAAATATAAATAAAACAAATTAGCAATATTAGTTCTCTTACTCATAATAATGCTATAATATGTTGACTATTAAATATGCTTCTCGATTTAACGATCAAAAAGTATTAAAAGTAGATATAAAAATTAATTTTAATTCCAATAAGATTCAATTTTAGTTCGACATCAATTGATTAGTAAAATAAAAATGATGAAGGATTTTATTTTTTGAATAAAAACCCATTTGAATTTCGGAATTATTGAAATTAACATCAAATAATATTTTCATTGTTTTTATGTTTTCCTATTTTATCCAAAGTTATTTAAAAATTCCACAAAACTAAATCGACGTCTATCATATAATAAATAACTCGAATATAAATACACGCTTTTCATTGAAAAAGAAAGTTATTTTTTTCTCTTATTATTTAGTTAAACTTATATGAAATGTATTTTTAGTAAATACTCAGTATTTTCTAAAAAGACGCTTCAAATAAAATAAACAAATATATTTTATTAGTGTTTTTGATATAAATTCTTTCTTTGACAAATAATAGATTCCATTAAATATCAATTATTTTTCCATTAATGTATCTATAGTAATTTATTACGAAAAATTTCTTGACATATTCATTAGTTTTCATAATCCTGCTATATATATATATATATATATATATATATATATATATATATATATATATATTGTTCAAAAAATGAAGAACATTACAAAAGACTCAATCATAATCAGTCATAAGTGTTGGGGCTTCTTGTCACTAGTAAAAAGCATCGTATCCGTCGAACTGCATAGATCAATTAATGTTGATTGATCGGTTACATAAATTTTATTTCGTATAATTTCATAAATACGTCACATTTCTGTAAATTTTCATACAGTTATATACATTTATTTATTTATTAATAATCATTTCTGGCCAAAATAAATATGGATTTACATTTTATGAACAAATCAATATTCATTTCGAGATAATTAAACACTTGGTTGTACTTATATTGTAGAGAACACTGAACATATATTTGGATGAGAATATTTGAACTATGTTCATCATATAATATAGATGAATTTTATGAACTAATCTAATAAATTAATACTTTATAGTATTCCTTGAATAATGTTTATACTTTTATAAAATGTATAAAATATGGTTAAAAATACCATTGTTCATACTAAACACCTAATTTTTTATTTTCAGAAATAAACAACTAATCAGTAAGGATTAAACTTTTAGAAATATTTGTACTTCATATTAAAAAATCTTGGGTATAGATTTTTTTATGAAATCAAATAAAGATAAAAATTAATTTGAAAATTACAGAAAAAAAACCGTAACAAATTTATAAAAATGTACAAAATTATTTGTTTATTCTAAAGCAATGTATAGAATTTTATAAATCGGTTCACTATGCGGTTTAACCTGTTGGCTGTGTATGACGAGTATACTCGTCGCGGAGATGAATTTGACCAATAAAATTATTGATTTTTCAAAAATATGAAATGCCATTTTGTTATAATTTAATTTTACAGCAGCTACATATACTCTGTGTTTGACAAGTCAACTCGTCGTCCTTTCATTTGTGCGACGCAATATAGAAGCACACTTTGAAAATAGGTTAACAGAAACTATAATTGAAGTTTTCTACACTTTCTGTCATATTCTGATTGAAAAAATATAATATTGTCATGTGTGTGTGTGTGTATGTATATATATATATATATATATATATATATATATATTCATTCGAGTATATGTATATTCATATATATATATATATATATATATATATATAGAGAGAGAGAGAGAGAGAGAGAGAGAAGGAAGGAGATGAGTTGTATTCAATTTTAGACATTAAAATATTCATGAAAATTATTAATGAACCGACAATTTATATTTAGAATGTATACTTTAATTTACTGAAACAAATACAAAATCTATCACTACATAAAACTGAAGATTAGATTTTAAAATTGAATAAAAATTCATGATTTCAATACATAATAACCAACACATTTGTTACTAAATAAATATCGAAATCAAATTTCTAAAAATATATAGCACAATTCAGTATATAACATAAATCATTATTCTAAACTGTTCAAATATCCGCCATTAAAGTTCCAATCACGATATCAATTTCTAAATTACTTCTGATCGTTCGTGTGGACATCAGTTTAATAGAGAAAAAAAGCACTCCGTCTCATCGACACTGTTTACATTTTAAAACACGTACGGCTGTTAGTATCGTTCTGAACGATTTCTTTTCAGTGTCGCCGACGACCAATAAAGTGATTTTCATTCATTTATCACGCAGGTTTAACGCGGAAAATGCGTTGATAAAAAGAAAATAAAAAAGTCAATATCACTAAAAGCCTTACCATTGTCATAGTTACAAAAACAGAATAGAAAACATGAAAAACATCGAAAAGTTTTTACCGTAATGCAACTTGATCCAAGAGCAAATATTTACATAAGAAAACCCGACAAAATATAATAGCCTATAACGTTGCGTATACATATATAAAATCTATCACAAAGGATGTTGAAGACATGTACATATCTTTTCATGTATGTTGTGTGAAAATCAGTATATAATACACATACATACATGTATATATATATATATATATATATATATATATATATATATGAATATAGGGTGTATAACGAAGATTTCACAAGGTAGTCACTTTTTTTAAAAAAATAACATGAGATTTAGCCTCACATGTACGAATTAATTCGGTGTCTTTAAATTGAACGAATCATAACTCTGTAGGATTTTTAAATGTCAATCCTAACATTTAAAAACACCATATAGCGAAGCAGTATAGCGTTTTGTACCAAGATAACAAGAAGCCACATGTATTTTCAGTCACTCGACAAAAATTGAGAGAGCTGAACTGGGATGTTTTTATTCATCCACCATATTCACCGAACTTAACATCAACAGATTTACACTTATTTCGTTCTTTCCAAAAAGTCAATTAAAGCAAAATTTTGATTTTTTGAGGTCCATGAAATACATGTTTCGAGATCTTTTGCTGAAATACATAACCAATTCTGGGAGAATGGTGTTATGAAACTGCTTACAAGATGTTAAAAAGCCATTGATCATAATGGTCAATAATTTATTTAAAAAAAATCTATATTAAAAAAAAATTGACCGAAATATCAGACTTTACATATTGGCCAACCCAATACAATAAACCGTAAATAAAAAGGCACCGGATTAATTGGTACATTCAATATGTAACTATTACGATTACAATAATTTATAACGAAACCACCATGAAAGACTATAGTTACTCAATATAATCTTGACTCACTGTATCAACGGCAAATAAATTCCACATAGATATACCGGAATCAAAATCTATATGATTCACTATAAGATTGAACTTATTACATTTGCATTCCCTATAATCAAGATTGATATAAGCAAGATATGTAATGAAAAATGATCATATGGACTTATCGATAAAAATGAACAAATAAATTTATAGACATGCGATTTTTTATGTTCTTTTAAGAAGATATAGGGATTTGTTTTGTCCACTTATAATGAAAATTTTTTTTTTATTTAATTTTAGGTTAATTAAGTTTTGTTATTTTAACATCTAATACATCATTAAAGGAATGTAGAGCGATCAATAAATTTACAGAAAATACTTAAAACAATCTTCCTTTTTCAAAATAAAACTTTTTACTCAAGAATTATAACAGTTTCAAGTAAATATGTACCTTAGTGCTCAGGAAGATGATGGTATAGTCATCGAAATGCATATAAGCAACAATCAAAAATAACCATAATTAAATCTTAAACATTTTTGATAAGACGAAATTAAATTGAAGATCAGGAAAGAAATTAATTTTCTTTTGAGCAAAATAGATAAAATGATAATAAATTTTCGTTAACATTTCGAATCGAAATAAGTGTTCTAGTTTACTCTTAGTTTCGAACTATTGATGAACTAAAGCAAAAAAAGTAAATCAAATGTTTGCGAACACTCTATATAAAAAAATACATAAAGACGGATTTTTTCTAAAATATCTTTTACTTTCATCTTTCAGAAATCACAGAAGGTGGTATAACAATGGGTGACGGTGTTAAGCCGCGAATAAAGATGGATGAGTCTGTGTATTGGAGGGAAAATGAAAAAGGCAGAAACGGCGTCGGAATCAAGATCAGAAATGATAGAAACGAAGGATCATCCAAGAGCGATAGCAGGAACGGTGTACAGAATATTCCCGATAATATATCACACAAAGAGTTGTACGCGACGCAACGAGACATGACGAATGGGAACGAGTACAGTCGAGCATCGGGTGATCCTGCAGGAGACGTTGGCGGCAAGGGTGGAGGAGAAGCCGTCACAGCGTACTTCGAGTTAATAAACACGTACAAAGGAGCTGCTACACTCATAGTCTGGGACTCGAACAGGTACAGGTATTTAGAATATAATATTCTTACTACAATTAGAAACGAACATATGATTAAGTACGGTTTCTATTTTTTGTTAATTAACCACTTATGAATGTACTGTCTTACGCATACGTGATTATACGAATTTCAAAAATACATAATCTTCTATGCAAATAATATGAAGATTAATATAAAATACTATTTCTCTAGGAAACAAATTAATAAATGTTACATTTTAATATCTATTAAATATCTAGAAATATTATATTGTAAATAACATAAAAATATACAATAATTTTTAATTTAAAATGTATGCAAGTATCTATTCTACATAGATCTATAAATAATGTATAAAATCACAAATTAAACAACAACATTTTTAACTTCTAACTTATTTAATTTTATTAAACGTAAAAAAATATTTTAGGATTTAGTTTCAATAGTTTGATGACGGATTCTGGATGTGATCTCAAATAAAACATCCAATTGTTGTGTCATGATTTGACTTATCTTAATACAATTTGACCTAATGAATAAACTTTTCTCGTTCCCTATTTGTAATCAAACATCTCAGCATTTTTATTAATGAAAATTATAATAGTAATTTTAAAAAATTCAATTGAATGTAATTTTTAAATTAAAAATAATATCATCTTAAAAATTACATTTTTATTACTATTCAGTTCTTAACTTTATCTTGTTAAAGGTAATTTATATAATTAAACTTTAAAAAAAATGTAAACACCCTTGTTTTTATTGAATATTCAATATTTAATAGAAATCATGCAAGATAAGACTAATCTACTATTTCCTTCTTAGAATCGTTTATTTCTAGAAATTTCTTTTTTAAGACTGTTAAAAAGTTTAGTTCGTGTCAATTCAACAGTTAATTTTTTGTTTCATCATTATGTCTTTCGTAAAAATAACCGTCGTTTTAATTAAAAAATATGCAACTTTATAAAAGTATATGATCAAGATGATTACATAAAAGTATTTTTTAACAATTTTTTCAAGAAATACTCAGAGGATTTAATTTTTATGGCGTTTTTCTATTTTTAAATTAATTCTGAAATATAAAAACTGATTTGATGGAAAAACATCTCCATTTTTTCCCAATTTAATTGTGATATTAAAATTACAATATCTATTCGAAATGATACAAGCATCTTTTTCCTGTATATGATTGATAGCTTAAAAGTTAATAATTATTCTTGATTCTTTTATAACTGGAGATGATAAGCCACTCATCCATTTGCAATTTAAAAATATTTCAGTCTAGATGACAACTTTTTTATTTTTATATTTTCTCATATATATATATATATATATATATATATATATATATATATAATTCGAAAATATTTTTAACATAATACAGAATCTATATAAATGAAATAAAATCATATTTTTAACGTAGACATTTTAATTTAATTTTATAAAAATAAGCAACTAATTAAATTCATGAAATATAATTCAAGTTTTAATTATAATTAGATTTTTATTTCATATTTCTTTTTTTGTTATACAAAAATGTTGAAATATTAATTAACATTTTTATGAAGTTTTAATTAGTTTGGTACCCCTAATTATATGTGTATATAATACATATATATATATATATATATATATATATATATATATATATATGTATACAATTATATATATATATATATGAGTGTGTAAGTTATATGTTTTAATACATGTTTTTATTTTTTAAACAGATAATTCGTTTTTGGATATGAATGACAACAAAAACCTTTTCTGTCATTTACAAAAATTTGAACTGTCAGGTGTCCGTTGTTTCCCTAAGCTTACATTACTTGACAGTAAAACACATTCCTAAAAACGTATTCTTGGAAAATATATAAAATATAGCAGTAAATTTTAAAGCAATTTTCACCTTTTTCTCGCCTGTTTTAATATTAAAAACTACACAATAAAGCTCTTACTCTTTTTATAAAATGTTCTTCAAATATATTTTACAGACACAAAATTTGAAACAAAATATTTCTTTAAGTGAAAAAAAAATAATTTTAAATATTCAAGAATTATTTACTTTTTTAATATAATTTTTCGTACCAGATATTTATGCGATCAAAAATAAGAAAATAAAATTGAAATGATATTTATTATCGAATCGTCATTAGTTATATATGTTTGAGCGTGAAAAACAAAGAGTAACTTTAAAATTGAAGTATTTTTCACGAAACTGCAATAAGTTTTAATAAACATACATCGATATCTGAATACGCGAAATAAATTTCAAAAGAAATCTCATACCCGACCGAACTATTTTGGAAAATAGAAAGCACGTTCCACAACTTAAATGTCGTAATCTTCAGAGAGCAATAAAACCATTATTATGACAGATACGTGCAACGAGTTCTAACGGTCTTTGAGCGATGAATATTTTATCATTTCACAACGCTCGAGCAAGCATTGCTTACGTTAATTTAAAACGGAGAAATAATTCCAGTTATTCATAATATTTTTATTCGCTTAAATACAAATATTACATGTTTATACATACATACATGTGTGTATATATATATAAATCCATGAAGTCGATATTATTTATTTGGAACAAGGTTTCTATGATACCTAAATATATTTATTGTTTCATTCGGTTAATGTACTCACTTGGTTATAATTGACAAGTGAGAGTATTAATGAGCAGAGCGAGTAGAGGGCGGAGCCCCTTAGTGTATGTATATATATATATATATGTAGTTACTTTATGTGAAGAAAACCGTTTTTACTTTTTTTGTCTACTAGCTATTCTTGTTTATTATTTTTTTCATGCATATTTTTTAATTCCTCTTTTCTTCTTCTAATATCGTTACTTTTTTCTTCCACTCAATTTTATAAAATTAAGGGATTTTAAAAAATAAAAGTTACAAAAATAAAGCTTAATTATGTACCGTTATTCAATATTGTGTATCACTTACAATTAAATGAAACAAATTGTTTTATGACCATGGGAAAATATACTTTTGAATAAAAATTATAATAATATATTTCAAATATATTTTTAAATTAAAGGGATATAAAATTAAAATAAATTAGAATTTTAAGTAATTAATGAAATTACAAACGTGTATATATATATATATATATATATATATATATATATATATATTATGCATGCGGGCATGAAAAACAGAAAAGAAATGTACAAAGAATTTTACCACATTATATTTTCAGTGAACAAGTGAGCCATTTGTCTCCGTCATTTGTGGGATTATGCGTATGTTTTTGTGTTGTCACCACATGGAAACATTAATTCCATCTGATGAATTATATATATATATATATATATATATATATATATATATATATATATATATATATATATAGACATATGTATATAGCATAATATGATACCTACAATTTAAATGCAATTTACATTTAAATGTCTTTACTACACTTATGAAATATTTGCACGTTTCACTCGTAATCCTTTTTTATATTACGTTTTACGCACATATGTGGATGTTTGTGAATTTTTTATGTTAATAGATATTTTTATCTTCACGTCCGTGTTGAAAATTCAATTACATTTTAAGGTGTTTCATTTATTATATTTTAAATGGCTTTAAAATAGATTTATTTCTATAATATTTAAACACATAAAGGTTAACTTTGGTATTATATATACATACACGTATGGTTTAACGTTAAGAGAGAATATGTTTTTATGTAAAATGATCTCCACTTTTCATTTTACTAATGTAAATGTTAGTTGGGTTGACGTAAAATTTTTATCATGTGTTTATTTGAATTTAGAAGTGAATACGTTTGATTCATTTTCACAACTAGGGAGTTTCGCTCACTGTTCGATACGCTCACCAACTCCCATGGGGCTCCGCCCTCCGTTCGCTCTCTCCGCTATTAAAAAAATTTAAATCTACAGTTCAACATTTATCGCACTGAAAATTACAATATCTACATTATTTACACAACGTGTAAATGAATTCTATTTAAATTTTTCATTTTGAAGATTAAAATAGAATAATAAAACAGAATACCGTATTTGTTAACAATTGATATTAATGTTTACCATTTTAACCAAACAGAACATTTTAGTCGCAAGTAGTTTATCTGTACGCAATTCAGTTAGAGCATGACATCAAAAATAAGTCACGGGAACGGCATCAGCATCGATGGATCATTTTTATATACAGTAGAACTCCAATTATCCGGAAAACCGATTATTTGGCCGGATAATTATAACGTGTATGTATATATATATATATATATATACACGTTATGAAGCTACATCAAGCAAATAATTTTTTTTGTTTTACCGTAAACAATCTTATTATGAATGAATAAAATTGAGACTACTTTAGAAGCTGTTGTTGGTCCATCTACATTTAGTGCTGCTACAGAGGATGTTGTCATTCCTAGTGAGACACAATTTTAGATATTTTACACGAGATACCTGGTTGCTCAGATTGTGATGACGAAGACATCCGAGAATAGTTAAACAGAGATGAGAATGAAGTTGGATACCAAATGTTAAATGACGACGAAATCGTTAGCCATGTTTTTCAGGAGTCAACAATTGAAAAAGAAGAGGAAGAAAAAAAAACTTCGCGCCAGCCATCAATTATCCATGTTCATGCCATCAAGGCAATTGAAAATATATCTTAAAATATTTAGAAGAACAGGATGAGGCTAATGACCTGAAGAAATAAGCTCTGCTGCAATACATCAGAGATATGGCTGCAGCTAAACTACTTGCTTCCAAGAAACAAAAAATAACTGATATTTTTTAATATTTTTTTTCTGAATTCAAAATCTACGAACATAAGTATACACTGTGTATAATAATTACACTCAATAAATATCTTCGCTACCTAACTCAAATAACTATGTTTGGACCTTCATTAATTCAAAAACTCATACAATCTGCTTCTCCAGAAATTTTGTTAACCGGCATAGCCGTGACAGTGGTTATGCCGGATAACTGGAGATGGATTGAATTTTTTTTATACCACAACAATAGAAATTTTTTCTGATCAAAAACGTTTAGTAATTGATTGTTGACTATTTTTGAATGTATTTTATGTATTTCGATAGTGATGCTATTATTTTTAAAAAAGTAATGTAAAGAAAACTCTTGAGAATTATGGCACAGCCATTGAAATGCACTTAAACAACAATCAAAAATTATCAATAATCAAATAGAAAATGATTTAATTATAAAAAATATTGTTGTTTTGGGGGTTAACTGAAAAATTAATCGATGAAACAATTTTATCATAAGTTGAGTTTTTATGAATTTATAAGAACGTTGATTTCGAGAATTTTTTATTTTTTCACATATTTCTAGGAAAATATAATTAAATCTAGATTAATTTAATTTCCTTGAACTAGGAAAAGAGACTTCCTCAGATATTCTGACCGGAAGCATACTGAAAATAAGTTCAAAATCAAATGATTTCAGCAAGAAAACAAGATTTTTATAAATGATTCTCTAAGACGAAAAATATTCGTTTCTAAATTTTACAATTTTTACACTTTATCTTAATTAACTTTTTCATATATTACTTAATGTTTATATCCGATAAATTTGAAATTTAGTCGCCAGATTGAAAACGAAAAACATAAAAAGTAAAGAATTTTTAAGATAACAGTCAAACATAATATATATCTATATATATATTTGAAAATAAAGACATTTTAATTTATTCTTCAAACAAAGTTTTTTTTTAATCATAAATACTGTTTTTGTATAGATTTTTATATGACTTTTTATGGCAGATAATGTTTTTGTTGAATTAACGATCAGAATATTTTTTCTGTAACAGCTTATGATCAGATAAATTGATCTTCTTATCAGAATACACGTTTATATATATATATATATATATATATATATATATTTGTATATATATATATATATATATATATATATATATATATATATATATATATATATATATGTATATATACAGCTGAATAGAAGTATTATTAATGGCGTATATATTGCTGCACAGTGACAAATAAATCTAAAATAAGTGTACTATAAATAATAAACACTTCGACTGAAAAAAGTACAGAGCGAGAAGCTTATTTAACATAATATCACTGAATATCTGCAACATAAATTTTCATAAAAGTTAACAGAACTACAAAGAAAAGGGCTAAAATTTATAGCTGTATTTTACGGAAATTCTGCAATAAACTATCCGATTTTGGCAACGTGTGCATACCGGCCATAATATATACTAGACCAAACCGATACGAGACTGGAGCAATCTCCGTCTCATGGTTTATTCATTACGCTAATCTACATTTTTTTTTCATCGTGCGTATATGTAGAGTAAGTAGTTTCTTTGCAGCATCGTTTACGTCCTCAGTATGGATTTCAACAGAAAATTTATAGTTTACACGGAACCGTGACATGAATTTTAAATGTGTATGCATATATATATATATATATATATATATATATATATATATATATATATATCGAAATAAGGAAACGAAAGAAGATACCGGAGATAAAATTCGGTTCGTTTGCAAAATGCGAGACGATAAACTTTAACCCGTTCGACAATTTTCCTGATCATATATTTTTCCATTTTCGTCGTGATTATCGGATTCTGGCTCGTTAAGTCTATGTTTTTTCTCGAGTTTGCAATTTGATGAGAACATTTCGAAACACTTATCCTAGTTAAGAGAACGTTGAAGAATTTTTTCTCTTTAAAATACAGACTGACGTGAAACAACATGTCTGCTGTTTAGTAACGAACGTGTTTTAAACAAGGCTGATTATTTAAATATGAAAATTGTATGAGTTTGTTCCATTTTTCAAATTACAAATAGTTGGATTTCCTAAAATGTTGATAGTGTCTGTTTGATTTTTAAAATGTAATTTTCATTTGAAATTTATTTCTTTCTCATTAGAGAATATTACTCTGTTCGTATCAATTAAAAATTAATACAGTTGTTAATTTCTATAGATAGTTTAATTATTTATTTAGATAATTTAATAATTATTTATTTCACGTTTATTCGTTTTTATTTTCGGTATACACACATTATATATATATATATATATATATATATATATATATATATATGTATATCTGATTTTTGATACAATAAAAAATCTAGTGTATGAAAATAATCTTTATTTAAATTGACGATATTGGTAAAGGGATAAATTCAGATATTTTTTCATATTGCTTTTTTTTGAAACCACTGTATTAATTGAATGTTTTTTTGACTGTTTCATAAATTTTGTAAATGTTTACTCACACAAATCGTCATATACATTCAAAAAAAATCATAAATTTAATGAAATATTTTTGAACTAAGTATTTATTATGATGGATGGATAATACGAATATATGGAAGATGCCAGAAATATTAAAACAATACAGTCATGCTTAGAATGGATCTTTTGAATATTTAAATTAAAAAGTCCATTTTGATTCAAAATAAAACTCTTCTATAAAATGTTATATATGAGCACATTTACGGAGATGAAACTTTTATTTAATTCACAATACTGTATTAGTTCTATGTAAACTCACTTTTACAAATGAATGTTTCACTCACTTCATACACAAGAAAATATTTTCAGATAAAAATTGTTCAATAATTGATTATTGATCGTTTTTTATTGTTAGTTATATTCATTTTGATTGAGATATCATCCTTAGACTATTATGGTACAGAAAACATTTTTCTGTGTCTTACTTTCCTGTACATTGCTCGTCTGAAAATGATAGTATCGTCATTTAAATGCGCATAAACAATCAAAAATTATTAATACTCATTTTAAATATGGAAAAGAATTGAATCTTTTTATCAGAAAAACATGTTGTTTATGGAGTAACTACAAAATTCATTTGAGAAAATTTGTTCCAATTCGATAATAATTCAGTAATATAATAAAAAAATATATATTATATGATAAGAGTAGAAAAAATATAATGTATACGAAAACAAAGAAAAAAGAAACATCATAATAAGAATAAAAGTAAAGAGTAAAATAAAGAATTGAAAATAGATCGAACACATTGTAAGCAGAGGACATAACTGAAGAATGGCAGAAAATATTGAGAGACAGGTCATAAATATAAAAAGGACATGGAATCAAGTGGATTGGAAATATGATAAAAATAATGTTAAGTGAATTGTTTATGTTCAAAAAATCAGAAGTGATCGTTATCTAGTAATGGATTAACAATGAATGAAGATGATATAATAATTTTTTATCTATTATCTAATAAATAAATAATAAATTTAATTTATTAGAATATTGAATTGAAACTTTCAGTTTTTAACTGTTTCATATCTCTGTATAATATATATATATATATATATATATAAATTTGGTAGCAAAATAATTGCGTGTTTAAGAGCACGTCAACGTCTTATGTTATTCAGTTCTGTGCAAATTTCGCTGGTTATATTATTGTTATTTATCATAGATATTATATATTATGTTGATATTTATAAATTATATTTAAGTTAGTTATTTTTATAAATTATACTTTACTAGAAAAAAATATATTAATTTTCAGATTTTTTAAAAATATAAAAGTATGTACATTAGACAAGCATTTAATTTATTAAAAGAATTTATTTTTTTGTACAATTCAAAATGTTTTCAAGTACTGATGATGATCTTTTCTAAAATATTAATTCATTAAAAAATATAAATATAAAACTATAAAAAAGCTGTTTCTAATGTTTTGCAATACTGTCTTTTCGATATAAATAAGAAGTATTTATTATTGTTACTGTTTTGTAGCTCATTAAGGCCATTTCATTTTCCCAAGAATCATTACACTAATTAGTATGTTAATTAAAATCAGGGTTGCACGTACGCTCTGTTGTATTTTATGAATACATTTGTTTGCAAGTTGTGTGCACATTCATTGAATTTTCCAACATGCTTGTCTAATAACTACTTAAATTTACTCGGTTTTTCTAGACAAAAAATGTTTCAACAGCATGCAATTTTATATTGTAAAAACCAGAGAAGTTAGATTTATATTTTTTAATATATTATTACGAGAAAATAGTTTTTTGATTGAAATTGATTTTTAATTACATTTATTCTCTATATTTAGACTTGAAATAAATTATTTTTTTATTAATTCGATAAAGAAATGTTAATTATCACTAAATCAGAATTATGATTAAATCTTTTTATTGTGTATGTCTTCTAAATAATTACTTATTAATAAATATATTATATAAATTTCAGGATAAAACGTTAGTTAATAGAAAATCAATTTTGAGCTCTCATTATATTTATCCAATAATATAATGCTAAGATTTAAATTCTAATATTATTCTAAATCAAAGATTAATTTTATTAGAAATAACGGTCAGTACTACTTTCTTCATATTTTTTGTATGTTTTTAAGTTTTGGAATTTTGTGAAATCTATCAAAAAACAATATTGAAACTTTGAACGCCATTTGAATCAATGAGAACAAGCATTAAATTACTTTTAATTAACAATACATAAAATATTTTTTATATAATTTTGGAAATTTAGATTGAAATTAAAGCCTTTCCACAATTGTTTAATTCAGAATTATTCAAACTCTCTAATGACTGGTTAATAACTATCTTTTCCTGTCCATTTGTCTGTTTCAATTATTGATTTGTTTTTATCTGTGAATATTTTTAATTTTTTATTCAAAATATTCTTCTTATTTTTCAATTTATGATATATGATGATTTCCACTTCAGTGTAGAAATCATTCCACTGCACGTATTACATATTGTCTAAATTTTTAGTAAATTTCAAGAGCAAAAAATAAGCTTCTAATTCAAATTGGTTTAATTTAGTATGCATACTTTTCATTTTAATTGATACCATTTGATTGTTACGAAATGAAACAATTTTCCACAGTTTATAGATATATTCTTATTTTTAAAAATAGAGATTATAAAATTTGAAAAAACTTCATATTTCAGTCAATCAATATTAAATTTAACGTCTACTTTAATTTATTCGATTCTATTTTTAGTTTTAGAGTATATATTTAGTGTTTTGATCGGGAAGTCCTTTCATAACAATAATATTTAACTATATTATCAGAAATGTACTGTTACATACATTATTCTCTTAGTTGATTTTATTTACAATATAGATTTTTTTTATTAAGAAAACAATAACGTTTTAATGCAATTAAAATTAATTACTACTAAATTTTCCACCTTTTTCGTTTGATAAATTCTGAGAAATTTTTAACCAAGGTTTTCTCAGTGTGATATTATAAATTATATAGTAATTTTTTCTGTGTAATATCATAAATTATGTATGCTTTTGTAAGTATTATACAAATTAACTTACATTTTCTTAATTATGATTCATATTAAAATGAATTTAAAAGAACACGAAGAAGGAAAAGTCAATAAAAATTTATCATATATCTTTCTTAATTTAATTAACATTAATTAGCTTCGTCTTGATTATTTTTCCTTCTATTTATTTTCAAAAAAATGTTATCATCGTTCGTTATTAAATTTACAGGATTAAATTGTATATTTAAGATATGTTTCATATTTTTAAAACAATGTAAACTTGAATTGAAATATCATTTGTACTATTGATTTCTGTACAGTTGTCAATTATATTCAGTGTTACCTGATCAGAGTATAAAACTTTTCTTCTACTATGGCCTATATATATATATTTTTCCGAAGCTATAGTGTGTTTCGTAGATGTCAAAAGTTTCTAACTTTTCGAAAATGTATTTGACGTTTTGTATTTTTTTTAAGTGCGTAGTTCGTCGAAAACTTTTATGAAACATTACACCCTTATGTTTTCGACATTTCTACGTACGAAATACAAAACAAAGCAGATATTCAATCCAAGTATCAATTTAATTTAATGATTTCTTGAACAATTCAAAAACAACATACGCGTATCCGATTATATCTCTCTCTATATATATAAAAAAAGTACTTAATCGCAAAAAAACACTACGTTGCAAAAAATAATATACTGTGATGTTTATATAGACATACTAAGATATATATATATATATATATATATATATATATATATATATATATATATATATATATACTAGGTACCGGAAAGTTTTTTCGTTTAGATGATACAGTGCTGCTAAAGGAAATCGAAGCAAATCTAGAATTAACAATTCAAGAATTGTCTAATAGTCTTCAGTTCCCCTGGTCAACAGTACAAGAACATATGAAAAAAATTGAAAAAGTCTGGAGAGAAGGTGTTTGGGTGCCGCACGATCTTACTGAAGAAAACAAAATGGTTCGGATAAACAAATGTACATCACTCAAGATAACGGTCTCCGCTGAACCTTTTTTAAAACGTATTGTCACAGGTGATAATAAATGGATCGTTTATAACAACAGAAAACGTAATAAACAATGGTTGTCACCAAATCAGAAAGCTAAACTGTCTCCTAAGCCAAGATTGACTATTCGAAAGATATTGCTCTGTGTTTGGTGGGAGTATAAGGGAATCACTTATTATAAGACGTAAAACCTGGGGAAAAACGTTAATTCTGATCTCTATTGTGATCAACTGGACCGATCGAATCAGAATTTAATCAGGAAACGGTCAGAAACTGTAAATAGAGGTGGCGTTATTCTTCAACACTACAACGCACGACTGCATGCAGCTAAGAAGACACGTGAAAAAATGTCCGAGCTTGGTTGGGAGGTTCTACTGCACCATCCCTATACACCAAACATTACACCCTCCGACTACCACTTATTTCGGTCACTAGAACATTTTTTAAGAAATAAGACATATAGAAATATGAATCATGTTAAAATGATCCTTGAACATTTTTTTTTTAAAAAGAACCAGGAATTTTATACAACAGGAATATTTTCTCTTCCTGATAGATGGAAGAGTGTGATAGATAATAATGGAAACTATATTATTCAATAAAGTGCCAAGTTTCCTCTTAATTGATTTTTATTATTATATAAAAAAAAACGAAAAATTTTCCGGTACCCCTAATATATATATATATATATATATATATATATATATATATATATATATATATATATATATATATATATATAACGATACGGTACGATATTCCGTGATAATAATTATATAGACATGATGAGTTTTAAAAAATATGTTCATTGTTTGATTCGGTCACATGACAGGCTTATAATTGATAAGTGGGCAAGCGGAGCGATCAGGGGGCGAAGCCCCTTAGTACAGTGCAGATAAAAATTTCGAATAAAACGACGATCTCATTCTTTCAATTTCGACAAGATTGAACGTTCAAAATATAATTTAAACGTCAACATAAAGCAACAAACAAGGACATTTTGAATATTTATTAAAAAAGAAACTGAATTACACCATTTTACATATTTCGTGTACGTAATACAATTTCGTTTATCCTTTTAAATTTCCTTCGAAAACATTTTACTAAATTGACACCATAGAAAACTGGCTACATATATCGGCATATCAATCTTCATGTATCCTAAATGAGTCAGGTGAAACGACGTCAAAAATGGATGCGTAGCTGCGACAGCGTTGAGCGACGTCAAACTACGTTATCATAAACGGAAAATTTAATTTACTCAGCACTCTCGAGTCTTTAAAAAGTTTACATCGTACGAAGACGGATCAAAATTTCATAAACGAGCTGCTTACTTTGCGGTACAACATTCTTTCACTAATAAAACTCAACTAGTGAGCTTTTTTCTGTCTATGAAGTTATTATTCACGCGCTCGACCACACTCTCTTGTAAATTATAGTAAATATGTTTTTAATGTACTCCCGAATTTAAAAAAATAATAAACTTTTGTGTATTATACACGATAAAGTTTTAACAGTATGGTTTATTATTCTGAATTTATTATGAACATTTTTTTAAGTTTAATGAAGATAATTTCTTTATAAAGTTTTCATATAAAATTAGAAAAATTGATTTAAATATAATTTTCAAAAAAATATATTTAAAATACATTATAATAATAAAACTTGTTAATTATTTCTATAATAACAAAATCATCGAAATCACTTTATAATTAAAAATTATAATTTATTAATTTCTGTTATTTGTTATGGAAAATTGAGCGTCAGAGTGCTGGGGAGAAGTTCCCCTTCGGGGAGTGCGAGCACAGTGAACAACGGCGAAGCCTCCTGGTATTAAAAAAACATTTATATTATATCGCACAGGAAAATGGAGAACTTTTTAAATATATAATTTAATTGTTTCTTATCCCAAGTACCTTACAAATTTCAATAATTTAACACCAGTTCAATAAATTCATATTTTGATAATAAAAAAATGATTTCCATGATACTACTAAACAAGCAGATTTTACAAAAAATTATAATCGTTCTCTTACTTAAAATGTTAATCATCGTGTTCTATATTTAAGAATCGTAATTATATGAAAACAAAAATTATAAAAATAAAGAATACAAAATCAATATTAAAATAATGTTATTAAAAATGTATCACTGGCCACTATCATTATAAAATCTGGGTTTTTTCAAAGTCTTCATAATTTATGAATACTTTCAGGGTGTCACTCAAAAAGTTTCATTTATATTTTGTAAATTATACTTTGTATATTTTATATAATAATTCCACAAAAAATATACTACTATCCACAATATTTTATAAAATAATGCAAACGTGATTCCTGTTAACGATCATGTATTTATATTAAGGTCAAAGATATTAGACTAGCTTTACCAGGTATATAAAATGACGGTCGAAACACAAATCTACTCTCGTACTTTATCACATTCAAAATGAATGTACCTAGAAATTTCCATAACTTGCATGTAGTAGTAATATAGTGAATAAATTTTAATTTTGATAAATTTTCATTAGATTTGGGCGTTTAATAGGATAATGAATGTGGGAGTCAAATGTTATTTGATTCAAGATTGTTAAGGACGCACTTTTTACTGTTTCATTTTTATTCAGATAAATGCAAACTTAAACAAATATACGAAACGTAATATTTTTTAGAAGATAGAATTTTTATAAAAATTTAGATAAAACAGTTTCAAGAATATATATTGAATATCTAAAATTATTATGTTCATAAATATAATTGGAGAATAAATATTTTGAATTTTTTATACAAGTAATTTTTAAACTGAAAAGTTAAGTTTACAATTATATTGAAAAAAGGACGATAAAAGTGGAAACAGAGATATAGATTTTAAATCTGTGATATTCCTTTGAAAATGGAATTGAAATAACTATGCATATCAGTTTTAAAAATGTGACTTTGACAAATTGGTATGAAAAAAGATCTGTATTCGACACATATGCTGAAACAAACTCGTATTTTTTACACATCAGTTTGTTTTGTAAATATATAAATATTTATCTTTAATATATATATATATATATATATATATATATATATATATATATATATATATATATAGGCTTATATAAACGTTTGTCAAAATAAAAATAAAAACATGAAGATTGTACTGATTGATATTTGAATATGCCATTTTTCATATTGTTCATTTTAAAAAATAATTATCAATGTTTTTTTCAAAATAGCTCAATAAATTTCTTTTCTCTCTTTTATAGATGTATTTTAAATATATATATATATATACACAGACATATATATATATATGTATATACCTATGTGTATTTTCTAATTATTGATTAGACAATTTCTGTATTATTGAGACAAATTGACTCATGTTCTCCAATTATCCCGAGTGCTCTACCGGAAGTAGACCTCTGCGTCACAGTGACGAAAGCCCCAGGGTTATATAAACATGTGTTGTAATATTTCCTGACATCACTAAAGAGAAAGTATGAACTGTTAGGTCAAGTAAATGATTTTAGTGTTTATTCAAGTTGATTCTTGCCCTTACAAAATGAATATATCACAAATTAATTTTTCGCTAAAAGCTTAAACTATTTTACTTTACTATTACTAAAAAATTAATTTAAAATTTCATTTACGAAATGTATTATATTGGGTTGTTAGGTAAATAATTGTGTTTTTTTTTACAATTCATACAATTTCACAAATACAATAGTATAATTATTAATTTTTATATTTCATGAAAATCTATCAACGTACTGGCAGCATATATATTTAATTATTATGTGTATTACTTCAGATTTAATTAATTTCTTAAAAATAATCAAATTAAATGTAATAAGTATAAATAACAGCATTGAATTCAGATTAATTTCTCTTTTCTGCAAGAATTATAAAAGAGAAAATTAGTTCAAAAAAAATTTCATGTATCCTTTAAAATTATTAATTCAATAAACTCATTCATTGAATTGGTTCCATTGAAAAAGAAGCAAATAAATGCCTCATTCCGTTTAACGAGACTAAATACAATATATAGATATACCTTTTTTAATATATATACTTATATATATATATATATATATATATGTGTGTGTGTGTATAATCTCTTTATATATACTTTTAAAAAGTTAATGAGTTCATGTTCATTATATGAAAATTATCAAAAATAATATCTTAATTAAAATTATCAAGAATGTGATGAATTTCGATGCGAAAAGTTCGATTATTAATTAATATTTTTATTAAATTTTATTTTAATTCACGAAAAATCTGTTAGATTGAAAATATCTTCTACCTCAAATTCAAACAAAGTAAGAGAGAAAAGCATTACAATTTAATGGAACAGATGATTATTTATAAATCCAAATAAATGAAAAACAAATATTGACATTTTGTGATGTAATCGGTTGAGTGATGCATCTGATACATTAAATATCACCGACTTATAAACAATCATGATATATTTATTGAAATAAGCGGAAAATGTGCCTGCGTGTTGAGGAATGGCGTATGATACGATGAAAATTTTAAAATCGACCAGTGCTGGTTTTGTAAATAAGATTTCTGTTTAATTTAATGTTAAGATTTATCTCATAAAAATTCTTAATAGTAAACAATAATTTGTGCTCTCAATATATAAAAGGTTATATTCATGTCCTTTATTTTCCGGAAAGTAATAGAGTTTAAACATAAATTTTACTTAATGATCAATCGATTATATTAATTTAATGTCTGTCGTTATTTATTTCGAAAGGATGTAAGTTTTGATTTTATGTATTTACTAATTATAACCAATTATTCCAGTTAAAAAATACAAAATGTAAAATTTACTTAATATTTTTCTCTTAATATTAATGAAAAAATGAAAAATATCGAATGTTTATAATAAATTTAAAGGAAAGAATCGGGAAATTGATAAGTAATCAAAATCGCAGAAATCAAAATAAAAAAATATTTATTTGACTCAAAAATAATATCTATATGACTGAATTCTGAACAAATAATTTTAAGATTGTGTTAGCCGCTCTTTAAAGAATAACTTGTTAGCTTACTAGGAACCAATTCTCAGAAAAAAATTAGAACTTACAAAAACTATGAGATGAAATTAAAAAAATGCTTCTTAACTTAATTTTATAAGGAATATTTTTGTCACTGATAAAGTTCTCTATTCCAGAAGATAATTGGTTCTGCTATTTTGAACTCAAAAAGTATTCAAACTATTTTTCAACGCCAAAACTTTTTCACGGAACGTAGGTAAACTTTTGATTTCAGAAGTTTCTCATAATATTTCCGTATAGTGCAAATACTTTTTCAACAAACTAAATATGTTTCAGCACATATACATTGTAAAACATTGCCGAAAGTACACGTGTTATGTTTGCTCAATTTTTGTATTCTTTTTTTACTTTTTTCATATCTTTCACTTATTTATAAAAACTAATAACAAAAAGAACTTCATTACTTGGCACTGTTGAACAAAATAAAAGAGAATTACCTAAACCTGCAAGACTAAATAAGGACAATATGTCTCGCTTCTCGACAATTCTTTATAAATCAGACTTTTTTATATCTTACTATACATAAAAGTAAAAAAAGTATTGTTATTGAGTCCAAAACATAAATCAGACAAAATTGAGGAAGATGTTAAACGCTTGTACGAAACTGTGGTATTTTATAACAACACCAAATTTGGAGTAGAATGAAAAACTAAATGATTAGAAAATATACTGTGAAATTTGGATCCCAAGAATGGTGTTTACAAATATTTTATAATATCTTAGATCTTGCTGGAATAAATGCCTGGATACTATACAATGAAACCACAGAGGAAGACATGTCAAAATGAAGATGAAGAAGTTGCAAGTAATTATAAAGATCTAACTGGACGATCCCCAACAAAATCAGAACAAATACTTTCGTATATTCCATCAAGAAACCAGACACATATTTCGATGAAACGTAAACGATGTCAGATAGCATATTGTGCAAAAGATAAATCAACTAATGCTAAAATGATTTTACCTGCAAAAAATGTCTTTGAATTGTATGTGTAATTATTCGAAAAATTATTGTTATTAAGTTTATTTTCAATTTTCATTAAATAAAAATCAGAAAAATATATAAAAATACATAAAATACTGTCGTTTTTAAATGCTCGTTCTTTTTAACAACAAGTTATTTTGACCAATCCGGTAGAAATAAGTATGTCAGTCTTCGGTAATTCTACTGTTAATTAAAACAAGAAAAAATTTAAATTTTGGAAAAGAAATTAAAATAATTTCAATTGTTAATCGACTTTTAAAGTTGTTGGTTAAAAAATTAATTATATATATATATATATATATTTGTTAATAAATTTAATTGCAGATAACATGTTCGTTGGAACGTAAATCATCCGTTTCCATTCGTTCATTATTTATATATTTCATCCACTTCAATAATAGTGAAATGTTATTTATTTTATTTAAATGATTAAGTGTCTATTGTTCAATATGAAAGCATACAAAATGTAAATTACCAGGCGATGTCTGAATAATTTTGAATGAATATTTTTCATTAAACCCTACAAGAACTATCCGAAATTAATACTTAAAATATTAAACAGCACATTTAAACTCGAGCTTAACTACAAACAAAGGAAACCCTTTCGTATCACCATCAATGTCGCCGTCATTATAATCATCATAAACAACAAGCAGCGTCACCGCCACACACAAGTGTGTGTACACGATGACTTCATCTCGTTGCGAGCGACATGAAAGCGATCAGATCACTGAAATATATGTCGGGTAGAATATTTGCAGAGCGGCACACAAAAGCTCTCATTAATTGGATTTGTCTCGACGCGTCCCCACTCCGTGTGTAGTGCTGCTCTATTAAGGCTTCGATTTGCCGTAAATTACTTTCGTGTCGCCTTTACTTCGGCTGCGGTTTGACTCTCCCGGTCGACATCCGTGCACCCTTTTTGGTCGCTCCTTTACTCATCTCTGTATCAACGTGTTCTCTTTTTGAGATCCCTTGTCATCTAGACCGTATTTCATAGTCCACGGTTTAGAAAGAAGTAATTGTGTGAAACCGCTGATACACTTTAACAAGATTATGCGTGTTGTATAGGAAAGAGGGTTTTTGATGTAACCTAATTCGATTTCTTTGTACAAAAGTCGATTTTGAAAGTAATTTCTTTGACATTGAACGTATAGAAGCGAATATATTTCGTTTCGAGAATCGTTACAAGTGTTAACGTCTATTAATAAATGCTATTTGTTAAAGTATTTAATTTAATAAATGTTTTTAACTTTTTAAACATTTCTATTTATTTTATATAATAGCAAATAATTATATACTTTCAAGTGAAGTGCACTTTAATGTTATTTGATGCGCGCTCTTCCTAAAAATAACAATAACAATTATTTTATGTCATCGATGTAAATTTACAGCGAATCTAACAATTTTCTATACTGAGGTTTATTTACTCCTCGTGCTCATACAATCAAAACAAATGCACGTTCTGTTTGTATACAACAGAACACATATTTAACATCTAAATACTGTCAACTCATCGTCGAATAAAACTATTATTAATGCAATGAAATCAGTCACAGCTTTTTGTATAGTTTGCATTACTTTAACACAAATTTTATACTTTGTTGCAAATCAATTTTTTCACGACATTTTACATGATTTTTTTGCACGGTACGCATCCACCGTGTAAAAAGAGAGCCAAATGATTATATATATATATATATATATAATGAAAAACATTTAAAAAAAATAATATGTTCAGTGTATAAAAAATTCATTGTTATAAAATCTTTTCAATAACACAAAAAATTCATTATTGTTAAAGTGTGTATAAAAATATATTCATTGCGTTAAATTAAACGTAATATCTCTATATGAAACGTACAATTTTATAATATGAAATAAAAAAAAATACTAACAAAGGATAAAAGAGATATTGGCAAAAATATTATTTACATTTCGCAAACAAAAAGGCTACCAGCTCATTTTCCTCCATCTCACTAGTCAGCGTCCATAGAATAAAATTATTAAAATAAATACATGGTTTGAAATTTAAGTACGAACAGAGTATCGTGCGCATCAAGCACTTCAAATATAATATTTTTTCAAAAGAGTGGAACTTGTGTTTCGTTTCTTGGAAACGGTATCGTTACGTTACGGAGTACAAGTATTATTTTTTTTTATTTCGAGAGAAGAAAATATAACGACTTTACGACAGAAAGTGAACCTTTCACGAAAATATATTTCTTGTTTACGTGGATCTGTATTGTATGTACACACAAATGCTCCGATTTGATTTTTTTCAAGTAGTCTTTATATTTATGGGATGGTAATAAAATACATTTTATTCTTGGTAGTCTATTTTATGTCAATCGTACTTTTAATACGAATTTTGAACAATTGTTATCTTATTTAAAATTATTCTTTTTTTTTATTTTTATAGGTTAGTTTCCTTATTTGATGATCTGATCTTATGTTTCAATATAATAACGGCTTTTCTGTATCGGCAGTTCCTGTGGTTTTTACACCCTGAATACCTATGTCTGAGATCTATTTATATATTGATTTTATTTATATATTGACTTCATTTCATTGGCTAGGAAAAATTAAAAATTATTCTTATATATATATATATAATGTATGTACTAGGAAGTCCGCCTACTGATTGCTGCGCTCGCCCCCTCTAATAGAGAGGACTTTGGCCTCGAACGCTTTCGCCCACTCTTCCACCCCCAACAAATAACAGAAATTAACAAATTATACACACAAATTTTCCTGGTAAAATGTAAGCCGTAAAAATTTTATTGGAAAAGTGTATAAAAATTAACATAACAAAATACAATGTTAAAATGTGTAACAATTTCTTTACTGTAAAGCAGTCGTATCAAACTCATATATGAAGATGGACCACCAAATTCAGTTTAAGAGTCTGCAAGCCGTAGACAAAAAAAATCATCCAAAAAAATTTAGTGGGTGAAAAAAGGTCTTTTAGTTATATCGGAAAAAACTCATTTAATTTTTTTGTTTAATGAATTTATAAAAATTAACAAAATATATATATATTAATTTCAGGTATTATTATCGAATGTTACAACAAAATTTTAAATTAGAGAAATTAAAAAATAAAATAATATTTTTTACTAGAAACTTGGCATTTTCGCAGAAACTATTTTATCAATATCAGGTGTAATTTTTTGTAATGATATTTTTACTATAGATATAAAACGTTCGTTTACCAATATTGACTTGTATGAAGTCTTATTAGTCTTTAAAAAGAAAAATAATTGTTCACATATGTATGTACTACCAAACATTGCAAAGATTCTTGCTGAAAACACTCATTTCAATCAAATGTTCTGGCAAGTACAGACAAAAATTTGGAATAACAACTTCATTACACTTTTCTCTTAGCACCATGTAGCACTTAATTTCAATCAATACCATTTGGATGTTACTTTTTGCTTACTCAGTGTTAAAAGAAAACAGAGCACTAAATAGCAAAAAATCATTTGTGAATCCTTCAAATCGGTTTTCAAATTCAAATAATAATTTTTAATTATTATTTCGTTATTGAGTTCAAATAAATATTAAACTTAATCATTTATTAAAAATAATTTTAACAGACATTTGAATATACATTCCATAGTACTAATTTCGGTTTGTATACCATCCTGGGTAGATGTTAATAATATTTAGCCTCTAATATCTACTTGAAGATAACACACGTTCCGAAATTAGTAGTGAAAAATAGATACTCAGATAATCGAAAAGGTCGAACACTACCAAGACAACACATCAACAAAATCGCAGATATTTAAAAAATACAATTAAAATTTTAACAAATTTAAAAATGAAACAGACACTTTTTAATGAAAAAAAAATTAAATATAGTGAAAATTGATTTAAAACCTGTATGTTAATTTCTATACACTGGGATAATTAGTGCGTTTTTCACAATTTTAAATAATTTAAATAGAATATAGGCAACAGCTCATTCAATCCGCTATAAAATATGCCTGTCTAAAAAAACAATAATTTCTAAAATTAAGTATTTATGGCTACATTTTGTCACTTAAGATTTTTTTTATTTATGAAACGAAGATATTAATAAATTTTGAATTCAGATTACTTTTTTCGAAGATTAAGTTACATATCTTTAATAGAATAAGGATAAAAATATTTAAGATAACTTATATAATGTACATTTAGAAAAAAATAAATAGGATATGAATTATCTCGTTTTTATCACTTCATATTTTAATACTTTTTAAAAAAAGATTAACGATTTAAAATATCTAACAAGATAATATATATTAAAAAGAAGGTTTAATAGGAAAGAACTAGTTTATTATTGAATCTCAAATATTCTAAATTAACTATTCAGAATAATTATGATTCATCATATGAACAAATATGTCATAAATTGAAATTAATAAAAACACGATTAAATAAATTTAAAAAAAGTCTCGGTCAATAAAGTACATCTGTACGGAACAGTATAAATTAACACATAATTAAACGACACGACGAGCCGTAATCATTTGTGGATAAAAGATGCCATGTTAACCTGGTGTTACATTTTTTTTATCACTACATCGTTCACAAAATGAGTATAATTGTGCGTTCGTCGAATGCGCAACGTCAATTGATACATTTCACTTCTGAATAAATTAATCGATTTCTGTTTGTGTGTGTGCGTTTTTTGTACGCGCGATCCGGGACGTTGATTTATATGCAAATGTGTACTGATTTGAAAAATTATTCTCGATTTAACGGTTTCGTAAATGTGCAATATACGCCGGATTGTATGATTTATATGCAGCTGGCTTACACGATGTATGTATGTCTATTTATCAGGCGCAGATGTAAACCTTTTTTAGTGGGTATTTACAACACAAATTTTTCCGATCAACTTTAATCTCTTAATAGAATTTTCTGCATTAAATTCGAATTTTGTAAAAAAAGTATTTCAATATGAGTACATTTATATATATATATATACACACACACATATATATATATATATATATATATATATATAAGTTTTATTAGCTAATTCAGTACTAATTACTACATTCTGATGACAAATATTATCTGTGACGATTTGTTGGATATAGCAGCTGGTACTGGCACGTGATGCAAGTGAGTGCCAGAAACAAAATACAAGATCTATGCTTTAAAACAGAATAAGAGCTGGGTTACATTAGGATAGTAAGCGGCAGAGTATACTAGCTTGCTTTCTTTCTAGACCTCTACTCTACCAGCATCTACACTTTGGTCTGTTTACACAAAACTAGTGGTTTGGTAGAGAAAAGTTTAATTTCAAGTTTAAAACAACCAACCAACAACCTCCGCAAATAAAAACTAAACTTGTAAATACACGTTTCTTGTCCGACTACTCGACTATACTGCAATAATTACTGTAAATTTGTGATGGGGAAGAGGATAGTAGAGTGTATTATTCCACATGTGCTATCCATTCTACTCTACTCTTTAATATCTTTAGTACACTACTTTCACTATCCCAAAGTGTTTACATTATTCTGGTAATGGGATAGTACGCACTCTACCACCATACTCTACCGCTTACTACCTTAATGTGAACCAGGCCTAATTGGTGAACTCTAGTTGGAGCTAAAGAACATGATTGTAATAATGGCTAAGAATGATAATTCCGAAAGAGACGAACCGTCTATATCCAGAAGCAACAGTAGGTTGCTTCCGGTCAGTGTGCCATAATCCACAAATACGAAGCAATGTCGTTATTCAGGTCCATCAATCAGGATCGCTATCATTATATACTGAATTAGTAACCTAATTTACAATTTCTGAATTAGGTATGTTGGCTGTCTGTGTATGTATGTATATATATATATATATATATATATATATATATATATATATATATATATATATATATATATATATATATATGTTCATGGTCTTCAAGATTTTCATATTTTCAAAACCATAATTCCGTAAAATAAAATTAAATTAGAAGATTAAACTACAAAACCAAAAAATAATTCCGAAATTACATAAATGTATTTACTAATATAATTATTACTAAAATATATTTAATAGAATTATATACTATTAGTTAACAAATTATACGTTATAATTGTTTGCAATGTAAGTTATTAAAATACAAAGCACGTAATTATTTAATGAAATATTTTCCATATACATACATATGTATGTATATGGATGCATATATATATATATATATACACACGTACATAAACATGTGTATATATTGTCTGTTCTACCACTTCTAAGAAACTAAAATATTCAGTTATAAAAGTGTGTATTGTTTCCTTAACGCTTTTTTTGTCTGTCTTAAAAGAGAGCGATAGCTTCTGAAGAATTTCATTTATTTCAAAAGCATATCTATGCTCCTGGGTATAAAAGTTTGAAAAACAGTAATGTTATTCCCACGTTATTGTTGTACAATGTAATTGAATTTATTTCAATCTTGTGTACTGTTAAATTTGTTTGGATCGTTTGAAATATTTTTTAACCTTTATTTTATGTGTTAATTAATTGTTTTAAATCAATTTACATACTTCATTCATGTATTTTAATGTATATTATTTAGATATATTTCACTTGTAGGGATTTTTTAACTGTTATACTTTTATGTTCAAGTATTTTAACTTTTTATTTTTACTCATCCTCTCTGAACATAGTTTTGTAACGATTTTATTTACACATTTTAGAATTTACAAACATATTTTTTCAATACCTTGCGATTGTTTTTTAAATATATTTTCACTTGTTATTTATGTGATTTTATAGTAAAATCTCGAAATATATAAATTATAATAAACAACAAATACTGAAAACAAATTTCAAATATTTCTTTGCGGGCTTAATTAATAAAATAATATTTTTATGTAAGCTTCATTGAGATTCACAAAAGCTGTTCTGACACTGCGGTTAAATTCACTTTCACCAATGTATTTTTTTGTCCCACAAACCATACCAAATCTTTCGATCAACAATATTCAATAAATTATTATTGGTTAGTTTTGATTCTCGCTTATAGGCATTTCAATGGCCACGCCATTATCCTCAGAACACCAAGATACAGAAAATTTTAAAACTGAATCTTCCTTTCCTCTTCCACTCTCTCTCTCTCTCTCTCTCTCTCTATATATATATATATATATATATATATATAGTAATAAATAATAATATTAAAGCGTCTAAATACATCTTTCTCTAATTCATCTCCAACTGGTTTTTATTTCTTTCTGTTACTTTTCATATTACTGTTGCAGTAATTAACTTTTTGGAATACTTGACTGTTGTGACTATTATTGTATTAAGTTTATTGAATTTGTAGATTATACATGTTTATTTTCACATGTGCGAACAATATTTTATACGTTTTTCGATAATTCATTTACTTATTCATTTTTTTGGTAATACCCCATTTAATTGGTATTTTCGTCTTTATTATGCAACATGGGTCAGTGTATCGAAGTTGTAAAGACCTGAATAATAGTCATTCCACATAAAATACACAAATGTAAAAAAGAAGTGATACCGTTAAATTAGTTGTTCATCAGATATGGAGACAAAAGGTTGATTCACAAATTATATATATATGTACAATATCATGATGGCCATTGAAAATATTGGCCAATCGTGGAAGGAAGTAAAACCGTAATGCATGAATGGAGTTTGGTGCAAAATATGGCTTGAATGCATATCCAAAAATGCGGATATAGATGCAGTGACTAGTGTTCGTTGATAAGTTGCCGAAGCGGTCCAAGAAGAGAATTTTGAAGATATATAAGAGGACGATATCAACGACGTGATTGAATCTCGGGAGGAAGAACTCATTAACGAAGACTTGATTAGTATGGATTTAAAGCACGTGATGCATAAGATTGATACAGCTGATGTATCACCAGAAGGAATAAAATTAACCACTAGTCGCATTTCGAACGCAGTGTAATTAATATCAGAGGCAATGAACATTTTTTCAGCTGATGATTCTGATGAACAATGGAGTTGCAAGAGTTACAAGTACTGTGGATGATGCCATAAATTGCTACAAACAAATTTATCGAGAAAAAAAACGGCATGGGATTTTAATAAACTTTAGATAAATTTTTAATTAACCAAGTTCAGTCGACAACAATGGACATCGATACATCTTCCAGTTCATAATAAATAATATTTGTCATACACATTTAATGTACAAGTGAATTACATAATAATTTTTATTGACTAATTTTATTTATTGCAGTGAATAAAAGTGTTTTTTTAAAAAATTTTTATCATTATGTATTTCAATTTGACTTAATTTTCAGTTTTCATGATATGTATTATTCATTTAGACGAAACGAATTAAAACAAATCCCATAGAAATATGTAACAGATTATTTCAATTTACTTCGGCATTTTTTGGTACCAATTAACAACGCAAATCGAGATATTAGTGTGTGTATATATATATATATATATATATATATATATATATATATATTAAGACATCGATATATATATATATATATATATATATATATATATATGTGTGTGTGTGTGTGTATATTATATCGAAAAATTATTTTTTTGTTTTTTTTTTCAGTTCTCTACAACACAAGATCAATGTGACCTTCCATAACGCTACATCGGATTGCACTAAGTCAAATACAGGCGTTCCTATTGAATACATCGTTTTCTGTAACTTGGTCGGTAACGACCTTCAAGCTCTATTCGTTGTCTCGTGGTCCGAAGAAAGCGAGCTACGCGTCTGGAACGCACTCGGTGAGTAATTAAATTCTCGTTTAGAATCACATATTATCACGTTTTAATGTAAGACATATCTATGTCTGTCTCTCTATCTTATATATATATATATATATATAAAGTTATTTAATTTCAGATAATTTGTAGATAATAATAACTAGTACGAGTATAAAGATATTTGATAAAGATATTTCATTTATAATCAAGTTTGATTAAAGAAAGACAATATCGAATTTCATCTTCAATAATAAAATTAATAAGGCTTCTATTACACACACACACATATATATATATATATATATATATATATATATATATATAGAGAGAGAGAGAGAGAGAGAGAGAGAGTTAATCAATAATTTCAAATAACTTTGGAAACATATTAATAAAGCAGATATATTATTCCCATCACTGACAGAAAATATGACTTAAATCTTAATGATTTCTTAATAATGAAAAGAATATACTGAAACTGTACATTTTTTAAAGTTTATCTTAGTCGTACATTGAAGAGTAACTTATTGATGACTCATTCGAGTACAGTACAGTATTCCCAGGAGTCATTAGACTTCAGTCTTCCATGTGGTACTAGGATAAACTTATGATCACTGCGACGAAATAACGAGAATCCAATCGCTATTTCAACAGTAAAGCATTCCATAATGGTTTTTATTTTGAGAGATGTAGACTTTTTAATATTAATAATATTTCTACTCAAACAATACAACATTTTGTAATTTTTTTCCAAAATGTTTATGAATATAGACGACAGGAGTGAATATTTTTAATAAGACGTTATAATCGGAATACATAAAATTACATTTTTTGCAAAATGTTTCAAGAATTCAATTCACGTTAAATTACATATATATTTATTAATAGGTTATATCAATTTTTATCAAAACAGTATTAAATTTTAAAGTCATACATTCAAAAAGATAACTCGACTTTTTTCGTGTTTTAAATGGAAAAATATTCAAAAATTATTAAATAATTATTATAACACAAATACATTTTTTGTTTTGCAAGTATATCTTTGAGAAAAATAAAAAAATATTTTTATATGCAAAAAATAAACGTATGAAAAATATTTGAAAAAATATTTCATTTTATAAAACAATTAACAAATACAAATCAAGATAAATGTGCTAAAAAATTAATTTCTCTATAAAAGTCTATATTTCGAAAGAATTGCTTCTTAGTATAAATGTAGTATGAGAGTAGAAACGTGAAACAAATTATAAATAAAGAATGAAGATAAAGATGAAGAATAAACAAATTACGATTAAGTAGTAATGAGTTTAAATTTATATCATTAGAGTAGAGGAAAGAAATTACTTCATTCTTAAAAGCATTATCTGCAAGTTGTAGAAGAGGTTCATAAACTAAATTTATAATTTATAAATTGAAATGAGAAAAAAGATTTATTTGACGGGTAGCCACGTTTTTATTTAAAATATAAACAGAATATTTTTTAATTCGCCTTATATTTTTCTCTCAATTAATTTTTATTTGAAATATTTACTTCTTAATAATTCATGCAACTAATTAAACATTTTTTCCAATAAAACTTTTTATGTTTTATATATGCTATTTTTTACATTTTCTTTTAATTAAATATTTATTTTCATAAATGAATTATTTTTTCTATCACACAAACCTTTTTTTTCCTGGTCAAAATAATTCAATAAATTATTAATGATCATTTTTGAGGTTTTGTTTATGCGCGTTTTGATAACAATACAAAACATGAATATAAAAAGAAACTATTATTTGATAACTAATTAAAATTTATTAAATATTCGAGTTCTCTCGAATAAATTTAATATCTTTATTAAATAAAACTATTATATAAAAAGTAAGTAGGTCAAAGCGAGTATGAAATTTAATTAAAATACATTTTTATCTTATTTCGAATTTTCTAACAGGATTTATAAATAAATTAGAAAATTCTGATATTGTACCCGCGAGTCACAAAACGCCCACTAAAGTTAAAGCATCCACGCAGTCTTTATTTTTGTACAAATCAATTTTATCTCTCATTTTTTCAATATTTTTTAAAACAACAATAGTAATATTTCATGTCCATCATTTCTCATTGTGTTGTTTCGTGCCTGTTTTCGATATTCATTAATGTAAAAAATCAGATAATATATATAATTTAATTAGTATAAATAAAATATTTAAAAAAATGTATAACCATTAAAAGATAGTTCGAAGAGGATTAAATTGATATTTAATTATTTTTAACAAATAAGATATTCGATTCAATATTGATTGATCCTCTTGAATAGAGCATCAGCGGTTACAACAACGTTGTTTTAAGATCTTCATCCCTTTTTCTACCCTTACATGGATTTCGTTGCTTTATAAAATGAGATTACGAAACTCTTGTTAGACAGTTTGTCAACCAATCCATTTTAATGAAGTACGTTGCTGTAAACATGTACACAGAGAACAAAAATGCTGTAAGCTGTTTTGTATAATCGACAACGTTTTTTTATAAGTCTAGATTAAAAAAAATGTTTTCACGCTGTCATTGTTGACTATTAAGTGAATATAAAATTAAAAAAGTTCTTAAATCATATTTAAAATATGAATATTGGGTACTTTGATTGAAATTTTGTTGTGTAAAATGTATCAAAATAATTAAAATAGAAAAATCAACTATCGCTTTCAGATTAATAACAGAAATACATATTTTTTTCAAATGGTACGAGTTGATAAGAAAAATATTTATCGAGATAAAAAGGGTTTCGAGAGATAAGATTCTGAAATTTATAAATTATTGGTAAGTCCGAGCTATTCGCACATCACTGATATTATAAAAGCAACCCCGTCCATTCTTAGGTCAGTACAATAATTTATTTAAGGCATTTGTATTCTGGTACTGCAAAACTAATTAATTATATAATTTACTGTAAGGACAATATAAATTTCTGCGGATTCATTTATCAACTCCACATCTGTATTGCTATTCAGCGTTCTATCGAATGCAAACTATACATATTCAAATGTCAAAAACATCACCGCAGCACAATGGCGTAGTTCCCTGCACATCTGAAAAACAACCACAATAAACACAGCATGAGAATAAACAAACAGGGAAAACGTATTACTTTTTTCCTGTCTTATTGATATTGTAGAACATAAACAAGATACTACTATATTCACTCACATCGTTATTTTCGAAAACATTTGTATTTTCGACTTTCTTTATGTATATTATACGGATATAAAGTTTCTTTGTCGTCGACGTTTATATCTGAAATCACTGAATTTCGATTACAGTACGAAACAATTGATTTGTCTACTTAGAACGTCATTTGTATTATTTGATCACGGTTTTATTGGATATGTTGTTTCAATCAATGTATGCATAATGTTCGTGATTTAGCAACATCTTTAATTTTTCTTTTCATTTAGATTCATATATGTATGAATATATATATATATATATATATATATATATATATATATATATAATTGGTTTGATAACAAAATGCCCAGACTAGAGTCATAACACTATTTATAAAAATTATTCTAAATTAAATAGGTGTGTTTAGAAATAACCTCCTGCAGCAACTACACGTCACATTCAATACATTTTTCATTTCTGAAAGCACTCCTTATAGACATTTTTAGGAATCACTCTCAGATCACCCTACGAATTTTCTTTTAACTCTTCAATCATTTACAAAGGGCGTACTTTTAACGAGCTCTTTACTCTCTACTAACATTACTAACTTATCTTTACTCTTTACGATATAATTATTTTTAAAACTTCACAGAGTTAAAACTATTGACTTATTATCAAAATAGAAACAAATAATTAAAAGATGTATATTTTTGCCCTTATTATTAAGATAAAAAAATAAATGTAACAATAATACTTTGTAATTTTTTTATCCTAGTTTTCATTTTTATTTTTCTTTATGTTTTGTTCATTATAACCTCTGTTATTGTTACCTGTTGTAAACAATTTCAATTTTTTACTAATTTAAATACATGTGAGTGATACATGTTTGAAATGTCTATATATATATATATATAATATGGGAACGCAGAATACAAAAAAGTTATTTCAAAGAACTTACTTATTTTTTCTAAATAAGTAAGAAAATATTTTATGAAAAAATATAGACATGTTTTTATTCGTATAATATATATATATATATATATATATATATATATATATATGTATATATGTATGTATTACGTATTCGTGCATTGATTAAACATAATTTAATTTAAAGTGAGTTTGTAAAAAAAAAACTGTATAATTAAATTTTTCACTGTTGATTTGTTTAATTAAAACATTTATAAACTTTCCGCCTGCAAATGTAAAATTTGCAAACTTGGATATCTTGTAATCGTACATTTCATAATTACAATTAGTACAGAATTTGCTAATTATTTTCAATTTAAATTAACTTCTTGTAAAAGTTAATTTATACATTTTTGTATGTGCTCAAACTCAGTTTTTCAGTGTTATTTATATCGAGATACTGTGTTCTTATTAATCAAGTATCTATATTCTGTATAATGAATTCAATAAGTTTATATCGTTGTGAAATAACACACTTTCTTATTAACTTGTTAGATATATAGAATTTATATATATATATATATATAAAGCGAAGTCAGTTCATTATTCGGAAGCGACTATCTGAAATCTTTGTATTAAAACTTAATTTGATTTTAGTTTTGATTTTCTATACGGCTGTATTAATTGTGTAAAAAACTGTAAAATAAAATGTGCTCTCAGATTTGAAGAATTATATAATTATATTTTATCATCAAAATTTATAATTTGTATTAACCTTTTTGCTGTGAATATATTAGGTTAGTAGAAAACTACTTAAGGTTTATGACCTTCAAATACATATATATATATATATATATATATATATATCCATTTGTGGTCCATAACTGTTGGATGACTAACGCCTAACTTTTGTGCAAGGTCTCGAATTGTGCGTGGTTCTGATTCAACTAACACTTTCAGTTGGTCGTTATGAATTGAAGAAGGATACCCGTAACCTTCTTCATCTTCAAGACCTTCGTCCCTAACACGAAATTTTCGGTACTAACATTAGGAGCACCGTACGTTCCTTAACAGTATCCACACCAAAATCAACGTTTATTTTACGAGCAGTTTCTGCTGCTTTGCCACTCGTTTTGTACTCGTTTTGTACAAAAAATTGCTCTTATTTGCTTCTTTTTTCATCTTTAATTCGGTAGCTCAATTTTAAATAAAAATTAGTAATAAAACCAAAGTCGATGTTACCAAAATACAGACCGAAAATATACTTTAAAATGACATTAAATTGCGCCACTTCGATATGGAATTAGAAAAGCGCAGTAGCGCTGCTTGAAAATTTTCAACATGGAATTAGAGAAACGCGATCGTGCCGCTTGTCATTTTTCAATCGGATTTTCACAAAGGCTCGTGGCACTCAAACGATTAAAATAAGATTATTTAGATAACTCAACACTAATTTTCATAATACAAATTCATTTCTACAATGAGTTATTTGATAACCAGAGTATTATAATTAACACAACGTATGTATCAAGATATGTATGATCACAATTATTCAATAAAAAAAAAGTTAAATAGTCATTCTACGTTTAATTCTGAATTTCATTAAATAATAAATATTTTATAATATAAAATATGAAAAATATATAAAATGAAATTTGTAGATTCACTTAGAAAAACGATTCTAAAAAAATTAACAAAACTTTAAAATGTTCTTACTTTTTCTAATAATAATGAATCTATGTTAGAAGAATATATGTATATCTCCATTTTTTTTTCAAAATAAATATGTGTATGTGTTTCTGTCCGTAAGACTTTAATATGTCTATTGTTAACCAAATGAATATTTTAATACCATCCGTAAGAAAAGCGCGTACTTTTTTCGATTTTGTGAGTACGAAAAGTCGTTTGCTGATACAAAGAGGTAAATTAATTTCGTAGAATTAATTAACTTGCATACTCGTCGACAAACTTTTCAACGACGAGTTAAATCGGAATGGAGATGGTACGATCGAAGAACAAGTCACACAGGCGTCGGTATGAAGACAACTAGGTAGGGATAAACAAGTGGTAGCGCAATTCCAATTTATAAAATCCTTTACGGAGAAAAGTAAACTTTTTTTGTTGTTTAATTTACTGCCTTAGTCATTTTCGTTTTTTCAAGGTACGTCTTGTTTGCAGAACGAAATTTATCTTTGAATGTTCTGCTTTTCTTTTTTGTAACATTTCTTTATGTATTCTTATATTAATTACTTTCTTTCTTTTGAAGTAATATTTAAATAAATGGAAAAATTAACCGTGAAATATATGTAAATATATGCATAAATATATATATATATATATATTACAGCAACTGCTCATTTAAAAATAAGAAAGTATTTAAACAGAATTTTTATGACTACAAAAGAATTTAAAAGAACTAAAAATCCAGGAAATTAAAACACATTTGTAACGATTTTATTACTTCATGTATATTTTATCCCAACGTTGAACAATTTTAATTTATTCTGAAACTATTTACACAATGAAAAACTTTTTGCAAAGAACTTATTCCAATACCTATGGATAAAAATAAAAAAAATGATAATTTATCTTTAGACGAAAACTTGAGAATTTCAAGTAAATTTTGTACTCTAGAACAAAGTTTATCGACTTAATTTTACCACGAAAATCCTTTTATAATCTTGAAAACATTACAGAATCCCAACAATATTTTCACATAATCTGTGCAGTTAGAAAACTTCTCTAATGAGTATTCGTAAAAATAATACTGAATAATTGAATTTTTTTTTTCAATTAATGATTATAATATTTTGAAAGGCTTGAAATATTATTGTACTTTTTTTAAATTTTCAGTTCACAGATTTGTATTATTTTGCGGAACACTATTTGAGAAACACTAATCTAATTAAAATTACCAATCAATAATCACAATACCACAATATAGTACTGGCGTTGTGGTTAAAGGTGCATTCATAAATTGATTTTGCTCACTGCTTAAACTACAACAGTTATTTGATAGAAAATGTTTAATAAATTGTTATTATTTCTATTGTTTTTTATGTGTATTTTGATGAGGATTCCATAATCTTCAGAGCGTTAAAGTATAGAAATATACGGTTTCAGTTACAGTTTTACAGAATTGAAAGTATTTATTTCTTTATTTTTCTGAAAAATAATTCAGAACATTTTATTTTGATATACTTTATAAATTTATAGAAAAAAGTTATAGATATAAAGAAAAATGTTATAAAATATATTTTTACACAAAGCTGTTTTATTTTGGTCGTTAGATAAATTTTAGGAGTCCTCCAACTGGGACAATCTTTCCCTGATAAGCATTGTTTTAACTTATAATTTTTTTTTGGGAAGATTTGCTGGTTTTCGTTTACATAAACTAATCAAAGTTAAAAACGGACGTTTCATTTGTGGATCATAGTGGAACTATCATGTTTAATCGCCAGTAGTAATTGTTTTATTTTTATAACGAAATAATTGGTCGATTTTAAAAAATAACATACTACTCTTACAACTCTACACACTACTCTATATCTTCTTTACAATAAAAATAACTACTCTCTTTGTTTCTCTTCAAAACTGAGGAATTAGTCGAAAAAATTAGATTTTTTTATAAGAATTCCATTCTTGAATTATTATAGGAATAATAACCTATTTTAAATTCAAATCTAAGCTATATTTTTTTATGAAAAAGAACAAATGATAGAAAAATTTTCTATCTGAAAGCAATGAAGCACCTAATGCAACGAATCATGCGTCGCAAGCTCGAAGTAATCCAATCAAAAAAGAATTTCCTTTTTCATAACAAGGTATCTTCCTTCACGTCTGTTATTGTTTTGTGTTTAACAACTAGATAAGTACGTGGATGCTATTACTTTGTATTCTCATAGTATGAAATCATTTTCGAGATTTTTTAATACTGTATAGAACTTTGTGAGCTAATGTGTACAAAATTTGAATTTTGGTCCAATTTATCGGTCTGAGGGTGATGATACCTCCATCAAAATGAGCATAAAGAATAATTAAAAATGAAAATGTTTGATCAGAAACAATATTTGTGGATCTGAGATGAGTGAAAATGAATTATCCAGTGTCAGAACTATATTGTAATAGATTAAACCATTTTATTCCTTTAATATTTTATTTTTCATCTTCATATTACAAAATGAACAGTAATAAATAGAAAATTTAAATTCGTATACACACACATATATATATATATATATATATATATATATATATATATATATATATATATATATATATATATATATATTATATTCCATACGAATGTTCACTTTTAATTTAAAAATAACATTTTTATTTTTTGCGCGTTCAATGTCATACATAATAATGCTATATATTTGTTTCAATTTACATGTAGATAATAATCAATTTCTTTTAAAAAAAGCAATTGGAAGGAAATCAGAAATAATTAATTAATAAAATAAAGACAATGTGAAATGTATAAAATAATATCGAAGAAACGAATAATGAACAGAGAATGTTCTGTGAATTCTCAACGATTCTGCTCGAGTAGAAACATCGAATCAGGAATACAATAAACTAGCTCATTAAAAACTTTACAATTTACGACAAAAATGAACGCAAATCGTCGAAAATAGATAATACAGTTATTAAACAAGCGCTCTCGAGTGTTAATAATAAGAACTTTCGAACATCTAAACTTGTGATACGTTCCTTTCAATAGCTTTCTTCCGAGCTTTGTAACTTTTATAATTGTTTTCCAATGAAATGGCGCGGTGCGATTAAATCGTATTCATTTATATTATCTTACTGAGATGAAAACTGCGATGCACAGTGCGAACGGTGGATTTTTCCATTTTCAGCAAGTCGAACCTTTTATGTAAATGACGGTTTTTTTTCAGCGGCGACGGTCGCTTAATGGATCCACGCATTGTAAGTATAATGCGTCGCGATACAGAAACAGAAAATTGCTCTCTCAAGCTTAAATATTGTGGCGAGACAAAGTTTTCTATTTCATAAGTCGAGTTGCAACGAGAGACAAAGACGCTTTTTTATGTATACGTTGTGTTGTGTTTAATTTTTTTAATTGAAAAAAACGACTGGTAAATGTTAAAGTATTATATTTGCTCCGGATAAATTGTAATGAGAACAGTAACGGGATATAATCTCACACCTACATTTAACTTTTCAACACCCGACGTATTGTAACATTCGAGTAACATGTTTTATTAAATATTTTAAGTGGCTTTTAGTTTTACGCACGGTATTTATTTATTTAATGAACTCACACGCATGCACATGTATAATATTTATATATATATATAGAGAGAGAGAGAGAGGAGGAAGGAGAGATATTACAATAAAAAATTAAATTAAAAAGCACGAAAAGTTTATTATATAATTAAGAACTATTTTTCGCTTTCTGTGATGTAAATTAATTTGAAACATCAAAGTTATTTCAATTAATATTTAAAAAATATTAATCTATATATGTTAACGGTTTCATATTTTTATACAAGTTTTCGACATTTCCACTTTAAAAAGTATAAATATTATTTAAATAATTAATGTGTCTCTAACTGGTATTTACAATTTAAACTTTTAATGATTCATGCGTGAGAGAAAGACTACTAAAACAGTAAAAATATTTTTATTTAATATACTTTTTTGAAATATTTATTAATATTATGGAAGAGATAAATAAATTTAATATGAAACTACTATTAAAGAGATTATTTTTATGTTGTAAAAATATAAATATGTGAACGAAAACAAATACTTCAAATTAATTACGAATGTAAAACATTGAATTGATGCTCAAATAAGAGATATTTTTAATTTAAGTTTGTTCATTCTTAAAATGATTGTTTAAATATTAATTTGTAAAGTTTCTTCGAATGATTAAAAAGTTTAGACAGTGGTTGAAAACCGTGTTGATTTTTTTATAATCAAATTTGTATTGATGTCAACGAAGATTTAACCTCGTTTGTAAACTAGTAAATTGGATGGATTAAGACAACTGATTTTAATTTAGATTTAAAAAAGTATAGACACTACTAATGGAATTCGCGGAAATTTTAAATTAATTATTTATACAGGGTGGGCAATTTACAACATTTATATTTGATATAATAACATGACACCAAATATTGATAAAATGTCAGTTTAATTAAAACACTATATAAACTAAAACCGTTGTCACAGAAAAGGCAGAAGCTTTCTCATATAACAATATGTTCTTATGGTATAGTTCAGATTATTAAATTAAATCCTATTAAATACTTTTAAGAACTGTTTGTTATTTGTTTGATAATACTTTACGGTTATTGAAACAACATTAATTTAGACGAAAACAGGTACTGAATTTTACCACAACTCTTCTGAAACAAATACGAAGAGAAGAGAAAGTATTTGTTACTTCTTAACTCGTTAATATACTTGATTGGTAGGAAAATAATTGCGGTTTTTGTTTACTGAATCCTAACCTTAATATTTTTCTAATGAAAGTGAAATTTCATTGTGTTCATGGTAATATCATTTTAGAGTGCATTTTTCGGTCTATATTTTGGTAACATCGACTTTGGTTCCATTATTAATTTTTCTACAAATTGGGCTATTGAATTTAAATATGAAAAAGAAACAAATAAGAGCAATTTTTGTATCAGTTCAAAACGGAGGATAAAACAGCAGAACTGCTCATAAACTAAACGATGCTTTTGATGTGAGGGTCATAAACTGCAATTCTTTTTCCACCAACATAATATATGCAATAATTAATAAAATAATTAAATATTAATGTTTTTTTTTTGAAAAATATGAATAACAAATCATTCTTTTTGTGTAAATTGATGTTTAATTATATTTAAAGCATAATTTATGCTTAAAAATCAAGTAATATATTTAAAATAAATGTATTTTCATGAGAAAATATTAATATATTTATTTTACTAAAATAAAATTATTTTAAAAAAATATAAATTTAATATCCAATGTTGTAAAAAATTACGTTTCTTCTGTACACTGTCTTTAAATCAACAGAAACTTTTCTAATCCCTGAAATTCTTCGACGTAATCTTATAACGAACGTAAAAAATTACAGTTCGTACAATTTATAATAATTACACTTTTTCAAGACGGTGAAGACTGATTATTGCAGACTGCTAATAATTCAATGTCTTTAGATGAAATTGTGTGAGTTATGTCATCTTTCATTAAGAAAAAAAAATTACTCAATGTACAATTTTCAGATTGAATTTTCAGTGACTTTCGAAAAAATGAAAATCTTTTCTTTATTAAAACAAATTAATTAAACAGTAATTTTATCATGTAAAAAGTTTTATTAAATTCATTATAGTTTTCTATTATTTTATTTTTATATAGATATGTTGCATTTTAATTTATTATAAGGTATTTTCCATTATTATTATATCATGAAAAATAGAAGATGAAATTTACAAATTCTAGAAAAGCAAACCAGACATGTTGCATACTTTTGCTTTGAGATATTTCCGTGAGATAAAAATTACGTTAACGATACATCATACGAAACAATCTAGAAATAATGATGTATGAAACATACAAATAAGACACACAAAAAACAGAGTTTGTTGAACAGATAAAGTTTTATCATTACTTGATACGTCTCCATTTCAACTGAGATCAATTTAACAAGTTTGCTAGCAGAAGTCATCCGTTCAATAAATAAAGTTCAATTCTCCGTGACAGGAGTTATAAGATCCCAAGTTTCTTATGGATAGCAAGATCCAATCATCTGACAAAAATAAATCCACTGACTACAATGTTTTCGTATGAAAGTTTTGTAGACAGTAAATTAATTTCAAATAATTGCTTACATTTCGACAGAGATCTTACAAAACGCGAATTTAATGAGTTTTATTGTTCTCATACCAAACATTTTTATACGAAAAGTTCATAATTTTTTTTCTATTCGTTGTGTTTTATATATTAAAAAAAAACATTCGCTATATAACTTTTAATATTAATAATGTTTTTGCTCAACATACAAAATAACTGAAAAATAAGTAATCTATAATTGGTATTAAATAAATATTTTACTTACTCAAATAACAAACTATACTTATTATTAAAAAAATATATTAAAATTTGTTCTCATATTTTAAAATTATGATAATATTTTCACCGTGTAAAGAATTCTTTTATTTTAGAAAAAAATCTCAACGAACCTTATATATATATAAAATAAGAAATGTGTATTTTTATACACCACTTTTAAAGAAATCAGAAAAATATTTCACGACAAATATAAGATAAAAAAAAACATTAACTACAAAATAGTAATCACTTAAGCAGACCATTGTATAAAAATAGGAATAAAATCATTCTTAAACTTTAATACTTTTCAAATATGTATTCTTATTTGAAATATGAACATCTCTATAAATTTCGTTTATCCTGAGCTCGATTGACGTTAAGGATATTATTCAAATGTAAGATAAAATCTTTCTTACTTTTTCCTTTATTCCGTACAGATTAACCTTTAACATTTTCTTAATATACGCATTCTGACAGTTAAACAAATTTTGACTCGTTTGCTGACGGTTCTTTATATGGTTGACTTGAGATCAGATTTACAACTTCACATAAATACATACCGTGAAGAAATATTTTTCATTCGTGAGTTTACAAATATTTTAAAAGTCAGCTTAGTGACATACTATATTTTTAAAGAATATATTAATACACGTGTATATAAATAAAATAAGAAATAGGTAAACAGACAACTGATTATTTTTCTAACATTTGATATGGAATTTGGAAATTTCGACCAATTTATTTTCGATTTACTGCCATATTTTAATTATAAATATGAGCATTACAAGATTAAATCTAATCAGATTTTAAATTATCTGATTTTTTTTAAATCTATTTTTATAATTATGAATTTTTATTCTTTAGTTACAATTTACTTATTCATAACTAATACATCTTTTCTATCAGGATGGGGATCATGGTCCGACTGGTCAACATGCAGTGTATCTTGTGGAAGTGGCATACAACAGCGTTCAAGATTTTGTCAACTTCCTTCTCAAATATGTTCTGGACATAATATCGAACAACGAGTTTGTAATTTATTCAGGTAAATATTATATTTTAACTTTCATTTATAAAATATTTTATCTCCAACACATAGAGAAATAGATTAGTATTCAAATATATTTGTAAATTTAATACCCTTGTACGCAGTTTGATTATTTTCTAAAATCAATAGATTTTTCATATGAAAACATTCTAGGAAATGAGGTTTTATCGGCATTAAAAAACCTGTTTCTTTATTCTAGTTTCGACCTCTGATTTAGTCGTCACAATCTCCGGAAATTTGTCCTGAAACGATATTATTGTAAACGCTACATCAGTAAAATTGACTCTTGGTTCAATGAATTTTTCTTAAGATTTATTTCAATCTCATTCGTTTTTAATCTTATATTTCTATCTTTCATTGCTACAGTTTTTAAATCATTTCAAAGGAAACTTTTCTACATTCTAATTCCAATTAAAATTTATATTAAGTACGATGAATGATATAAAATTATTATTTAATCAAATTCGTCTTAATACTTTCATAAGAAAGTAATAATGCACGGTATTAATTCAAGTTATTATTAGGAAACTTGATTTTAACTCTAAATGATATTATTTTTAACGCATTATCCCTTCATTCTACTCATTATGGCCGAATTTTCTTTGTAGTAGCGATCTAAAAATAGGTCCTAAGCGGATTAGTCGACTGATTGAAAAGATTTAATTAAATTAAATGAGAAATTCAACAATCTGATTTTCATTGTTATAATTGAAATGTTACTAAAATTCTGATCTTTATAAATAAATTCTAATATAGAACGAAATTATGTCAATTTGATATTAAAACGTTGAGTGCATAAAGAGAAACAATGTATAAAAATATAATTTAATACATCATAAAATCAAAGTAGATGTTGCCAAAATACAGACCGAAAAATTCCCTTTAAAATGATATAAACATGAAAACGATGAAATGATATTTTAATTGAAAAATAAGGTTAGAATTCAGTAAATAAAAACTGCAATTATTTTTCTACCAACCTAATACATGGAAGTTAGGTAATATCAAAAGAATAAAACTTCTTATTGAAATGTCCGTTGTTGTTAACACTTAACTAACTCAAAAATATTTATTATTCAGATATCTACTTGCGATATAAAAAATATAATAAAAATATTACGAATCGATTCGAAAAATTACCCAGACTAATTTCATCAAAAAAATATATAAAGAAGTAATCGTTTTTCGTTTATAAAATGTTCCAGTTGTTCTGTAGCTGTAAACCCTCTCGCATTAGAAGACAGACGTTTTTTTCATCCCTCCCGTAGCCAATGGGCTCGAGTACCTGAAAGGCCAGACGCGTGGCGTTTACAGCCAAATGCTTATATTTGGGTCCCCGTGTCGCAAGTGTTCCCTTCACACGCCACCCCTGGAGAGTCTAATACAAACAGTGGGAATAGTCGCGACGGAAAAATTGATTATGGAAGTTTCCCAAAAGAATTTACTGTTTTTGTAACACTGAGAATTGAGAACGACGTAAGTATATATTGATATTTTTGTTTGTTCTTTATTATCTTTTTTTTTATTTTATTATCATCACTATTTGATAGAAAAAGTACTCGTTATTTAATGAAAGAAAATAGACTAGCACATCGTAGATTTTATCGCTATATTGATTATCTGTTTGTGCATTATTTTTATTAGTTAAAGAAAGCCTAATAGCAGGTTCGTTTAAATTATAAAAACATATTCAGATTTAAATTTCAGATTACCTATATTAATATACACAAATCCACTACTAACATAATGACCATATTTTTTTGATATTTCAACTCACATGTACACATTCACAAATTAATTTCTTTTCATTCTATAAACCACGAACATTTTTTAATCAAAAATATTTAATAAATTATTATTGATTACTTTAGATTGTGGCTTATACACATTTCGATGGCAACCCTATCATTCTCAAGCAAGATACAGAAAGATCTAACCTTATAAATTGAATCAAATATATATATAATCATTACTTATTATATTTGAACTGGTATATTGCCTATTAAATTGCTGGGAAAATAGAAAGAAATATAGAAAGAAAAAATGTTTATTTGTTTTTACAACATGACATATTTAAACATAAAAAATACCTAAAAACGAAACTTAATGAATTAAACTTGAAACCTATGAGTTGACAAAACAAACATTTCTCGTCGCTTTGTCCTGCGGAGACAAAGTGACAATAAATGTGGGTTTTTATTATTAAAAAATATTTCTTTTTCTAACACATCTCCGGTGATTAATTATTTCTTTTTATTTTTCATATTACTGTTACATTAACTAACTTTTTAAAATACTTGGCTGAATTGATTGTCCTGTAACTATATTAAAATTATTAAAATCGTGCATGCGTTTATTTTAGTTATTTTCAAATGTACGAACAATATTTTGGACTTGTGACAGAGAAAAACATTTAGATGTAAGAAGTACCCATATGTATAGATGATTATTTTATAAAAGATTAGATTTTTCTGTATTTTGACGCTCTGAGAATCATGACGTTGCCAGAGAAATGCGCATATTGGACAATCAAAAATAATTTATAATAATTTAGTGAACATTTTTGATCGAAAAATTGATGTTTTTTTAAAATGAAAGAAAAAATCATTTGTGAAAGTGAATCACAGTATCAGTTTTGTCACATGTACACAATTAATTAAATATGTATGTATATTTTTATATAAAGATAATAGATAATCTTCTGTAAAAGTAATCCTAAATTTTATGTATACATACATATATATATATACATACATATATATATATATATATATATATATATACTGAGTTATCTAAATGATCTCGGTATTAAATTTGAAAAAAATAAAAGCTTTATGTGTATCCTAAATCTTTGTTTCGTCTTAAATTGTACCCATTATTCATATGTATTGTTTGTATACTTGAGGGCACTCTTGAGTTCATATTTTTTTACAATCAATTCAACTTTATCTAATGGTAGATATTTTGGTAGATGAACTAAAATTCGAAGCATATATCTGTAGATAACGTGAGTCGAAACAGGTTACAGAAAATACCATCTGTAGTGACTTAAGCGATACAAACGGAATGTTAAAAAAAATTAAAAATGTTAAACTGAAAATGAATCATAAAATTTTAAGTATACATTAAACATTAGTGCCCTGATATATTTTTTACAGACACGTATGGGTACTCTATGGTCGCTGCGTTCGAGAAGACAGCAGGATGCGTACTTATCTTTAGAATTAGCTGGCGATAATCAAGGTGTTAACTTAGTGCATGCAAATGGAGCTAATGGTACGGACATAGTTCGTATTCCAGCAAGGCTTGGAGATGGACACTGGCATAAATTAGCGATTGGGTAAGTTTTTTCCATATACAAAGTAATTAATACATATTGATTGTATTTCCATTGAATTAAAAATTGTACACAAATTTGTCAATAATTAACAAGATTTGAAATATAATCAAATCCATGTGTTGTTTTTCCTACATTTTTATATATTTTTCTTTTTTAAAATAATTGATATTTTTTCTTTAATGGATTTTGATGTTCCCTACAAACGTATGTGATTACAATAGATCCTTAAAGAGTTTAAATTTATTTCGTAATAAAATCATTTATAATTCTTCTAAAAAAAGTCATAAGTAGAATCTATTTCTTTTACTATAGGAAGATATTTTCGTTAACTTAAAAATACTTCGTCCATTTCATTAATCTGTATATAGAATCAGGGACGACAGCACCGTAAATACTTTCTTAGACTGCGAATGGCTTCGAACAGACATACTAAAAAGAGACGCACTCGACACGCCAGAGGATGCAGACCTGATTATCGGATATCTATTCACGGTAATATATTAACTTCTATTTTTTTTCTATTCGTACGTTTTTAATAACCAATAAAATTGAAAGATGTGTCTGTATTTAAATGCTCATTAAACTTTTATTGGTACTGTAATACGATACAATGATATACCGGAATTTCGCTATCATATTTCATTAACGACCTGTGATAAATTTATAATGACATTTTAGACGATTGAATTACTTCAGTGTAAATTGTAACTGATTATATAATTTGATGTAAAACATGATTCGTTTTACCTTTTTGTCACAGGGCAACCGCAAGTATTTCGAATATTATTCTTTGTAAACACAAAGAACTCAGAGTGAAAATAATATATAGAAAAAATATTCCTCTATTTAGTAAATTAAAAAGAAAAAGACTGATGATAAGTTTTTCGTTATTATAACTTTTTAAATCTTATCAATCATTCTTAAACTTCTTGTAATTAAAATCTGTATAATCGATGTTTGTTTAATATTGAAGAACTTTAACTACTTTTAATTAAAACTCTCTAGATATTGATTTAATATTAAAGTGTCACGAGAGAGCTAAAAGTATCTTCACGTTTTTCATTAACATACTTTTCGTTTAATAATCCTTTTGCTAATACACATTGACGTTATTTAAAAATATTCATTTCAGCGTTCTGACATTTACTTTTTTTGTATTAGAATGTACTAATATATTATTGATATATTTAAATATTTATGAAATTAATCCAGTAATAATTACAAAAGTTATAATTATAAAAATATGTGAATATAAACTTTAATCAAGTAATACATAAGTATTATTTACTTAATAGTAAAAAATACTCCGACATGAACAAATTAATAAAACTAATTATTTCATAATTTTAGCTATATTAACAAAAATAAGCGAATAAATTAAAAAAAGACTGCGGTTTTAATATATTATATATCATTTGTTCTATATTTTTATCTAAAAATTATTTTAAAACCATTTATCCAAATTCAAATCTGTTAAAATATATTTTAAAATAAATATTAAATGCATTGATTCGCGTAATTCTTTCCACAGATTCTTTCAAATTTGTTTTTTTTTTTAATTTTGTCATGTTCAGCTCATAACTTTAATTCACATCAATGAATTCCGTAGTCTAGAAAAATTGACAAAGACGGTACTAAACACTGAAATGTTCTTTGAACATATCAATGAGTCTTTTGATCAATATATTTCTTTTATACGTAAAAATTTTCTAAAAAAGTTCAATTATCAATACCAAAATTTTGTATAACTATCAAATGAAAAATTAGATAAAAGTACGGCATTCTTTTTTCATTTACTTGATTTTAAAATACTTTTTATTGCACTATACAAAAAGGTTTCACATTAAAATATTTTAAAGTCATAATATTGGCATTACAGCCAATTTCACTCTCACAAATAAATTTTTTAATCATTCCATAAACCAAAAAAACATTTTCTTTCGAGAATATCATTCTCGAGACGCTATGTTACAGATTTTTCCATACTTTAGCGCTCTGAATATAATAGTATCGCCATTGAAATGCGAATAAGCAACAATAAACAATGATTAATAAACGGTTTTTAATCTTTTATAAAAAAATATGGTTTATGTAGTGGCTGAAAAAATCATTTACAAAAATTTGGAATATTTTTTATACGTTTGCAAGTTGATTTTGTTATTCGAGTACAAATTTTTCAAAGAACTCTTTCAGAAAAAAAAGAAGAAGAACATTTTTCTGTAAGATTAATTTAGAAATATTCTTTAATTTTATATACATATTTTTATTTCAGAGCTTTACTAAATCTCAATAAATTAGAATCAGCGACTGCTAAATTTAATTTTATTCCAATCTTAATAAATTCATGACTAAACATATTGAACAAATTAATAGTATGTTAAATAATAACAATTTCTTAATTAACATTACACTGTCAATCATACATTTTTACTAAGTTTTTTTACATTATAAAATCGCAAAGAATGTCAATTTTTAATAAAACTAAAATTGAATTTATAAATTTCAACACGAGACACAATTGCGTAATTTAAAAACGTACTCTCCCATTACTAAAAATAATCGCGTTTTCCTGTTTATCAGACGATTGTATTTTTATCTCTAGGGAGATTTAGAACAACTGGTGATCGTATCAAATGCGGAATCCGTGAACCAACAATGCGCACCCACACGTATCCCAATCGTCGATTCGAGTTTAGAAACGCGCAGGTCTCACGTGAACACGTCCCATACGAAAAAAACATTACCTATCCTGAACAACTCGAGTTTCCAACAGGAATTGGCAGCCGAGAGCATCCATTCAAACATAATCGCCAAGAAGAAGCCGCCGGGTTTTGACGATCAGATCATTGAGATGTCAAATAAGCAGTTGAACGAAATGCAAGTTGATGTTTCGAAACAATTCGATTCGCGAATATTGATACCGGAAGAAGATATGGAAGATTACAGTGAATATGATATGATGACAACGGCCATACCGACGAAGAGGAGTCGAACAAGAGGGCGAAAAAATCATCATCACAAGAAGAGTAAGAAAAAAATACGGAAAGAAATGATGGACGACACGAGTTTCGAATCTAAGTAAGTTAATGACTAAGTGAAAAATGTTTTGTGTATGAGCTAGTACTTACTTTCATTCTTAATAGATTTTTTTAATCGTTTCGAGTATTAGTTGATCAATGAGTTTTAATAATCATGAAGTATTCAGTTGAATGTAAAGTGTTTATATAAACATATTAATAACATAATGATTATTTAATAAAGTATATCATTATTGCTTTTCTATTCCAGAATATTTGTGCTTACGTTTCTTATTCTCAGTTTTTTTTTAAAAAAAATGTAGAGTACGTTCTTAAGACTGTCATATAATGGATGCGTTAATCGAAACCGACAAACACTCTTACTAAAACTTAATAAATATGAATAAAATAATATTACGAAATATTTACGATTAATACTATTCTAGAATTCCTTGACTTATTATTTTTACAAATGGAAATAATTCAAAATCGAATTTATAGATATGAAAAATTAACATTTTTAAAAAGTATTCGCTTTGTTATGATCTAATTTACCAAATTTTCAAGAATTTCCTATGCCATATTTTCTTAATATATATTTATAATAAAAGTAACATTAAAGAAAGCCAATCTGCAATTTATTTCAATTTACCTGACAGTTTTCGCTGATAAAACAGACTTTAAAATAACAGACAAAATTACCGGCAAAATTGTATAATGCGCTAAGCCTAAATCGAAAAAACTACAATGTGCTATTTGGATTCCGATATTTTTCTAAAATTTGTCATAATGTCTACTTTTAAAGACAATTTTAGAATTTACTGTTTAATAAGTATCAGAAAAAAGTACATAAATAACGTTAATATTCAATAATTCTTGTAAGTGGACTCATCTTTGTTTAATTAAATTATTTGATTAAAAATGAAATACTTAAAATTCTAGAAAAACAATTACAGTAGAAATCAGATTATCTGAATTACATAGTGACAAAAAATGATTGTATTAAATAGAAAAAGCTTGTTCGCGAAAAAACAATTGATTACCGCATTTTTGAAACACTTTATTGAAAACTAATATGAGACAACAACAAATTCTGTGAGCGATAGTTGAAACGATAAAAGGTCGCATAGGCATACCACGAGTTAAACAGAACTATGGCTAAGTTCTAGTCTGTATTTATTAATGGCTCTGCTTACAGCCTATTATATTTCACAACATGGATTATTCAATAAATATTTTTTTATATTTATGTTCGTTTTATAAAACCAGAATATTCTTAAACCACGACCACTCCTTGTATTTCAAGACTCCAGAACTCGTGTTTACGATTCGCGTGGTTGAAAAGTTTTAAATATTTCTCAGATCGAAGAATATCGCTTAATTATGGAACAAATTTTCAAGGTCTCTTGCAAAACCGCGTTTCACAGTTCAGACTGTGAATTTTCAAAGCGGCACACATACGGCATCGACTTACTGGGATATACGTACAAGTCTCTCTAGCAAACTAGTACTTGCGCTACATTTTCCTATAAGTTGCTGTGAAAACTTCAGATATATCATCATAAATGAAGAATCGTATATCACTATTATAATTGATTTTGGAACAAATAAAAAAAATTGAAAAAATAAAAGCAGTATATGTGGCAGTAGGGAAGACCGGAGCAAATCCGTCCACTTTTTTCGTTGCTTATTTTCAATAACAAAATAAATATTTTTTATGAATTGAGATGTATATCATAATAAACATTGCCATACAGTATAGAAAATTTTGCATAAAGCAACGTATTATAAAACTTGATTGACTCTGAATGGGATCACAGCGTTTGTTTCATAGAGCAACTCAAACACTATCCATAATATTGTGCAAACTTTACTTGCTTTTTTCAAGAGTTTATAGAAAAATGCCATCTAAAAAACAAACCTATTTATTTACAATCATTGCTTCTATCTTTTTCAGTTTTTCGTGTCAAATTTCTTGAAGTTTCTATTCTTATAGAAACAATAGAATTTTGCCTAGAATTAACTTATTTAAATTTTACATTCATTTTTTCTTTAAAAAATTTATAAAAATTCAAAAAAAAATACATTGATTTTCGGTATTATTAAAAAATGTTACAACAAAATTTTAAATTACAGAAATTAAAAAAAATAACATTTTTTACTAGAAACTTTGCATCTTTTGGTAGAAACTATTTGATCAAAAACGGGTATAGTTTTTGGTAATAATGATATTTTTACTATAGATGTTAAAAGTTCATTTGTCAATCTCTTGATCTTTCTGAAATCTTATTAGTCTCTAAAACGGAAAATAATTGTTCACATAGATACTAACAACCATTGCCAAGATTCTTGCTACAAACATAATAAAATGTCTTAATTTGTAATGTTCACAAATGTGTTTGATATTTTCTTTAAATTTCATTTTATTATTTTAATAAAATCAATTTCAAGATTTGCGCTGCGGGCCGCATTCTCAAGTCTTACATGCTACATGTTTGACACCACTGGTATAGTGGATTCTTTAGTTGCGGTAATTTTATCAATTGGAAAATCGGATAATCAATCGTCAAATAAAATCTGCGTTCTACTGTACTTTATTAAAAAAACATTCAATAAAATTCTAAAAATTTTCGAAATACCTTTCGATACTATATGAACAGTTTATTATTTATTGAAATAATACATTAATTGTAATATATATTTTGAATAATAAAATAATAAATAAATTAGAAAAACATGCATTATAATTTTATAAAAATAAGTCCATATATTTGCTTAATACGAACTAACTGAATCAAGTAGTTATGAATTTCATTTCTAAACTCAATAAATATGCATAATCTAGAGGATTACAATTATTTCTTTTCGAACATTATTAAATTAATAAATATTATACCTTTTTAATATTTCAAAATATATAAATCCATTAAAAAATCAAATATTTTTTATATATTTGTTTTGACTATCTTTTCAGTCTACTGCCTTTAAGTATTTTATACATTTTATTAACTGCATTCAAACGTTGCAGATCTTTTCATAATCCTGTTTTAAAATATATCCAAAGAACACTATTTAGAGATGAGAAGATATAACAAAAAGCACAATTTCTCGACGTGCGTTCAAATGTTTAAAATACCAAATATTGTTTGAAGTATATTTTTACAAATATGAAATGTTACAAATTTTCCTAAAAACTTGTTACTTAAAAACAAATATATTTTAATTAAAGAAATATTTTTCCTATGAGAAAAATAATATTTTCTTAAATGATTCTATCAAAAGATTCAGAATGTATATTTAGGTGTTTGAGAATGATTATGATTTTTTTTTGAAAATAACTTTAGAATCATATTAATATTATTATTGACAAAATAAATATGCAATGTTTTCTAGTTTCCGCCAAAAGAAAACGTACACTTCACGGCCTATAGTTATTCGATATCGCGTATTTTCATTATAACACAGCCTTAACGCTGTCAAATACAAACTGACGACGTCATTGATTTCTATTACAGTAAAACATTTCCTACTGTAAATGACAATGAATGATAATTGTAAATATACTAACTTTCGCTTGTTGTATGTGTGTTTCACAAAAGAAAAAAAAACTTGACAATAATTGACAGTATTTAATAGTTCTTATCGAGTTAGATGCATGTTTACTTATGCTGTTTGTTAGTAAATGGGTTTTCAATCTAGATTGTATTAGTACATTGAATTTAATGAAACTGACGTAAGCATAAATATCTGTGATGAAAAATGTTAAAGTGCTTCAATATAATTGAAATGTTTCATTACGAATAAAAAATAAACAAATAAATGAATAGTTAAATCATGTAGAACAGATGCAATTTATTGTAAATCTCGTTAGATGTAAAAAAAAAAAACTAATTAAAATAAAACACTTGGAAAAAAATCAGATTTATTTTTAATTAAATGTGTAATAAATAACGGCTTTAATTAAATGAAAAAAAAGAGTATTAATAAACTTCGTATAAAGTGTATATTAAAAGTAAATAGTTTAAAAGTTAAAAAGAAATGACAATAAAAGAAAATAATAATAAAACAGAATATCATTTTAAACGGCGACGTACAAGATAAATAATGAAGCTGAAAATTAATCTTTTGAAAAATATTACTATAATATGTCAACCACTCCCAGCAAATAAAACACGTGCATTGAGAATGAAAAAGAGTAAAGGATATAATGGAAGACGCAAAAAATATGAGAAGACTCGTCAGGAAAAAATCACTACTTCCCTATACAACCGCTAAAAATAAAACCGGGGAAATAAAATATTTCTTACGCTCAGATGTACGATAATTTTTTCAGAGAAGAAATTGTTACAGCACGCTTACGGAATAAAGACGAGGCTCTTTGTTCACTTTTGATTAATAGAAATAGATCTGCGACTGACGTTCCAGAAATGAAATCAATAATAAAATGAATATGATTAATTGTAAATGGTTCAGTTAAATTATCTGTTATATATATATATATATATGTATGTATATATATATATATATATATATATATATATACATATGTATATACATATATGACACAATTGGCATGTAATTAATTAAAAGTTAAATAAAAACATATATAACTAAAACGGTTCTTCAATTTATATTTCAATCCTATTCATCAATGATCTATGATTATATTTAATTTTCTATTTTCTTTTAAAGTTTATTACCGTTCCAAATAGAATAACTGTACAGCACAGTACACGTGCATTAATATTGTGTCTAATGATTATTATATATATTTTTTATCAACTTTTCAGCCGAAGATCTTTAAAAATATTATTTTATTTATTTTATTATTAGTGTAAAAACTAGATTGCCTTTAAATAAATTTTATGATAATAATTTCAATTAATCTTATCTTAATAATCGAGGTATCCCGAAATTCTTTTATAATAATTATTTTATTATAAATTGTTGTTGTTTATATATAAACTGATTGACTTCAAATAGTTTTGGATTTTTTCATTTCTCTCAATCATATTAATTATTTAATTTATGATATAAAAAAAATGAATTCTACATGAATCATTGTTTAAATATTACTCTTAATTCAGATTAAATTTCAATACAAATTTCACTCTTATTAAAAAGAATTTAAGAATGTCCTCTGCTTCTTTTTCATTTATTATTATAAACGATATTTATTTGCAGTAATATGGTTTATAAATCTTAAGAAAACATTCTAATAAACGGAATAAACCAGGACAGAATAAGAAAACCATTATAGTGCAAAGGGTTAAAATTTCCCATTATAATAAAGCTTAAAAACACATATGAGATAGCAATAGCAAGTTACATTCTTTTCATATGGTCACTTTTTATAATATGTATAGTTTTCTAAATATAGATCTGATTTTTATATTCATTAGCTCTCTGATAATGATGGAATTGCTATGAAAATACGTTTAAGGATCAATAAAAAATTATCAATAATTAATTATTGAACATACTTGGTCAGAAAATATTTACAGCCAGTGGACAGGGAAGAATATATTTGTAAATATTTTTTTACCATTTATATATTTTTCTACATAAATAAAACATTTAAAGTGATGAAATTATTTAAGTAGTTTCTAATAATGTTATATATATATATATATATATATATATATATAATATTTAAAAAATATCTTACATAATACATCAATTTTTTTATACGTATATAATGTTAAATAGGTCGTTAAATTAACACGTTATCTCGACTATAACAGCTGTTATTTTGGTTACTCATGCGATAGAGATTTATCGGTGTTTCGAAGTAAACGGGTGTAGAAGTCCTTTTATTCTCTATTCTCCCAAGTCCATTAGTTCTCGATTAAAAGCATTCGTCTTAGACGCAACAGTGCAAAGGAAAAGGTAATACGCACACGGCATACACTATACAAGCATACATTTATGAACATTTATATGTGTATGAATATATATATATGTTTCCCTTTGTTAATCATAAAATATACGATGTACGAAAGTATAGTAAATAATAAATTTATAAATACTTTACATAATATTTAATGGAAATAAATTACTATAGTAAAATTAAATTTGATATAATAATTTAAAGATTATATCCATTATATATATATATATATATATATATATATATATATATATATATGTATATATAAATTGTAACCATTATAAAGCAGCTGAGTATAATTTATAAATATTTTACTGATTTCTTTAATTTACGTTTTTTACATAGAGCGATTAAACTTAGGCTTCCACACGAAAGTATTAAAAAAAACGTCAAAATTTTTAAAAAAAAACATGTCATCCCCCATTTAGTATTTTAGTTTAATTGTATTTTATAATTTAATTGAACTAAAATACTAAATAAAAAATAACATGATTTCTCTTAACCCCTGTGACTCCTCCTAATACTTCCATGTGGAAGCCTAAACTGAATCATCCTATTTATATGACATTCTTTATATAAGAAAAATATAAATGCACAGAAAAATATAAATATATTTAATACTCAATTTAAAAATATTATAAATGAATAAAATATTGCACTAATTAAAAAAAAATGTTTTTATCGTTTTTTGATTATGAAGTTTGTTCAAAATTTACGAATTGAAATTAAATACATATCTATGTTAAAACAACTCTATTAAATATTTATGTCTAAATAGAATATCTATAGTATCTTTTATCATTATTTACATATCGTACATTCAAATCTGGTTGTAAATGACATTTCGACAATAGTTCCTTCAAGTACTGTAAATGACATTTTGACAAATGAATTAAATAATTGATTTGCCAAAGAAGATGATTGTTTTGTAATTGAAAACAAAAATAATCACTAATCGGACATTTTTGATCAGAATTTTGTATGACTATAGAGTGTAAAGAAAGTAATTTAAAACGCTAATCAAAAAATTAGAAATGTTGCGTGTCATTAAAATGTCGAGTTGTAGAATCGTAGAGATTCTTTAAAATAAATTTTTCGCTTTAAAAAAATATTTCTATGTTCTTTCGCTATGTTATTATATACATATATATATATATATGTTTAAAAACTGAAGCCAGAGAAATTTATTAATTTAAAAATTTACTTTTCACAATATAAAGTATATTTTAAAACAATGTTTTTATTGAGAAATAAAAAAGTACAAATATATATATATATATATATATATATATATATATAAACATATATGTATGTATGTATGTATATATATATATATATATATATATATATATATATATATATATATACATATATTATAACGAAACACGAAGAATTTCTCTATCAGATAAGTAGTATAAGCAGTTCGTTTTTATCACCAGTTTGTTTTTTGTCGCTACTTCGGTTTTTGAACTCTTAAAAGGGTCTGAGCAACGAAAATCCTCATGTTCATAACACAGCTTTTTACAACTTCTCATTTATATATATATATATATATATATACATACCTTCAAAGCACAATATATTTCAATACACGTAAAAAAAATTCTTTTCAGTTGTGATAGTATTAAATTATAAATGAAATAATTAAATTATAATCAATTTTCGGAGTATTTGCGTTAGTATGTGAATAAAAAATTAATATATTCACTCACACGATTACATATTGTATGTATTAGGTCGATAGGAAAACAATTGCGGTTTTTGTTATGAATGTGAAGGCCATAAATTGAAATTATTTTCCTACCTTATATATATATATATATATATATATATATTCACCAGTTGTATGTAATATAAATCTGTTTATTAAAACAAATAAATTGTTATTTTTTTAAATAACTAACATTTTTTCTGTCATACATCTATCTGTCTGCACATCGAACTCCTTGTCTATAAATTCTTCTATTTGTTTTATATATTAAGAAGTATGTTTGTCTGTTAATGTTCCTGAATTTATATATTTATTTCGGATATTAATTGAATATATATACATATATATATATATATAATTTATATATCTGCCAATAATTGTTAAACAATATATAGCAACAAAACAGTCAACTACCTAGGGAGCTACACAAAACTTTCAGTGAGGAAAATTACTTTCATTATACTGTTTCATTATAACGTATTTCAACTACTTATTGAAAGAAACATTCCTCTAGTAAACATATAAACAAGTTAAACAAATAAAAAAGGACACTACGTTCGCAGAAAATACGTTGCACGTCTAACGCTCCCTGTCTACGCCCATAAGTGCGATTCTATTTTGAGAGTTTTGACTATTTTACGTGTGTTGTTTCTACTGAGTAATTTAGGTGGTCGCGACTTCACGAGTTTATATATAGAGGCGCAGTATTGCTTAAACTCCTAGTTTAACGGCGGCTATGTGACGCTAAGGAGTGATTGAACTTTGGGGTACACCGTCCCGTCACTGTGCAGATCTAATGCGCAGAATTTCAAACAAAACAAAAAGAATTAAACAACAACAAATGTAAAATAAAATTAAATAGTTCGACGGTGGTATTTCGCGACTTTAATTCGTTTTATGTACGAAGTAGGTCCGTGACGTCATCGGATTAATTTAACAATTAAACTCGAAACCGGTGTTCTGTTCCCAGTTTTATCGCTGTTTTCTAACTTGTGTGTCAAGAATACGTTGTTTTTTTCGTTATAGTGTTCGGTTAATGTTTTTTAATTTGATTAATAATTTAAAAATAACTTGGAAATGTACGTAACACGATATAAATCTTTTATTTTTAGTAGTGATGATGTATTTTAGATCAATAATTATATATACACCTACGCTCACACGTGTACTAACATTTACATACATACACATATACACATTATATATATATATATATATATATATATATATATAATTTTGTTTTTCTTAATATTGAAAAATTAATATTAAAAAGTATTATTAATAGGATATTATTTTAAAATTAAATAAACATACTGATTGAACTAAAATTATATGCACTAAATTTAATGAGTATACCTTTACTTTAAATTGTAAATTTGACTTAAAATAAAATGTTATTTTAAAAAGTATTTTTTTTTAATTCAATTATTTATATCGTTAATTGTGTATAGTGTGAATATAAAAGATTATTATATATTAATATAGTAAACTTGGTTGTATAATTATTCAATAGTAAAAAAGTGATTCATTGATAAGATAGTTAATATTTTTTTTATTATTTATATTAGCCTAATCTATCAATTTTTATTTCTTCTGAGTAAATATTGAATTATATTTTTAAGTATATTAAAGTAATTGTAATCAAAAATGTGTATCTAAAGCTCAAGATAATCAGAATTCGTACAACCAACAATAAAAATCATCACTAATTAATTGTTGAATAATTTTTGATTTGAGAAAAATAAATCCATTTATGAGAATTAGTTTAGCTACAATGCTAATAAATATTATTGTAATATTAACTTATTCAAATTGTTTTCTTTGATTTTCTATCATTTTTTTAAAAAATGTTTTAAAATTTATATCACATTTTAGAAATAATTATTCATTTTAAAAAAGTCAAATAGCTTTTCTTCTTTCGAAATATTTCTATACGAGTCTCGTTTTATATTTAAGTTTTTAACAATAAAAAGAGATACAACAAATTGATAAACAACTAATTGCTTAATACTAAAAAAATATTGGATTGAAAATTAAAAAAAAATGTAAACACTATATTCTTCTAATGTTTTCAGTGTTTTTTTTACATATTTATGATAAAAATGGATGTTTTTACACGAGTATTATATATAACTTAAATGAAAACATTTTTTTTATTTTAATACATTCAATTTTCTATACCAGAAATTTCAGAATTTCTGGTACTAAAAAAAAAGGTTATGACGTCAGTACAGTAGACAAGCACGAATGTAACAATGAGGTTATGAGGATTATATATATATATATATATATATATATATGTGTGTGTGTGTGTGTGTATATGTATATATATATACATATATATACATACATATAATTCATACGTAAAGTTACACAATTTTTTGTAATTATGTCGGTCTCTAAATTAAATGTCTGGTCTCTGAATTATAACAAATACATATAACATAGAATTTAAAAATAGCAACAGTATACGTCAAGTGAATCTGAATATATAAATATATATGGAATGTCTTAAATACTATTGTGTTATATTTTAATCTTATTTAAAAATGTATAATACTTTACTAAATTCTCTCTCTTACACTATATATGTGTGTGTGTATATATATATATATATATATATATATATATTTTGTCATATGCATCAGTGTCATATATATATATATATATATATATATATATATGTATATATGTGACACTGATGCATATGACAAATTAAAAAAATCTTATTTCCAAATTAATGCAATAACATTTCTTACATTGTAAATTTATATGTACAAAATGTACAAAAATCTATTATAATGATACAATACAATCTATTATAATAATCTACTTTAAACAAATGTTAAGTGTTTAACTAATAAACATGGTTTAGCAAATTACTTTTTAGAAACAAAACCTTTAAATTTATATTGATAAATGGATTTTTTCCATGTGTGTCCTTCATATATATATATATATATATATATATATATATATATATATATATATATACAAATACGTATGTAGGCCAAAATTTAGAAAACAGTGATTTTTATAATTAATCCCGAAAAATTAATCACACTCTTCACAACTTTTTAGTTAAATGTTTTTTTTCCATTATTTTTCAGTGCAAGCATTCAAAACCGATAATGAATAATTTGTAAATAAATAAAAAAAAAACATTGGTCGCCTTAAATCAAAATATATTTCATACAACGATTAATAAAGAAAACATCGAAATCATTACTATTCATTCATAGAGAATAAAACATTTTATAAAATAATAATTATTAATAACAAGTTGTTCCTCATCAAAGACTTCATGTTTAATATATCTAGTCATTTTATACGTATTCCTTATTATTTATTTTTTAATTAATTGTGTTTTGTTATATACGGTAGTAAAATAATTAAATGAACTGAGGAAGAATCCTGAGACCGAAATATCAAAAAGGTAACGTTGGAAATTTATATATTTTGACATACTAATATACATATATATATATATATATATATATATATTTGTACTTTTTCTGAATTTAATGAACTTATCTTTTTAATACCTGCTTAAAAATTTTAATAAGGCTGGAATTAAAAATCTCATTTATAAGAATGTTTAAATAATAATATTTTTATATGTCTATTATATTTCTTTACATATTTTTATATATCTATCAAATGCGATCAGTTTTCTTGACTGAGATTTTTTTAAAATCAGCTCGGTATTAAGAAATCCATTTAAAAATGTAATATTAATTTTCTGACATTTTTAAAAATGTGCTCGTATGAAATATGAATATTTTTTTAACATTTTTTTCCTTATTTAAGCGAGTGATATAATGGAACTAATTATCTTTAAAAATATTAATAACCTCTAATAAATTCAAGTATTATTTTTAGTTTTCTAATTTTAGGTAAAAAATTCACAAGGTTTAATAAAATTCTTTGAATTATTTTCCACATGATATCATGAATTTATAATTCCCAGTTAATGACTGTTAGAATTTAAAATCATTAATTTAAAAATGATGTCATTCACCCAATATTTTTTATATTCTTATTAATTTTCCCTTTCAAAATTAAAGTTAAATGTGTATATAGATATACATAAATATAAAGACAGAAATAGTAATAAGAAAATAATCATATGAAATATTACAAAAATGTTTGTTCAATTACTTAAGTATTTTTTTGTTCATAATCTTGATACAATGAATTTTATTAAACTGATAATAGAAGAAGCAAAATCTAAATTTACTAAGTCAGATATTAAAATGTGATATTGTGTTATTATTGGTTCACTTAAGTACCGATTCTCAGAAGACATCATCGAAGTATAATGCCTCCTGGGAATTTACTACTTTAATGAATTATTAACAAATCACTTTTCAATATACAACTGTAAAATGCATGATTATTTGGAGGAAATATCGAGAATCCAGTTGTTAACGAACAGAATATACTTTACAAATAAAATGCTATACATAGTTGATAATAAAGAGAAATTATATAAAAAATTAAAATAAATTACAGTGATTTATTCATGTACAAATAATTGTTGCATTGAAATATGTATCTGATTAATTATATTCATAATTTATTATTTGCATGTCTAGTTTTAAGATGTACATAATATGTTATCATATTCAAAGATAACTTGAAATATTAAATAATTTTAAATTAATTCTTAGTAAATAAAAATGTTGTTTTATTTGCCATAATACAAATATACATATATATATATATATATATATATATATATATATATATATATATATGTATATCAGTAGAAATTATTTTTATCTTAATTCGAAATTAGTCAATTTATAATAATGACAATATTGTGACAGAGTATAAATTATAAATCTTTATAAAGTATTCAATCTGCATTCTTTCTATAAAAGTATAAATAATTTGATTAAAATTTTATCTTTAGTTAAAAAATTAATCTTATTTATATCCCTTCATATTATATAACAATATATTTCTTTAAAAATTACATATGAAAATAGAAAAATACTGATACCAATTATAGACTGGCTTCCTAATTCAATCCACTTTCGCAAATGAATTAACATCTCAGACAGCACAAATTATTCACAATCATTCCTCTCTTTAATTAATAGATTAAACTAAAGCCTGTTTCAATTTTATGTCTTTCGACGTATTCAATGTACGATTTACATTGAAGTATCTGATTTGATATGATTATCCTTCGTTCCTTCAACTAAAGTTTAAATTAAAATATATAAGTCTTCTTTTCATTAAAACATGAAAAAAAACTGTTTTCCTAACGAACATCCATAAGGATATTCAGCAAGACTTTCAAAAAATTTATGATAATTTTAGTGTGTTGATGAGAATGAAATATTCTTCTAATAACATAAAAAAATTGTCTTCTAATTAGTATGGAGTTTTAAACCAGTATAGAGAAAATTTGATAGATTATATGAACTATTAGTTAAATAGAAAAATTATTGCGGTTTACACTTTTTCGTTCAGTTTGTACGGCACCCATTTATCACTCTGTTATAAATGGTCGAAAACTGTTGTTGACCAACGCCTAACTTTTGTGCACTCTAGAGCTGTTGTAGATAGTTATCATTCAAGTAACGCATTCAGATTCTTATTATGAAACGAAGGACATCCGTGACCTTCTTCAAGGTTGTTCTCTAGCACAAAATTTTTGGAATAACCATTGTACTATCATTTCCTTTACAGTATTCAAACCAAAATCATCGTTTAGTTTACGAGCAATTCTACTGCTTTACCCCCCGTTTTGAACAAAACATTGCCCTTATTTGCTTTTTTTCCATATATAAATTCAATAGCTTAATTTGAAGCAAAATTAATAAGAAAACCAAAATCGATTACCAAAATACAAACCGAAAAAATTAAGGTTAAAATTCTGAAAAAGAACGCAATTATTTTCCTTCCAACCTAATACATATAGAAAAATTTACATATTGTTAAATTCATTGAAAAAATTTAGAGTTAGAATTCAGAAAGCAAAAACCGCAATTATTTTCCTACCAACTTAATAGTTATTTTATAGTTCATTTTATTTTATATATTTTGTCAGTTAATATTCCGCAAAAAAAAACGATTATGAAATAACTAAAACTGAATTAAATTTATTTTTTCATACGTTAACATGTATATTACATTCACTAATAAATATCATTATTGTATAACATAGAATAAAACACTCACCTGTGTCTCAAAAGTCACTCGTTAACATTTTCACGTGAATATTTTGATTGGTGTTCAAATGTCTCAACTATACACAACTATATCACAATTTATATTTGAAAATTCTGTAGACTGGGAGCAAATCTGATGTCAAGGTCTCTTATTTTGGCTTGTTTTCAATTCGTTTTTGAAACACTGTTTTCATTTATGTATCATATAAAGCAACAAATACTTTATATATATATATATATATATATATATATATATATATATATATATATATATATATATATATATATATAACACTTATTTATTTTTTAGATTTCTATATTAATGCGCAAATTTCAGTTAATTCGAATCAAAAAACATAACTGATCTGTTAAACGTTAACTATTTTCAAGTACAATTCGAAACGTTCTAAAATATTAGTTTAAATGATATCTACTGATATTGTGAAGAATATAAATCTAATTCTTTTACTGTTGCGTAAACATCTAACTCGAATACAGATTTACGTTTCTATTATGCGACAATTTTATTGTACAGTAACTGTGTATGCTATACGACTTAGATATTTATGATAGTTTGTTAAATTTCTATTGTAAAGAATAATATTATAAATTGCAACAGCACATATATATATATATATATATATATATATATATATATATATATATATATATACATCTATATACATACGAGTATATGTATATATATATATATATATATATATATATATATATATATACATACACACATATATTGTAAATGAGTTGGTTCAACTAACCTATGAAGACTCCTGTAATGTCAAACTGCACACACATGTTAATTTAATGATAATTATACTTTATTTAAGAATAAACTATGCAGATTATTTTGATTTGTACTGTAGACAATGAATTTATTTGAACCGATACTGTTTGTTGACAGTGCGAGAGACAAATGAAATGCGTATCGTATACACTGGCCAGCTACGATTTTTAACTAATTTTTACTTTGTACAATACACGTCTTAACATATATATATATATATATATATATATATATGAATATATATTGTAAATGAGATGTTTCAATAAACCTATGATGACCTCCTACAATGTCAATACACATGTTAATTAATGATAACTGTATTTTATTTAACAATGAACTATGCAGACTATTTTGATTCGTACTGTAGACAATGAATTTATTTGAACCGATACTGTTTGTTGACAGTGCGAGAAACAAATGAAATTCGTATCGTATACAGTGGCCAGCTACGATTTTTAACTAATTTTTACTTTGTACAATATTAATACTTGAGTCTTAACATATATATACATATATATATATATATATATATATATATATATATATATATATATATATATATATATATATATATGATAGTTTCTAACAGTATTTTTTGTATACAGATAGATATAAATTACTTTTTAAAAACGCTCACATTCGAATTGACGTACAGTTAGAAAACTAATTTAACTCGATCATCAAGTTTTCCACTTTTTGTTCGCACTGAACGACACAAAATATATAAAAAAGAAAACTGCAAAACTCGTGTGGAAAAAACACACGTCAAGTCGTTTATCTCCAACGCTGTTTCGCCCGACGTTCTCGCACCTAAAAGATTCTTTTTTTTGGCGAAACGAAATGTCATTGACACCCTCATTTTAAGCTGTCGTTCTCTACAGTTACCACGTGCCGTCAATACATCGTTGGGGTGCAAATACATTCAATGGAGACTGAATACGAAATTCGATGTCGACAGAGTAATATCTTTATTAGTATATTTTTAAACTGAGAAGTTATAATAAAGTTATTAAAAAGAACGCGTATCAAGTAGGTTCAGTTAGACGAGCTAAATTATAAATCTTTTTAGATTATTTTTAGTAACTGAATAGTTTATGAAGTAAAATAATTGATTATATATATATATATGAATATTTTTACATCCAATACGAAAATTTTTAATATTAAAAGTACAATTAAGAATTTGATTCAAGAATGCAAATTATATTCTTTTTCAAAATTTACTTCTTTAGAAATGTAAATGTGTTCTACAAATTTTGTTTCTGGTTAGAAGAATTTATTTTCTATGTTAAAATTTAATTAATAGCACATATTCTTCAAATTTACTATTATAGTTTTTGTACTATAACTAAATTGACTTTCAAAAAGTGTGCTTTCGTGTCTTGAAGGAGATTGTATCATCATTGAAATGCCTAGATGTTAAATCGAAAAGAACAATAAAAAAATCTTTGCCTATTTTCATAAGATAAAATATGTGAATTATTTATCAAAAATGTTTTATAATTTAAAATTTTGATTTCTATACCAAAGAAATATAGTACATAATTTTGAACTCATCATATAAAACTGATTCATTGTTATTTATTTAATATAAAGATTTTTTTAAATTTTCTCAGCGCTTTAATTAATTTAAGATAAAAGATGCAAAAAAATATCTTAAAAATTAGTAAAAAATCTTGAACGATTTTTATTAGTCTTGAAATAAATTTAAACGAATTGATATCACCAATTTGTTTATTTTTTTATAATTGAGTAGTTATTTTTTCTTTTTGCATAGTTTAATTGTATTCGTTTTAAATACACTTCTAAACGGAAATTAATATATTTATCCTCCTGTAAAGAATACATTATTATTGTTTGGTAGTAAAGGAAAATGGTAGAATAAATTCGACAGTTTTCTAAACTTTCAAACACGAATACATTAGTAAATCAGAACACATTAATCGAACATATGGCTGAATAAAGTTTACTAGAATCCCTTTAATTACGTTGTCCGTTACAAAATTAATTCAAATCCAAATACACGCCGCCTAGATGTATCAGTACTAATAACTGAATCAATCATCGCGCCGTAAAACACACAAACATCAGACACCGCCACAGATGACTTCCAGTTTAAATATTTTTCGAATGAATGTAAATGAATTGTGGCTCTCGTCAAAACAATAAATAACATTTTAAAAGCACGGTTCAAAGACAGAACAAACGGATGATATAACATTCGAAAAAAGAAGAAGAAAAAATTGAACGCAGCACATTCGAAAAAATTTAAACAGATTGACGAACACGAACGTCTCGCGATAGGGTGCGACCAGAGGAAGTTGAGGGTGCTGCGAAACATCTGCACGCCAGTTAAGGGAGTTCGACGGCCTCTGGCTGTCTCAAACACGAGGGTGTATCGGACACGTTGTCTCTCCACTATATTCCCGTACACCTAAGACATCATCCGATTATAATGGTGACTTTGAATTATGTGCAGTTGACGAAGTGATATTTTTAGACGCATCCGTTAAGTGTGTAATCTTGATGGTCGTTCGTTGAATAAACACTGATTTGTCGAAAGTGCTTTCAGAACTATTTTTCAGTCATTATCGTGATTTTCATTTTACACTGCGCATGATGGTTTTACTTAATTTTAACTTTACGACGTTTCACTAAAGTTTGTCGAGCCCTTTTTAATTAAAAACTTAATCTGATATCTCAATGAGTATTAAAACTATGTGTACACTTTTAATGTTTTCTTATCGTACAGAAGTTTTTTTTACAACTTCTATTCTTACTTATCTACAATATAAAAAAGTTCATCTCACCAGCGCACGTGTTTAATGTCCTTCGAGATCGTGGAAATGTTTATTATCTAATTATCTACGAAAACAAAGATTTATCTCACTATTACTTTTATCTACTCTCAAATATCTAGACAGAAAAAAAGGATGACAGGAAAAGTTTATTCAAACACTCATCGATCGGAACTGTTTCTCGTAAATATACGAAAAGTTATTTATATTACTTTACATATATCAGGCCTGTAGGAAAATAATTGCGGTTTTTGTTTTCTGAATTCTAACCTTAATTTCTTTCATTAAAAGTTTCATTTCGTCGTGTTCATGTCAATAACATTTTAATGTGCATTTTTCGGTCTACGTTTTGGTAACAGCGACTTTATTTTTATTATTAATTTTTCTTAAAATTGTACTATTGATTTAAAAAAGAAAGAGAAGAAAATAAGAGCATTTTTTGTATAATTTCAAAACGGATGATAAAGCAGCCGAAACTGCTCGTAAAATAAACGGTGCTCTTGGTGTGTGTACTGTTAAGGAACATACGGGGCAATGGTGGTGCCAAAAATTTCATGCTAAGAACAAGAAGATGAAGAAGGTCGCGGGAGCTCTTCTTCAGTTCATATCGACCAGCTGAAGGTGTTAGTTGAATCATAACTACGCACAACAATTCGAAAGCTTGCACAAAAGTTAGATGTTAGTCATCCAACAGTTCTGGACCACTTAAAACGGCTAGAAAAATCAAAAAGAAAACAATGTATATGAATTTGAAGGTCATAAACCGCAATTATTTTTCTACCAACCTAATATAATATCTAATTCCTTTTTTATGAAAAAAGAAACACGTTTTGTCTTCGTTTTCTCGAAACATTAAAGCTTATTCGGTAAATAAAGCTACTTCCTAGAAAATATTTTTCATAAAAGAAAAATATCTCCAGTTACTTGATTGTGTTAAAAATTTTGAAATTGTATTCCTAATAAACGCTGATGAAGCTATCAGAATAGTCTTGATTTTCATATTTAAAACATTCTATTTCTTTCTTATTTTTTTTATCAGCTTATATATATATATATATATATATATATATATATATATATATATATATATATGGGTCTGTATTGTGTGTATATAAATGTGCGTAGTGCTAGAAGCTGCTACGTTGTTAATACAGCACAAGAGTTTTGCTGAGTGTCGGGCACTAAACCGATAACTCATGCGGCACAAGATGACATCTTTCTGTTATACGCAGCCCGGGGCTAACCGTAACAAAACTTGAAAAGGCACATAGTTTGAAAAGTTCCCAATACGAAGAAATATAGTACAGCAATAATAAAATGAAATTGAACAATGGTGTTACTAAATATGTACTCTACAGACATTTTTAAATTGGATTTCATACAAATGCCACGGGAAAATCTCAAAGATATCAGTGATATAAACAGAATAACATTAGAACTAAAGTACACAATTAATTAAGCTTTTATGCAACTAACAGAACTTATATGTCTAGGATGAAATGTTATTTGAAAAGGCATTCCACTTGGATTTCGTCAGAGAATCCCTAATATCTGCTGGGAATATAATTTAAATGATACATCATATATATTATTTTTAACACAGTATTATTACTGACAACAGGTATTGAAACTGTAGATGAAAGATGTTGAAAACAAAAAAATGATAATAATATTGTTTTCATTTCTTGTTAACAGCAAAACACGGTTCACAAACTCACATATACGTATATTATATATATATATATATATATATATATATATATGATAGGAGGTTGCATTGAAAGCCGCTGTTCACGTGTAGATGGCTCTAGGTGCTTATTAGTGCTTATTAGGTGCTATTATAATTATGTAGAAGTAGAAAATTGGATTTTTGAATGAATTGGCACAAAAGAGAGACCATTATTTCATTACGGAATTCAACTTCTTCCAGAAAAGTGTGAAAAAATCATAACTTCCGAGGGCAAATACTTTGATTAATGTATTCACACATTTTGCTATTGAAATAGATGCTCAAAAAACAAAGGCTTTCAATGCAACCTTCTTTTATATGTGTATATATATATATATATATATATATATATATATATATGTATATATATATATATATATATATACTTATATAGAGAGGGGGAGAGAGAGAGAGAAACACGCGTAGGTTTGTACCTCTTCGTACATAAAATATTTATGGCGAAACTTAATTCATTTATCAAACAAAAAAAAATGTAAGAAGTCAATAACACCTGACGCGCACATCCATCTAAATACCACCCAACGTAAAAAGTGCGACATCAAAGATATAAACTCAGCCTCAGTGTTTTACGGCATCGCAACTTTTTATGGGGTGTTAAGAATTCGATATGGGGTGTATGTCACGTGCCGCGGTGCCGCTGTCGTCTCACACATCAAAATTAATGACCACGTGTCACCACGCGACGCCGTGACGCACGTGCTACACGTGTATATGATAAACAATATCATTATTTATAATTTTTACCAGTGTGTGTTTTACGCTCCGTATATTATTATTATTACGGGCACGTTTTCGTTAAATTTCTTTCGATTGTAAATCCCACACATTTTTTTTTCGTTAGCATGGACGCAGTTTTTTGTGCGAGTCGATTTTAAAGATGAAGATGTTTTTGTGGTTCGATCTCGTTAATTTTTTTTATGTTTTTTTTATAAGATCTGTGGGTGGTTGATTCGATTTTTACTGATTTTATTTTCGTGTCACTATTACTGATTGAATATTGTTTTATTGATAAATTGACAGGGTCGAAGTAGAATGATATTCTACGGTTAAATTTGTGTTCTAAATTCGAGCAAGTCTGTTGAATGTTTAATGTTCCTCTTTTCTCAGAAAATATAGCTAAACAAGCAAAAAGCTCTTCTCTTATATGTTTGTGTACGAATTTACATTTTTTTTATTATGCACGTATGGGAAATTTATACAAACACATACTTTCTCTTTCTCTCTCTCTCTCTCATATATATATATATATATATATATATATATATATATATATATATTTATATATGTACACACACTCGATTACATGTGTGTGTGCACAGAAAGTGAAAAGGTATGAAATATTTTTTAAACTATTTGTATATATACATTTTTTAAATTTTTATAATTCTCTATTATCACATTGTAAACACAATTTATCGTGTATGAAAATTTATAAATAGATCATTTTGTAAAAAAGAAGTTCCTAAATTAGTGTTTAACTTCGGGGCGGGGAACCTTTTCATGTTGGAAGTCCGTATTTATTTAAATGCAATCAAATAAGGCCGCATTCAAGAAACTTCAATTGAATATACTTAAATATGTACAGTATTTTATAAAAATCCAATTGAATCGAATTGAATTATCGATTAAATCAGTGTTAAAACTTTATTCTAATAAATATGCATTAAAATATTTTTATCGAATATTATTTTTTTATAATAATATAAGAAAAAATCGTCCTCGAATCAAATGGAAGTAAACATTCAAGATATTTTTCAATTAATATTTTTTTTTTTCAATAAAAGTGTAGTTTGTAGTAATGCGTTAGACTGGTAGGTGATCTAAATGAGCATAAATAACGGCTTAATGAAAATAAATGATCAGTGATCAATTATTGAATGTTTTTAAAAAGAAAAAAAGTGTTGAATTTTATGTACAGTTAATGAAAATTTCATTCGTGAAATGTAGGTTAATATATTTCGAATTATTATTATTATTTATGACTTTATTTGTTAAAATTATCTCGAACGTTAATCATTTGGCATAAAATCAAGTTTATTTATTTTGTACAAAATATTTAAATACACACAAAACAAAAATAATTCATAACAGTTTCTTTTATTATATATATATATATATATATATATATATATATATAGAGAGAGAGAGAGAGAGAGAGAGAGAGAGATATTTAAATCTCATCTTTTAAAACATTCAAGTAGATCCAATGATAAAATTACATATTTATTTATGCGAATTCGATCACATATCTCAATACATTATAGTGCGAATGAGAATACAGAATGTATTACCCTCTACTCCCTCGTTACACCTTCACTAATTTAGTTGTCACTGCAAAGTGAAACGTTATACCTTGCTGAATTAATTAATAACATGATAGGAAACGGCACACGTTTACATTAATAATATGATTGATGTTATTTCTATGCGTATTGATTAATAGAAACTTTTGCAGTAACTTACTTAATGAGTAATAAATCATCTCGTCTGTTCATATTAATTTCTAATTTAGAATATCACCTTTCATACTCGAGCAATATGATATTTTACATTTATCGAATTAACGTTTAAAGTTAATTATCGATCTTCGAAAAGTATATTCCGATCGAATTTCAGATCAGTTTCGTGTTTTTCGCCGGAAATAAAATTCAAACATGAAGAATTGAGGTGTTACGCACGTGTGTGTATGTAAATAAATGGACGTTTAATCCAATTTGTCGCCGAAACGAAATCGATACGTGCATATGGATATAATCGCGCGATGAATTAATTATTTATGAAAATATTTTGATACACCGGTGTGTATCTGAAGTTCATATGCTCGACGATATATCAGGTAACACTTGTTTATTTCGATTAACATCATAATAAAGTCAACTACTGGCGTATACGTGAGCTTTAAGCGAAGAATGTAGTGTTCCGTGTAATGCTTATTATAGTTAGTTGTTGCTTCAGGTTGTCAGTATTGTTTATAGTGAAATAACATTCTTGAGATAAAACGTGCGAAGAGAGACAATGTGTATGTAATTTAGTAACAATATTAAAACTTAGCCAGAAATGTATGAAAACGTTAAAAGAGAATAAGTGCACCGCATATCTCGAATATTGTACTTGTTAAGTTTGTCTGCATATTTTAAGTGTTTATTCGCGCTGATAATCAGTTATTTGTACAGAATGTCGAGGGAGTGTGCTGTAAAGTGGAATAGGGTTGAACAATGGACGTGAAAAAAGCGTGAAAAGGACAATCGGCTGGATAACTTCGTCTGATGTTTCATTATTTTACAGTGGATACGACATTTATAAATTTTTATTTTATTTATTTTTCATTAACATTGAAGAATGTATAAACGGTATATTTTTTATTCTTCAGTTTTATCTTTTAAACCATTCTTAACTTTCAAGTCCTTTTCATGTATTCATTTTTCACTCTATAAGCTCATTTATCTTTTTTAATATAAAATCTTATTAATTACATAACATTTCAGAACTTTTTTAAATATATATCTAATATACATATAACCTCATTACAGTAAACAATAGTTCTATAGAATAAAAAACGATAAAATAAGAAAACAAAAATACAAAACATCATTGAAATCTGATATCTTTTATACATTTCAATAAAATAAGTTTACTGACTGTTTTTACAAGTACAGCTCAGTAAATAATAATAAAATACTGTTATTTAAAAATAAGATATATGAAAATTGTTATAGGTTTAATTTTTCAACATCTCTGTACAAATAGATATTTAAATTTGATTTCTACTCTATTCCATTCAAATAGTATGTTTTTATTGCAATAAAAACAAATTATTATACTACCAAAGAATGGTTTTCAACTTGTTTAGTTGCAATTAGAAAAGATCGGAGATAAATTGGAAATGACTGAATATATTTAAAATTACTAAATATATCTGATCATACTGTATTTCTGCATTTTTTGAAAGGTTTTTGCTTTAATGTCTTGTATAGAACAATACATTTCTATACATAGATCAAGTTATATAAAATCAAATAGATCAAAAATTTTATCGAATATAAAATTTTTTATATTTAAAAAATATAAAAATCTTAACTGTATTACACTCTTATATTTTCCTTATTTTACAGACGGTGAACCGTTGTTCCTATATACAATATTTCATTTATCTGGAAAAGTTCCTATGATTTCAAAATTATAGGAAATATTAGATTATTTTTAAATTATTATTTTTCTACCAACCTAATACATGTTAATAATTCCGAAATTGAAGTAAGATAAGAATATTTTTCAACCAATTACATTGACCATCAATTAGTTTAAACTTGGGTCGAGGTTATAAAATTACACAGTATTAAACTAAAGTGTGTCCTTATATTTCATTCAATAAACACAGCAATATTTAATTAATTTGAACACGTTACTAATATTTTAATATAAATCAAATTGGTTTTAAACTCAATGCTTAGATGCATTTATTTATATTTTTATGCAATGTGAATGGAATATTTCTAAAAAATACATCAACTTATCGCTTAATTATCCTTTTCAATTTTTCAATTCTAAAAGTATAGTCCTTTCAAAATCACAGTATTTTTACTAAATAAAATAGAATTACCGTTGGAATCAATCTTTAAAAATTAAGTCAGTATTTGAGAAATAATTAACGGAAACAAATATACAGAAAATAAAAGAAAATTTAATAAAAAAAATAACATTTCAATCTGATAAAACAGGATTTTCTTTATAAATATTTGTATATTTATAATTTTTAACGGTCAGTTTCAGAGATACTTAAGTAAGTGAAATAAATGACTTGTTTCTATTTCGATGATAAACATTTTACTATGAAAGAAATATACTTTTTCAAAAGTATTTTAAATTGATTTTTTTAAAAAAATATACATTTTGTAGTGTAAACAGTTTTATGTGCATTACAAACATTTATTTTTCAAATAAATATTAACAAAACTGCGTACAGGCCGTTAATCAATTAAACAATTAAAAAAAACACATGTTTATCCATGCATCTATATATATATATATGAATATATATGTATATACATATAAATGGTATAAAATTTGACAAGAGAACAGTAATAAAAAATTTAATTTTAAAACATTAAATACGTTCTGAAAGAATTTAAATGATTCTAAGAATATTTAAGAACGTCTCCTGTTGATGAAATTAAAACAGTAGTAAAATTTATACAAGATAAAGAAGTTCACAAGTTAATTTCAAGTATACTTCAATTCGAGATACTACATATTTTTAGTGAAGGTCTTCATTAAATTTAAAGTTAAGGTTTCCTTGACTGACACTGATTAAAATTCTCATAAATTTTGGTTAGAGAAATGCAAATGTCGCCACAATTTTCTTGTCACACGTACATACATACAGAAATGTATATATATACATATATATATATATATATATATATATATTATTATATATATATATATACATATAATTACTTTAAACATAAAAATAGAAACTCATAAATCTTAAACAAATAAAATTAATTACAATCATTAAATAAATGATAGATTTAAAAAGTAATATTGCACTTTAATAGAACATAAATAACTCACATTATAGAAAAATAAAATGAAATTTCTAATTTGTATGAAATATACAAATCATACATTTTTGTAACGCATGGGATGTATTTTGTGAGGCTACGAAAACGAGTGCCATGCGTTGCAAAAATCATTTGTCTATTTATCTAAGTGTATTTTTTTACATTTGATTTATAATATTTGTTTTTAACAAACAGGTAATTATTTAAAAGCATTTTAACCCATTAAGCGCTGCTGTTGCGTGCACGCAACATTAAATTTGGAAATTTTTTTCTCCGCTATAAACAATTTTTTTCAAAACTTTTTCACATAACAGTAAACATTGATTCAATAGCAATAGCACTACATTTTTATTTTTGCGACAGTGAGAAAAAAACAGAATAGATATAGATTTTGCAAGAACCAGATCATATATATATATATATGTAAAAATTGCAAAAAATTTCTCCACCCTAAGTATTTTAGAAACTATCACGCCATTTGATTGGGATTTTAATGAAATAAATGAATTTAAAACTTAATACAGACTAGTTTTCATTCACATGTGAATTTTTTTTTTTTTTTGATAATGCTAACATTAAAATTAGCCGCCGCTGAATTTAATAAATGAATTTTAAATTTAAAACAGATTACTTTCTATTCAATTTCGATTTTTTTTTTTGATAAAGTCAACACTGAAATATAAAATAAAATTTTCTGGAATAGAAAGAAAAATAAAATACAATCGATATCAGAAAAAATTAAAAACTAGCTGAATTAAAATATTATTAAACTGATCCTGGAATAGAAAATAAACTATTCTGAAATAGAAAGAAAAATAAAATATAATCGATGTCAGAGAAAATTGAAACCTAGCTCAATTAAAATATTATTAAACTGATTCTGGAATAGAAAATAAAATATTCTGGAATAGAAAGAAAAATAGAATAAAATCGATTTAGAGAAAATTAAAAACTAGCTGAATTAAAATATTATTAAACTGATTCTGGAATAGAAAATAAAATTTTCTGGAATAGAATGAAAAATAAAATAAAATCGATTTAGAGAAATTTAAGAACTAGCTCAATTAAAATATTACTCAACTGATTCTGGAATAGAAAATGAAATGTTCTGGAATAGAATGAAAAATAAAATAAAATCGATATCAGAGAAAATTAAAAACTAGCTCAATTGAAATATTATTAAATTCATTCTGGAATAGAAAATAAAATATACTGGAATGGAATGAAAAATAAAATAAAATCGATGCCAGAGAAAATTACAAACTAGCTCAATTAAAATATTATTAAACTGATTCTGGAATAGAAAATAAAATATTCTGGAATAGAAAGAAAAATAGATTAAAATCGATGTCAGATAAAATTAAAACCTAGCTCAATTAAAATATTATTAAATTGATTCTGGAATAGAAAGAAAAATAAAATAAAATCGATTCAGACAAAAATTAAAAACTAGCTGAATTAAAATATCATTAAACTGATTCTGGTATAGAAAACAATCAAACGAAATGTGAAAATGACGGATAATAAAAAAATATTTATGAACGGGTATTTAAAAGTTTTTACATTATAACGTACACCAAGCAGTTATAATAAAACTAACATTCTATTAAGATTACTTTTCAATAAACATATTCTTATTTTAGCTCACGGAAATTCCTTTCGTCGCGCATGAAAAAAAAAATCTCGGAAAAAAATCTTTAATACAATAAATCATTTAAAATCATAAACCGCATACTTAATATGACATTGTACTTTTTTATCATCGTGTCACTCGGGTTCTATTTTTGTCTGTGCGGCACCCCAACGGCGTCATATAATGCGTATCGGAACTGAACGCTCGCGACACATGATAAAAATACACTGTGAAAGAAGCATCTGTTCCGCTTTGCTGACACACGACACCCCAAAAAAATACTTCTTGCTTTTCGTTCATTAACTTTAACCAAATGTACAGAGGGTTTATATATGGATACACGGAAATATTCACACTAAAAATAATATTATACACTTGTAAAACATTCCTTTTTCCCGTTTTTTTTTTTTTTTTATTAATACGTTCCGAAATACAAGCATCCCCCTAAATTAATCCGATCGTACGTTTTTTTCCATGTACAGTGTACCAATAAAAATTTACTGTTTCAATATATCCGGTGTACATTTCAATGACCTTAGTCACTGTTTATCGCATTTACATCCTATTTTACTAATAATCTATTGCGAGAGAAACACAAACAGTGAACGATATTTTTGAACTCAAACCGTTCATGCAGTGCGCAATAAATAATGGAAGCGATATTGAATCGATTTGCATTAAATTGATGGAGCTATTTTTATTCGGTCATTGTTCATGTTTAATTCATCGGACCATTTTTTGAAAACTTCTATGAACCATGATTACTCGTTTGGATCGAACAGTTTCAAATATAAAATTTTTATTTAACATAATTGTGATTATTTGATTTATTTTTCAAAATATCTGCGCGCGAACAGTTCATGAAAATTTATTGAAAAATCTGAACTTCTTTCATTTATTATCATATATTATATATTCATAACATATATATTTTTTAAATTTTTAAAATACTTATTTTTTATATTTCTATGTTAGAAGTAGAAATACATTCAAAAACAATATTTTCTTTTCTAAAAAAATACATTTTTAAATTTTAACTGATTTTTTTATTCGATACGAATCCTATAGGTCATAACGATTAATTTATTTTATGACCGGTTATGTCTTTCCTGATCATGAACTCGGAATTCAAGATCTACCTAAAAATGATAAAATTTAACAAAATTTAAAATGTTCAAAATTTTAAATTTAAAATGTCATAAAAGAAACGAACTCCCACATAACCTATAAAAATGAATAATAGGTATATAACGGAACAATACAATAAGACATATATTTTTGTTTTAAAAACTTAAAAATCGTTACGTTTTGAAAACAAAAAAGTTAAAAAATATACAGCAGAATGTACTATAAATACTTCTAATTATATATTAATTTAAATCAGTGTCAAACTTTAAAATAGTCACCCTTTAATAATTTACATAGAAAATATTTTATAAACTGTAAATTACTTTCTTAATTTGTAATTCATATCAAATAATGAATTTTATTTATATCCGTTTGACGTTTGCCGTACAAATATTTGTTCAAACATTAAATTTATTTTAATAAAAGTAAACATTGTCTCAAAAGTTTATTCATATTGTCGATATTAAATTTCCAATCTATTTTCTTATTATTGTAATTAAAATAAAATTTAATTTTCACAACTGGCACAAAATACATAAAAAATATAGTATCTAGAAAACATTAAAATTATATTTAAATTTAAATTACTTCAATCTTGCTTATAATGTGAATTTAAAGAAATGTTCGTGGATTATTTGAATACTTTTGCTTTAAGTGAATCCAGAATAATTATATGTGTTTCATTCTTATTTCCAACCGATAATTACACTTAACTTGCGTTCAATATTTCTTAGCTGCTAACACGAACATGTTTAATTTCTTTTTTAAAGATTCCATAATGATTTCAAGTTTGAAATTGTAAAACATAACTTATCGAGCAACTATTCTAACATAAAACGTTACATTCTTATAAAAAATCATTCGAAGTTATAAGAAATTGTTGGGTAATTCGATGTTATTAACTGAATTATGTCAGAAGTTTAGAATTTTAAATCATTTGTGTACAGTTGACTCTTTCTTTTTACAATAATTCCGATCTAAAGTACTAAATAATTATTATTCTGAAACATAAATGGATAAGTATTTGAATAAATTGAATTATTGCAAAAAAATACAATAAAAAAGTCAAAATACAGTACATGAAAATTTATTGTTTTTATAATTTAAACTCATACTTTTATTATAGAAAAAAATTTTAAAACAAAAAAATATTGCCTATTAACAACCTTAATATATATATATATAAGTACTTTTTGAAAAAAATATATTTTCAAATAATCGTGAAATAATATTATCATTATTTTTAATTTGGCACATTTTTTAGAAATAAATTTCTGAATACAAATATTTTTTTTTAAAAAAAAAAAACAATCAAATATTTCTTTGTGAAATAAGAATCTTAACAAATATGTTTCTATATATTTCGAGCACTTCTGCTTAACAAATAACGAACTAAACAACGATAGTTGATCGACGAAATAATTAACACTGACAAAAACTCTTACATTCAAATGTGTACCGATTTACTTTTCCACTGTTGTACTCAACATTCAAATTAAACACACGATGAAAAAATCGAACGTACCTTTAGTACAGACGCGGAGACCTCTTTTCAATTAGAATTTCAAACGTTAACAGTCAACAATGCTGCAAGAGGATCAAGAGGAATAGTACGAAATTAGACAAAGTAAACGTTAAATTGAACGGCTCGAGATGCTTTAAGATAAACTGCTGTCACATTGAATCTCGTTGGCGATATACACTTCAGTAGCAAGTAACAACATGTAACCAAGTAACTACTATTTTAGCTGGAACAAAATAAAACACAATGTCTACCCACGTACAGAAGCGATCTCATAAGCCTCACTTAAACAGATTGTTATCTTTGTCTTTGAGTAAGCTGATACTCATTAAGGAATGTTAATCATCGTTTTCCGTGTATGTATATGTACATTTTTTTCACATATCCACGTTAATTGAACGACGTTATTAATTAAATGATATTTGCTACACGTTTCTGAAAACATGTTGCATGTTTGTAACCTTTCTATTAACCTGTGTGAATTTCTTAGTCCCTATAAATATGTTTCTAATATAAAATATTATTATTAAAATTGATGAGAGTGTATCATTTAAAGAATTTTAGATAAACAGTGTAAATTTATATATATATATATATATAAGTTCATACTGAATTTTCAAAATAAATAAATTCTTTAAAAAATGAACTCTTAAAATTTTTTCATTTTATAATTTAAATATAGGATGATTCGACTTAGGCTTCTACACGAAATTATTAAAAAAAAACGCAGAAATTAAAAAATAGCATGTTATCCCCAATTGATGATTTTAGTTCAATTGTATTTTAGTATTGAACTGAACTAAAGTACTAAATAAAAAATAACATTATTTTCTTAACTCCTACGTCTCCTTTTAATACTTCCATGTGGAAGCCTAAACTGAATCAACCTATATTTACATAATAAAATATATTTTAAACAGAAATGAGGAAAATATATTTTCTAACTGATATGCAATTTGGAAAAACTTTATTCTATGGAAGATAATATGTTTTCGTTTCAGATCTGTTTGAATTTTGTTGATCGGATTAAACTAATTATGAAATTTTATAATGAAAAGTTAGACGGAAAGGGAGATCCTGCTACTCCAAGTTTTGGATCAGGTGTTAAACTAAAAACCCTACCGTTTTAATTATCATGTAACGTGCCTTATAGCGAAATGGTAAATCCGTTTAAAACAATGGCCATTACTTGACAAAGAAAGCTAAGTTAACGTTTAATTTATAATTCATTTTTGAATTAATATAAGATTCATTCTGTAGATTGATTATAGAATAAACTTGTTATATGAACCTCTGATTTAATCAGTTCATATATATATATATATATATATATATATATAATATATAGACATACTACCATAGAGTGGAGCCCCCCAGCGATCAACGAGTGTAGCGAGTAGGGGCATAGCCCCCTGGTCTTATTTAAAAACATTTTACTCTTAATAATGTATTCTTCTTATTTCTATATAAAATGTTACAAACAATATTCTTGATGGTTCCCCGGTTTTTTGAAAATGTTTTCCCGGAAAAGCACGCAGAGACAATTAAAAAATTTCAATAACACCCCACACAACATTTAATTTTTAACTGCGGATAACTACCGGCAACGGCAAGGGCACCGCAAAACCTTTATAAACATGCCGGCCACACAACGTCATGTACACCTCTCTATGATTGATAAAATTATTTTTGATTTGATTTTGATATTCTTGATGGAAAGAACGTTTAAAGCTTACTTCGTTTACTTGCATTGTCGGTATTTAACCATAAAGTATAATCTTTTGTTTTTACTTATGGACACAAAAAATGTAAGCAATATGTGTGAAAGAATATAATACTAATACTGAAAATATATATATATATATATATATATATATATATATTAGTAAAATCTACAATTAGTGATTTTCCATTAAACTGAATAGAATGTTCAAACACGGAGAAAAACATTTCTATTTCCATTTCTGTCTTCACTGCAGAGAAACAAAGACAGCCTACGTGCACATATTTTAAATTATATTAACATTTTAGACACACATATCGTAGGTAACTCGATCAAAGTAATGTGCAATACTAATTAATCAGACAACACGACGCTTGCTTTGATCTTCGTTTAGACATTCAAACATTGCTGTGAAATTAGTGTATGTGAATTGTGTCGATGCATTAAAATTTATGTACTCGTCGTTTAATTACATGAAAATAAATAACTGATCTAGTTTAATTGAAAACGACACATGCGAACGTTCAATTGATCAATACATTTATCAGTTCTCAATTTCGTATTTGATTTCTAATGTGTTATTTCGCCCATGTGACAAACTATTATGTGACATAGACTTTCTATCATTGTTTTCTTATTCAGATGTTTTCAATAGATAAACAAATGAATATAAGTGAAGAATAATTAAATAAAGGTATGTGTCTATATTAATTTATATAAGTGTAGAGTGATAAGTACCCGTGTTTGACGAAAAAACGTAAATTTTTTGAACAAATTCTTTTTTTTATTTTTCAAGGTAATCTCTTTTTAGCTAATGGAATTTTCATGCTGAATATGAGACTAACCACAAGGTAGCTAATTTCGATATAAAAAAAATTTTGAAAAATGTATGACGTCATTCTTAAAATGGCCGATTCAATTAAAAATACATTTCTAATATTCATACATACATACATATATATATATACATATATATATATATATATATATATATATATATATATATACACTTAACATTAAAGCTTATTTGCAGTTTCAAGTTCGTTGAACTAAAAGAATGTTCCTAATCTTCCGTCTTATACCGGAAGCCGTTTTCGTAGCTTCCTCTTGTTTCGTTAAGGTGTTTAAATAGTGCATGAAACACGTTGTTTTCTTAACGCGACGCTATATTTAGATTGGCTACGCGGTGACAACAGAACAACCCTCTGTGAATGATGACGATTCTGTTTGCTTAGCTTAAATACCATGTAAATCTAATTGGTATAATGATAAAGTTAATGTCTCTCCGTCGATTATGAATGAAATTAGAACCGTTTTGATAGATGATCAAAACTTATATTCAAGTACAGACTACGAAAAAGCGATCTCTGACGAGAAGACCTAAAAGGATACTGAATATTGTGTAAATGGTGGGGAAGTTTGTACTGATTATAACATTTTAAATATGAGGAGAAATTAAATATGCAAGTAAATGTTTTAAAATATATAATAAAATATTTATAATTTTTAGGTTCATTTTCATTAAATTCAACAATTTACATATACTCGTATATATATATATATATATATATATATATATATATATATATATATATATATATGAAATCCATTTAAAAAAAATCATTTCTTGCATATTACATAAACTGTCAATAATTAAAAGTAAATATATTATAAACTAGATATTCTTAACTTTTTGATTTTTTTATACCGATTAATAAGAAGTGGTTAACATACCTCCACAAAAATATTATCAGAAACATGTTCCTAGTAACTGCACCGAATGTGTGATGGTTGGTGAACGATTTGACTAACAATAAAATTAGTGTTATTTTAGTTTTTTATTTATTTTTTAAAAGTATGATTCAAATAATATATTTAACTTATTTAAATAAAAATAAAAAAACATAATTCTCATTGCGAATCTTGTACACAACTTGCGAGTAAATTCCTTTTATAACCAGTTTAGATCTAATATTTAAATTAGAACTTGAACCGTTGAACAATTCAAGATGTGTTTGAAGATGATGAAGTGGAATAAACTGTCATAGGCTCATTATTTACACAAATGAATAATATGTATACAGGAAAAAATACAATGCAGAAAAGGACAAAAAATAAAAATGCACGAATAATTTTTTATACTTTAACAAGTAATTGTTAATAGAGATAAATTTGTTTCATTGAGATAATTTTCTTATATTTGATTTAACAACTGATGCGTTCTTTATAATATTTTAACATTAATTTAATACTTATAACTAATTTTTATACAATTTTTCAGTAAAGTCTTAATTTATCAGTTCAAAGAAAAACATTTAGTAAAAATAGAATTCATCTAATATATTCATAGGAGTAGGCATACAACAGGTTATGAAGCATGTTATAGATCTAGTTTTCATGCGAAATTTATTTTTTTAGTCTAGAAAATACATACAAAAACACATTAAGAGATTTTTTTAAAAAAATACAGTTTTTTGCTAATAATAATGTGAAATTCGTTATTCCTTGTAATATTTTTAAGGTTGTATCCAAAAAAATAATATAAATTATTCTATAATATATGGAATAATTATTATTATATCAATGATTATAAGTCATATAATTATAAGTCATAATATTCTGTTATTTACTGAAAGAAATTGGATCTGAAAATTTTGTTAGTAAGATATATTTATAGAAAAATCTCTTAATAATTTTTGATTTCATAATGACTAATAAAAGTGTTTATTTGTTTATTTAGTGCTCTAAATAAATAATAATTCTCACAAAAAAAATCAACTCAGCCAATTCCTTAATATAATTGTAATAACGATTTTAAAGATAGCACATGTTTGAAAATATCATTAGTTTCGTTTATTCTATATCGATTGTCTTCCTAAAAATGTCACCCTATCGAATGTATGTACATTTTATGTTCCCATTCGGTGCATCTTCCATGTAAAAAAAATATCATTAAATTAAGAGAACGCAACGTACCGACAACCGACTAAAACGGAAAATGCAGTTTTACCGGAACTGACGTCACATGCAGACAGACAGCATCCTTCCTCTACGTTGTTTTTGAATCATACATCTCATAAATGTTTGTTATGTATTTAGTTCATTGTGTTTCCTGTTCTGTAGCTAATGTTATAATTAGAAAAATTTTGTGGTCTAACGTTTCAATGTCAACGGCATTATAATTCTATTTAGAATAACATTTCGTGCCTGTTTTGTACTTTAATAAATTTATACAAACGTTCAATTACATACATACATGCATATATATATATATATATATATATATATATATATATATATATATATATATATATGTTAAAAAGAAGAACTAGAGAAGAAACGCAGCCGTATCATCAGATACTTCAATCATACTGTAAAAGCTTTAAAGATATATCCAGATGATTGTATAAAAATTCCCACTGAGTCGTCGAAAAAGGTATTTTTTGCACAGCAGTACAAACTGCAAACTTAAAAAAGAAGTACTTTCTCTAAACCTTGTTTATTTCACATCGAATATCCGAATTATATATATATATATACTTGAACCACATAAAAACAAGTGTTGTTAAAGCGTTTGTCTGCTCGAAGAAAAAAGAAGTGACATAAAAGAAACAGAAATATAAGAAGGCAAAAAGTATTTTTATCTAGGCCAGCTTATCAAAAAAGATGAGTCATTCATTGAAGAAGTAAGCAAGGGAATAAAAATGGAATGGAGCTCGTTCGAACGAAACGGCTCGACATTTAAACCAGAAATCCCACTCTGTACGTGAAAAAGTATTTGATCAATATATACTACCAGTCTTTATTTACGGTAGCGAAACATGGGCGCTTAACGACAAAATCATTCAAAGACACTCCAAACAACACAGAGAGAAGTATGGAAAGATGCATGCTAGAAATAACAAGAAAGGATAGGAAAAGAATAGAATGGATACGAAAACAGACATGTGTCGCAGATATAATAAGAAGAGTAAAGAGTCTGAAATGGAAATGGGCGGGGCATGTTGTAAGAAGAAAGGACAACCGATGGGCTCATGTGGAATCCATTATCCTAGCTTTTGAATATTTCTCAACCGATGCAGATGATAGAAAAATGCTTACTAGATAACTCCGAGTTGTTAAGCGAGTTTCTGTTCAGGCTGAGCAATGTTTTCGCTTAAAAGCTGCTCAAGCTCTACCTGTTTCAATTTGTTCAGTTATCCAAGACGTTCTTCGGTCAGAAAGATCAAAAAGATCAACCATTTTTGCAAATTTTTTACACACTTTCCCCAAAACTGAACAAATCATTCCCACGCCATCGGTAGCATTTTTTTTTCAACTGGATTGCGAAAAATATACAATTCTAATATGCTGCTTTTCGGACTCCATCGTATTCACCACGGTTATACCAACTGCTTTGCCATGTTTTTAAATGTTAAGGTAGACACTAGAAAATCCTAAAAACTGCTAGAAAATATTTCAGTGTAAAACACACTTTTGATTGATTCAATTTAAGAACACCGATTTAATTTTTACACCTAACAATATATATATATATATATATATATATATATATATATATATATATATATATACAATTTTAACATGAAACGAACTATGGTGAAGAGAGAGAGAAAATATATTCAAACCGAAAATGATTACAAAACAAATGTTTTCTTTTCTATACAATCAATCACACCAAAACGACAAAATAAAACATTCTACTGAATATTCCTCCCTCAACGCGCCCATACAACACATACTGCCATGTTTACCATCATTAAAGCACTTTATCTCAATCATACTGAACCAGGACGATTAGAGCTATTCATTACAATGCGTAAATGTCAATTGAACGTAATTTAAACCGCATGCAGGTACCAATTTAATTACAAACACAAAACACACGGAATAAATAACATGAATGTTTTTATTTGTCCCTCTTATTATCTTTCCCTTTATATATATATACATATATATATATATTTATATATATTAAAATTGAAGTAAAATAAATGTATTTCTCTTAAGTACATATCTTGAAAATATAAGTTCATTGAATATTAAAAAGCATAAAAAGTAAATAATAAATTGTCAGTCAAGATAAAAATTAGAAAAATAAATCATCTTTTCTGCATATTTGTGTATATTTCTATTATATTTGTATATATAAATATAAAAAAAAGTACAAGAATACAAATGAATACAAAAAACTTACAACACATATGTCGACGAAAGGTCTAAAAATGATAGCACAAACCACAATTAAAATGTATAAAAATGATTACGAAATGATACAATTACTGTCTACAAAAAATTTGTTTAAAGGCCTATTTATACATACATACATATATATACACATATATATATATATATATATATATATATATATATATATATATATATATATATACACTTCTTGATAAAACTTGATACGTATTAACATGACTCGGTAAACAAACTCATTCTATGACTCTACATCTGTCCAGAATTTCCATTTGCATCTGCTTGTTGTTGCATTTGACTTTCGCTCATTTGTTGAGAATTATTCTGTGCATACTGTGCATTCAGCTGGTTAGTATTCTGCTGATGTGTATGAGTGTTCATGTCCATACGAGGACTTTGCATTGGACTCTGCATTGGGCTTTGCATTGGGCTTTGCATTGGGCTCTGCGTTGGACTTTGCATTGAATGTGTATTAGACATTTGCATTTGAGAGTGATACCCTGCCGCCATTTGTGCTTGATGGTGCATACATTGATGTGGGATTTGGCAATACATCTAATATTTCAATAAAAGTACAATGTTATATATGTATGTAAAAATGTGAATATATATATATATATATATATATATATATGTTTCTACGATAAAAAACTGAAAACGCATATCTATCCATAAAAATATTAACCCTCCGCAATTATTTGATAAGATAATTTGTCGAAAGTGATGGAAAATCAAAAATATTCTCTTTAAACATGAGAATGATTTGCAAAAATTTGTTAACTATTTGACTGTTCAATGTTTTTTTCTAGTTCGATCAAATTTCAAAACTGATTTTCTTCGCTTTCCTAATAAATAAAATCATTATGAGTTCATCAATTCAATCTCTGTGAACATTTGATGTAAATGTATGCTCAGTATTTGATTATAATTATTTGTAAACATTAGACATTCATTCCGATTGGCTAAGATTTAACAATCGCTTTACTTATTTATATTCAAAGTATACATTTTTAGAATAATATAAATTTTTTTGGAGATTCAGTAAAAAATCTTTTTTGTCTATGTATTTTTATCATTTTGTTTATATCCTCTTATTATTTCTCTTTTTTTTCGATTATTTTATTTTCTTAGATACCCACATATACATATAAATTCCCTTATATATATATATATATATATATATATATATATATATATATATATATATATATAGATAGATAGATAGATAGATAGATCGATTGTTAGAGAGACATAGATATAGATAGATGAATAAAGATAAATTGATTAATATAAAATAATTACTGAATGGTTTTGAGGCATATACGCTGCATGATGTATCATCTGATGAGGCATTGAATAAGATGCCATTTGGGGTTGCATCATTTGCGTAGCACTTCCCATTGGCATTGTTCCAGACCCTGCTGGCATCGTACCGGGTTGCATCATTACAGGTTGCCTTATAGTTGGTTGCATCATTCCGGCATTCATCATGGAAGGCTGTCCCACTGGGGAATGCATCATTCCAGGTTGCATTGCTGCGGTTTGCATTCTAGGCGAATGCATGGGCGATTGCGTATAAACGGGCGTACTTTGCACTCCCATTGACGGCAATGTCATCGTCTGAACTCCTCCTGATTGAAATCTATTTAATGCACCTGTTGTATCTACAGTTGGGTGCGCGTGAGCTGGCTGCACATGACAAGGCTGCATCGCTGGCATTCCTGTAGCTGTTCCTCCCGAATGGATTCCTGTGGCATTTTCAGGTGCCGTGTGATACATTTCGGTGGGATTCGTTCCACCTGCCATATGCATTGCAGGCATGCTTTGTGTTCTCAGTACATCATGATTGATAGGTTGCTGACACATTGCTGTTTGAAAATCATTCGATTTTTCTATCTGTTGACTGTTTATCTGATTCAATTGAGGGTTACTCATTTCTGAAGATAAATTCATTGCCGCTTGTTGCGAATGGACCGGTTGTTGTCCTTGAGCACAACTCGGGTCGCATTTGCCGTATGCAGCGTCACCACCAGCCAACATATTGATTTCGTGCTGAATTTGCTGTATAATTTTTTTATTTGACTCCAAACTTCCTTCCTATGTATCGCAATGTTAATATTATTTCTTATTTATCATCAGAATGTATGTTAAGAAAAGTAAGAATTTAATGTAAAAATAAAAAAGAAGTGACATCGTTTTTTCGACGATTCGTCGTTTTTCAATGTATACTGTTTACCTGCAAAGATGAATTTTTTAACTTGCACTGAGACATTTTACATTCGGTCTGTAGACCATTCCTTTTATTACACCAACAGTTCGCTATTATTTCACTACTTCTAATTTCCAATGGATTTAGAGTCGCTTTCGTACTTCCATCAGCCATGCTAATAGAATTAATGTCACGTTAAAATAAAATTTATATTACCGGATCCGCAAATGTAAAAATTATCATTTATCTAATATATATATATATATGTATGTATACATATATATTTATAGTTTCATTAAATTAAAATCAGTGTATTTTTAATCTGAAAATTTATAAAACTATTTGAAATCCGCACATTTAAAATCATTTAGAATCTGAATTTGTCGTCAAATATCATATTTATTATTAAAAATAAATTTCTTTTTATTCCCAATGCAATCAATAAAATATTTATGAAACTTTTCAAATTAAAAATAATTAACTTGTAGTTTATTGGATTTTTATAGATTTTTAACTTTTTGTAAATGATAAATATTATTTATAAAGGGTCTAAAATCTCGTTTTTTTATTATATATATATATATATACAACATTTCGATGACAAAATCATTCCAATATTCTATAAATGCTGAATTTTTAACTAAAAACATAGAAACATACTTTGCCAATCCTTCAACTGCAACAAATAATAAAAAAATATTAATATTAATGACATTAATCAAAAAAAAACTAAACATACGTTCATTTATGTTTTTAAAAACTCACATAGCGTTCGACTATCGAATACATGGAGATTTCTAGTTTTTACATGATTAAATATAAAAGATTGCTGAAAACATACTTGTCAAATCGCTCCTTGATGTTGATCTCACACAATAAATAAATATACCAATATATTTTGAACTCGCAATTTCACTAGACTAAAAATGTAAAATTTGAAACAAATGTTTATGTATTTATAACAAGTTTCATAGTTAACTGTATTATTTTCTCATTACTAAGATATCTTCGATTTATGATAAAAAAAATCAACTTTATATAAAAGATGCTTTCGAACATAAATTAGAAAACTAGGAGGCTCCGTTCCGTACACGATGCGTTGTCAACTGCTGAGGGGCTCGGCCTCCGCTCGTTAAGCCTCGCTCTACCGCTAACAAATAACGGAAATCGACAAATAATACACACGAATAAAAAAAATCTGCGGTAGTTCACAGAATCTGCAAGTTCGAAGTGAAACTTCTATTGTTTGATAGCATTATGACTTTAATTTACTAGGTTTATTTTTTTTTTCATGATTAAAACATGCATATAGGATGTACCGGTAAAAGGTATAATTGAAAATTAGAAGAAATAATTTATAAAATTTAAGAAAGCAATTTTATATTATGAAAGTATGTTTTATGTATTCGATTTACATATTTTACACGTACTTGCATCCCCTTCCACCACCTTAGCGCATGTGCAGTTTTCCTTCCGCGTTGTGTGTCACTTTCGTTACCCGTTTGTCACGAATAAAATTGCAGTTCTTGTTTCGTGACGCACAACGATTTAAGAAGTTACATTTCAATACACATAAAACTATAGATCACATTTCTTTATTGGAAACGCTTTTCAATCAATTGAGGTGAAAATCATTCGATCACCTGATTCATAGTAAACAGTCATATTAGATCATGTGACTGATATAAATCAATCAGAGAATGAACAAAAGTTCCGGTGCCGACATCATTACTGTTCCATTTTTATAATATAGAAAGATATAGTATACTAAATTATGTTTGTGTACATGTGTATATATATATATATATATATATATATATACAGACATATGAAATGCATTCCCACAAAATATTTTTTAAATTAATGACATCATTAAAATGTTTTAAATTAAATAATATATCTTGTTTTAAAAAAGAAATGTCTATCGCATTTACTTTTAAATACGGGGAAATATTTTATGCTTACATGTGTGTTTACAGAAGGGCGTGTATATATATATATATATATATATATATATATACATACTGATCAATAACATTACAATAAAACCTGCTTACAACTTTTACTTTCATGCTATTTTCATTTTTTTACATTAAAACATAACTTGTTTCTCAACAAAAGTGATAATATCATTTTAAAACTCGCTTATATTTTATGTAAAATTCAGTACACGTGTATAAAAAATCCTTATTACTAATTCTAATCACAGCGCTATACCTAATACAATAGAATGTTGTCCTAATGCGAGGTACGCAGTTACAAAAAAAAAACTGTTTTCTAACAACAATCTCAACCACTTTCCGATAAATAATCGTACGAAAAATGTCCAAACAAAGAACTGAATACGAAAACAAACACTATTTCATTATTTTAATTCGTGCGACTGTTTAATTTTGACTTAAAGCAAACATTGAAGATATTTATTCAATACGATCGTCTTAACATGTGTTTTATTTCTTCAAAGGGACCCCTAAACTGGTAACTATGACCAAAAACTAACAAAATATTTAAGGGATATGAGCTTCATTTAAATTAATTACAATTTCAAATTCCACGAATAACAAAACCCGCATGCACAGGACTGGATTAAGTACAGAATACAATTTCGTTTAAATACGCAAACAAGTATTATATTTTTACAGTATAAGTAATAACGTTATTAGTTGATGTTACATATATTTCCTTGTATTAAAAATATAAAAATTTAGTTTATGTGTTTCAAATTTCACAAGTCGTTAAGTATACTGAACATATTTGAAATAAAATAAACTAAATTAATTATAATTAACAAGTGACTTAACCAAAGAAAATAACTATTGTTTTTCTGATCTAATATTCTATTGTGCTGCTATTTATAAAAAAATACTGCTATAAAATTTGTTAAGAAACATATAATGTGAAAGGAAATTTATGATAAATAAAAGCTTTGTTTTAGAAAAAAGTCTATTATCAACTTAATGTTTTTACTAAATCAATTTTTATTGTTATTTTTGTTGATTTATAATCAATTAAAAATATTAATTTATATTATCGCGAGCTTTAATGTTCTAGTTTATTTTTATGAAGTAATTTTACATTTCAGTTGCTTTTCTGATTTTTTTTCTCTGTTCATAATAATTCAATTTTAGTATTTGTTGTCAGGAATTGATGCAGATAGTATTTTTTTTATACGAGGAAGAAACAAATCATTACGAAATACAAAAGTAAATACTAACTCTATTATATATTTTTATGTTTACATTTTTTAAAAAAATTATAAATGGATTCGGTTGCTTGATAGTTATATAAGTTGATCAGAGACTTAAATGTAGTTTTTGTTAAAATATAATCTGATTTTTTAAATAGATAATCTTTTTTGATTTTGTGTTTAATCGATGAAAATAATTAAAAAATTCAACCCGTTTTCCATAAACCTGAAAATACTTATTTACAAATTTCAATCGAAATTGGAATTTCGAAATTAAACACGTCTAGAATTCGAACGCCGATCAAATCGTCCGATATTCGCTCACTAATTCCGTACCTGACCCAACGTAACAGAATTCTGAGAACGTCGTCAGAGATATGCTTGTAAGAACCATCTTCCTCCGCTTCCTCCAGCCAGAATGTAGAGTGAGCGCCCGTTGCTCACAGCCAGACGTGTTCGCGGGGGGTGAGTCTATTTATACCATCGCGTACCCTCCACTAACAACAACGTAGACTACACACGAGTCCCATATGAGAGACCTATATACTGCATACCGTACATCATACCTTCAGGAGTTCGTCCCCCTCCAGTTTACCTATCGACGCGCATCGAATATGAAGACGCGACAGCATTGCGTCACGGAGCTGAAAATCAACGCGTTTGACACATACGCTGCCGTCGCGGTATTTATAAAGAGAACTGTTACTCTTTATTCTCTTATTCGATATAAAATAAATACCGCAATCCTAGAGTCATGAAAGTCAAATCTTTTAAAGAGAAATGTGTATAAAAGTAAGCTTATTTCCATATTCAAGGCATCATAAATAGTCATCCTGTAAAATATTATACATAATTCGAATATTATTATTTAGAATTCTGAATAATTCATTAGCTTTGATATAGGGGTTTCCATCGAGAACATAATTATACTTAAGAATCTGATGTATTCATTATAATTCACGCCGAATGTGAAAATTTAGCTTTCTATGTTAAATATATTTGTTTAAAATTTTAAATTTTTAAACAAAGATTCTAATTTTCTATATATAGATTTTTTTTATTTTTTACTCATATATAGAATCTGAATTTATTTAAAAAATAAACCTAAATTCATTTAGTTTATATGTAATAGTAGAAATAATCTATGTATGTTGATTGTATTACTGTCTAATTAGAATAATTATAACATGAAAAAAAGTTATGATACAAATAGGATAGATATCATATGAAAGGTAAAAAATATAAGATGGAATAGTCTGAAATACTAACTAGTGTGGAACATACCACAAAACCATAAAACAAAAAAAAATATAAATTATTGGGTGAAACATAAGAAAAAAAAAACAAAATTATGTGTGAGATAAAGTATCAACAATGTACAGAGAAATGAACCGAATCTTTGACATTATCTGAAGTATTAATCCAGTAGCGGGTTATTAAATCTTTTGAATAGAATGATGATTAGGTATAAAAATCTATATTACTTTAATCCTCTCTAGCTTATGAATCATATCCCTGCAAATTTAAGAGAAGTCAAAATACGTGGGTCGTTTGATAAGTTTGGTAAATTTATGTAATGTGAGCGTATTATGCAGCACTGTTGGATCGTTTGAAAGAAGAGCTGAAACAAAGACGGCCAATACTGGCGCACAAAAAAGTGCTCTTTCATCAGGAAAACCCGCCGTCCCACAAATCGACGGTCGCAATCGAAAAATTGTACGAATTAGGCTTTGAATTGATTCATTATCCACCTTATTCGCCGGATTTGACCTCGTGCGAATTCCTCTTCTCCATAGACTTGAAAATTGGGAAGAAATTCTCGTCGAAGGAGGATGTTATCACCACCGTCAATGCGCATTTTACAGACTTGCCAGACCAAGTGTAAAACCCTGAATGGATACTATGTTGAGAAATAAAATTGATTTCCAAAAAACGGTTTTTAACTTGTTTTTTATCATACTTATCAAACGACCTGCATATATATATTGCAAAATTGTATAAATCAGGCTTCGAATTGATTCCCCACTCCCCATATTCTCTAGACTTGGCCCCGTGTGACTTCTTTCTTTTCCAAAACTTCGGTGGGAAGACATTCTTGTCGAATGAGGATGTCACCAAAGCGTATTTTATAGATTCGCTGGACCAAGCGTGTTGCCCTCAATGGTGACTATAATAAAATCGAGTTTTTCCCAAAAAAGCGGCTTTTAACTTGCTTTTTTACCATACTTATCAAACGAACGACATAATATGTTTAAATTTAAAACTTCAATTCTTTGTCATTATTTTCAAATTTACAATTTCAATGAGAACGATTTTTTTTTAAATCGGAGTAAAAACAATTGTAGTCAGATAGATTACAGTATGTTGTAAATAGAACTATTTTTTTCCGAAATATTTTCTGTATAGAATATATATATATATATATATATATCTTCATTATATAAACGTTTTAAAACAAAAAAAGTACCGCAATTGTATTCTGACGAAAATTTATTCGACCGCAAGTACAAATAAAAACAACATTTACTAGTACTTGCCCCAGAATGTCTGGTACATGTGCTTGAAATTCCTCTCAGTTTTATTACAAAGCAAATAAAATGAAGTTTCCTCATCTAATCCGTCACGGATTACGCCGAACAAAGATAAGCCATAAAATTCTTTATTTGTTTAGAGAGGGTAACCGGCAAATCTTTTAAAATAATTAAACCGAAATTAAAACTGTTTTTGGTGGTGAGCGCCGATATAACTGGCATATACTTGGGATTAAAAAAATCACCGATTGCCTCTCTCATAATTATTCTTCTAAATCTGGAAAACATTACGATAAAAGAACAGATGAATGTGTTTCATTAAATGTTTTTACAAGAATTATAGTTTAAATGAAAAGAATGCTTGTGGGTTTCAGTGCGTTGCCAAAATGTAGATTGATCGCGTGGATTTATTTTCGTCGCGAAATTATGTATGTTAAACTATGGCAAACGAATAGTATAGGGACTAATAGAAGGATTTTTTAATATTTAAATGGACGATAATGAATAAAATTGACATATAGAAAAAAATAAAGAAAGAATCGCTGAGAAGATTTTTTTTAATTGATCTATCAAAAAAACTTCTATAGATTTGTTGATTGAAAGTAATGTTAAAAAGAACTAAAAGCGATATAGAAAATTCAATTACATTCAGTCAATCTCTAGCAATGATATTGAAACTGTCGAAATCAAATAAATAATAGATATATATTTTCTCAGAAATGTCACATGGCCAAATGTAATATTTACTGTCGAATACAGTAATTCGTAACGAAAAATCCTATTTTGACGGATTATTAATCATTGGACTTATAGTTTTATTTATTTTTCATATCAGATCGACCAAGTCATAAATATAATTATTTGATTAAAGATTTTTCTCACGATATACTTCATTACAGATAATAACAATTATACACATATTATATATATATATATATATATATATATATTTTTGCTGATAATTCCCAAAAATTAAATTTATTTGTTTTATTAATTAAATTTATTTGTTGTCTAGTAAAACGTGGTTTTCACTAAGTGATAGAACATTTATTGCGGCTTCACGACGGCTCCATATTTTGTATTTGAACCAGAGATACTTTTGAGTTCCTACAACAGAATATTTTTACTGATCTGTTATAAAATGTTATATTATCTGTATTAAACGACTGTTCAAGCCGATTTTCCAACCCCTTCTCGAATACTATCTTGTACTTTTGTACTATTAGCTGCTAGCACATTAACAACATTAATATTAACTTTATTTTCAAAACACAAAAACATCTTCAAATTCGATTATTTTAAATTTAACTACGAATTGGTCTTAAAATTGATCAAGTGACAAAGTTCTATTCGACAAAAATTAAACAAAAAAATATATTTCTACATGTCTATCTATATGCAAAAAAATATTCAGTAAAATTTCAAAAAATGTCTTTAAATTCGATTATTTTAAATTTAACTACGAATTAGTCTTAAACTGTTCAAGTGACAAAGTTCTATTCGACAAAAATTAAACAAAAAAATATATTTCTACATGTCTATCTAAATGTAAAAAAATAATTAGTAAAACTTCAAAAAATGGACAATTTTTTTTAAAGAAACGTGTAGAGATTTTATATTAAATTGTTATTAATGATAATACCCGAAGTTACACGAAATTTTCACAAAAAAATATGATATTGGTATCATAACAACTACAATTAAATGTGCAAATTTATAAAACAACTACGTTGCAATATATCTGCGAGAATGATTAGACATACTAATATATATATATATGTTATTGCGAGCGTGACGATTAAGAGGCAAAGCCCCTGGTAATATGAAAATAATTCCATCGTAAAATTTCCATAAAACATTTTTTTTATTTTTCGTGTAGACCGCCCCTCGCAACGCCGCTCCCCCGCTACATTCTACAAGTAGCACGTTAACTATTTCCATTCCCGATGTTTCACGAATCATTACCGATTTTAATCAGAGTGATAAGTCGATAGGCGGAGTAGGAGGAAGAGCCCGCTGGTCTTGTAAATCTCAAATTAAATGTAAAATAAACCAACTCAACTAAATTCTTCTTTTGATGCTTCTGACATATTACTGCACTAAACTCTAAATAAATGAGTACACGGCTGCATTCATATATTTAGCAGCAGTTGTCAAGACTAAATATTTAAAAGGTTGGCTACGGGGAACTCCGCAATCAACTGATTTCTTGAAAACAACCTTAAAATATATTAATTAAAATATTGTATTATTTGATGATCAAACAAGAAACAATACTAAGTCTTGCTGCATACACATGTGAAAATATGTAATTATTCTAATTTTTTTATGTATTCTTATATAAGATAATTGTCAGTAAATTAAATAAATTTTATATCTATTACTACTTCTGAGAGACTTTTCGATTATTATTATTATCATATATATATATATATATATATATATATATATATATATATATATATATATATATATATATATATAACTACATTCGTTTCTTTACAAAATGTACAAGTGAAAAAATCATCCATCACAAAATAAAGATATAAAAAACGCAGCGTCGATGTCAATGAACGTATGAGCCTCAGCTAACCGGGAATTTCTTTGAGCGTCTGAAGTGTGACGTGAGATTCCGTGGTCTATTAATACTCCGCGACGCGCCGGCGTCCATTAAATTATGTTTCTGCATAGATTTCAGTGTCTGGTGTAAAGCAATCTCTTCTTTTGCATTCGATGGGGGTACCTACAGGATATCCGTTCGTCGAGTACTCGAACTAGTCAGCCATATATTATTTTTATATGAGGCGGTGTTAGAAAATCAGTACGATACATGAAATTGTTTTCTTCTACGACACATGAAATTGTTTTAGTTCTTGTTATGATATTTTTAGCTTACTATTAAGAGGGTACGATGAAAAGTTCCGAGATTCACATACAGATGACGCCACTATGCACGATATTTTGATGGCGTTGCATGATTTCATTCTTCATATGTTTATGTTCGGAGGTTCAAGTCAATCAATTGTTTGGTGTTGGTTTGACATCCCGCCAAATTAAACGCTTCAAGCATCGTTTTTACAAATGGAAAAAGTGGAAATTCGTGCCACGAAGGTTTAAGTGCAACCGATATAAAAAAGGAGATAGATTCAACGTCGAGGGACTCCTTTTCGTCGAATACAATGATTAAGCGCTGAGTTGCTGAACATAAAATAGGCCTGGCGAGCACTGGTGATGAACCACGCAATGGACGTCCCATTGAAGTGACTATGCCAGAAATGATTGAAAAAATCAACAAAAGCGTTTTGTCAGACTGCAGAGTGAAAGTAGAGAGAGATACCAAAGACTTTTAGCATATCAATGGGACGTGAGCGCAATATCTTGTACGAACATTTTGGTATGACAAAACTGTACGCTCGATGGGCGCCGCGTTTGTTCAAACCTGACCGAAAACAATGTGAAAAGGATGTTTCAACCGAATTTTTGCGTCGATACATAACCGTTGATGATACTTGAGTCCATTACTACACTTCTGAGACCGAAGAACAGTCGAAATAATGGACGGCGAAAGGCGAACCAATTCCAAAGGAGGCAAAGACAATTCTATCGGTTGGTAAGGTTATGGCGACTGTTTTTTGGTACACACGTGGAATACTCTTCGTTAATTACCTTGCAAAGGGAAAAATAATTAATAGTGAGTATTATACAAAGTTATTGCTGCATCTGAACGATGAAATCAAGAAGAAACGCCCACAATTGTCGAAAAAGAAAGTGCTTTTTCATCATGACAATGCACCAGCCCACACAACCGTTGTTGCGATGGCTAAAATCAATGAATTAAAGCTTGAATTGCTTTCCCGCCCACCATACTAGCCAGATATAATCGCAAGCGATTTCTATCTCTGCCCTAACCTTAAAAAATGGCACGGTGGAAAACGATTTGCGAACAAAAATGAAGTCAGCGACGCTGTGTAAATGGCTATTTTGAGAACCTTGACAAATCGGCCTGTCAGTCTGACAAAACCGCTCTAGAACATCGTTGGGAAAAGTGTATCGAGCTAAATGGAAATTATCTGCACTTGATTGGAATCGTGATCGAAATGCGTCTAAACAACAATCAGTAAGCGATTTTTAAACATTTCTGATTGAGAAAAAGTTTAATAACTGATTTAATAATGATTTTTTCAATTATTTTTATGTTAAATAGTTGTATTTTCTCTTTCATTTCATTGACATGCACTTCTATTGAAAAATATATCAAGTGTAGTAAATTTAATGTACATATCTAAAACACATCCATCTTGTAAAATACATAAATCTGTCTAACCTACATTAAGGTTTATAATATATAATAGAAATGAAAAAAAAATTTCTGTTAATTTTGCTTTCTAAACAAATATACCCATTTTCGGACCTCTTTGTAGAAGATTGTCTGTATATGTCCTATGTATGTGTGTGTATATATATATATATATATATTAGTAACCAAAAAGTTCTGTCGTTTTTAATGAAGGTCATAAACCGCAATTAATTTTCTACGAACCTAATATTTGAATTAATAATATAATCAAGAGTTTTGACAAAATATAGACCCAGTTTCTTTATAGAAATAGTTAGTTATCAATATCAATCATTATGATAGTTAGTCATCCAACGATTTTAGACCATATAAAAGAGCTAAGAAAATTAAAAAGCTCGACAAATGGATACTCTGTATGTGTGTAAACCGCAATTATTTTTCTACCAACATCATATAATTAATAACTATAGAAAAGTAAATGGAAGAAAGTCAATAAGAGTTGAAAATAATATTATACTCTCTTTAAAGTCTTAATAATATTTTGGTTAATATATTATTTAATAATAGAAGTAAGAACATTGTATTAAATTAGAAAAAAATATTAATGTTTACTTTATTAATATCACATTAAAGAATTGTATATTGTTTATACATTTATATATATATATATATATATATATATATATATGAGTGTGTGTGTGCATGTTTGTAATGACTAAGAGAATATTAAATGAATGTAATACTTTTTATTTGTCTAACCGTGAAAGGAGCATATGTCCCGTGTCTTTTGATTATAATAAACTGTTAAATATTTCAAAAGCACATCGTTCCTTTCACGTTCGTAGCTTTAATTCGACATCACATATAAGTGAAATCATAATTACAAGAAATCCTTATTCAAACAAACATAAAACCAAAGTAAATACTCGAACTTGATTATATTATATTCCGCTTAAAATCATATTCGTTTCGACTGTATAATTCATCATTTACATTGTTTGAAGACGGATGATGTTCTAGTAAGCCTCCCGCACGATTCCGGATTGGATACATGAAACAAATCAACTATTTAACTCAAACACTGGAATACGTGTCCGCGGAGAAAGTGAAATATATTAAATTTAATTAGTTTCTTAAAAGGTTACTCGTTTCAGCGAAATAGTTATGAAACATTTAACGCGTTTTACTCTTTTGCGAAATTGAGATTTCGTTTATTAAAATTACCCTACTTTTTAATATATATATTGTGAACGTCGATTTACATTTATAAATATGTTTTTCATTTAATGTGTAATAAATCATCGTAATGATGGGTTTCGGTTAGTTTCAAATGTAACATTGTGTCGAGCAGTGAAAGTTCATGATAATTACTCTGAAATAATGCCATATAAATATCTGTTTTCAATTAATATGTTAGGTAACCAGGAAAGTTCTGTCGCTGTTATAACGTATTCCAAGAATTGTTTACACTTGTTATCGGATAAAATGCCAAGAATTATTTATCAGTAATATTAGCATGCGTTTTAAATGAATCTCGTATTAATACTTCAGTATTAATATTATTAATTTCAAAACGCTACTTAAATTCACAAGAGTCAAACCTAAAAACTCCTTCACGAGGAATGCCGTGCTCTTTGTACACCGAATCACCAATTATATACGAGAAACTGTAACGATCTCACTTGTAATGGACGTCACGTACGCGACTATATTATCCGTAAATTTTTGATAATGAAATTGTCCGTAGTTATTACCATATTCGTTTTTATTGACTTTTCACGCCCGATATTCGTTTTTCGGAGGAGAAAAAAACCTCTTATCGAATCGCGAATATGAACAATTTTGTTCATTGTAAGGTTATAATTTGATTTCAACAAATTTATAATTTAATAATATTCACAATAAACGGGCGAATTTTATTCTGTTTCGGAAATAGTCGGCCTCAACCTTAATTCGTATCACTCTTCTGCACTGTTTGATTTTTCAACTGAATTTCAAACTTTCATCTGATATATATATATATATATATATACATATATATATATTCAATGTTGATAATATTTTTCAACAAGATGCAAAGACTTTGATTTACTTTGATTTTATTGATTTTAAAATTCAATATTTTTCATTTTGAATTATTTCAAAAATAAATGTCCACGCTATTAGATTGGTAGAAAAATAATTGCTGTTTATGACCTTAAAATTCATATACATTTATAGCTTTTTTGATTTCTCCTAGCTGTTTTAAGTAGTCCAGAACTGTTGGATGACTAACGCTTAACTTTTGTCCAAGCTCTCGAACTGTTGTGCGTAGTTCCGATTCAACTAACATCTTCAGTCGATCGTTATGAACTGAAGAAGGACGCCAGCGACCTCCTTCATCTTCAAGACTCTCGTTCCTAGCACGAAATTTTTGGAACAACCATTGCACCGCACGTTCCTTAACAACATGGACAAACTTCATCAGAACAAGCTTTAAATAATCTCTTCCTGCCTGTCATCCGTCGCTGCCTTCTCCTCGTATCCACTTAGTACGCCACTGACTCGCATTATATAATCACAAAGTTAAATATGATCGACTCTCTTCAAACTGTACAAGAATATTTCTTTTATTTTTAGACACGTGTCTGCTTAATTTTTAAATAAATACAGAATGAATAATTTATACGCTATGTTTATATATAAGTATAAAAATTAAATAAATAAATAAATAAAAAAGCAACAGCTCATAAATAATTAACTTGTTCACTGTTCTAATGCCTGATGAAAATAAACGAGCCGTATCTCTTAACGACCGCGCACGCTATTTAAAGTATATTAAATAATTTTCACAACTAATAAAACCACCTTGATGGATGAATAATAACCGTAAACTTTCGACATTCATTCATTTATTGACATTTCTAGACTTGCCTAACGAGCCCATCCTGCCCGAAACATAGTTTTTTTTATATATGCGCGCTGCCATTTCGTGCAGGATCATTTTTTACTTTCAATATCGACAGAGGTCAGCATAGACACTGTCATCACTCACGTGTGACCCGCAGTGACATCTAGCCGCGTTCGCCGCAAATACCGCGTCCGAACGAGCCGTTAGGCGCCCGAAAAAAATTATAAATCTACAGTTAAGCTCATCCGATAACAAATGGATAAATGATGGACCCCGTTTGGTGGACGCGGCTGACCTTTATTTATTATATTTATTTATATATGTGTGTTTTTTTTCTCTCGCTCGTCTTTCTTATAGTAAACTCTATTTGGCAACCGCCGAATAGTGGACAGATGAAGCATTGATTGAAACATTGTTATATGAATTTATATTTGACAGATGAAATTAATATCGTTACGTAAATATTACCATAAACGTTTACTGTGTGCTTGTTGCCACCGTGATTTATTTCCACGAAATTTATGTATTTATTTAACGATTGTCGAATTCTAAATGTTCTGTGATATTTTGTCACAGATTCCATTACGGAAATCATTATGACGGTTCTATTTTCAATACCTTTTTTAAATTTATTTTTATAACAAAAAAAATATATTTTTATAACAAAAAAATAAAGCATAACTAAAATAAGTTGAAAATTTATAACTATTCAATTTTTATTACAAAAAACTAAAGCATAACTCAATTAAGTTAATACTTATCACTATTCAACTTTTACACAAAAAATTAAAGCATAATTAAAAGAAGTTAAAATATATAACATTTCAATTATATATTCTTATTGTATATTATATATTTCTGCAAGATAAGACTTACTATTAATTTTTTCGAATAACTCCTCTCATACATTTAAATATTCATTCATGTTTCAATGCGTTCTCTAAATAAAAAATGTTTTTTTTTATTCAAATTCAACTGACTGATAACAAGTTAATGAATTTCTAGTTATCTTATTAGAATCGTTACGACCACACTTTAATTTTTGTTCTCTGCGTGCGGTTTTGATTTGATTGTAGTATTTAAGAATTAGAATAGAATAAAAATGAGTATTACTCACAGAAGCTAAAACGATAAAAATTAATGACTTTCTGTTAACAAATCGGTTTTCAAAAATATACTGATAATTTTTATGAAGAAATAAATAAATAGTAGTTTTTAGTTCAGTCAAAAACTGACACACACACACACATATATATATATATATATATATATATATATATATATATATATATATATATATATATATATATATATAACAGATTTAGTTCTAAAACTATTGTTTATAACGGGAAATTGATTTTTAATTATTATCTTATATTTCTTAAACTATATCATATGTTTTTTTTACTTATAATCAATTATATTATATTTATATTCAATTATAACTTATATTTATTAAAATAAATATAATTTTATTCGATTAAGCCGGGAAATTATCAAAAACTGAATTGTTCTTCAAGGCATTACTGCAACCAAACATACACCACTTTAAAGAAAGTTCAGTTCATAAGTGAAAAAATTATTATGATTAAATCGAATATTTCTGGTAATTAATAGAAAATATTTTTATGAGATTACAATTTAAAATGTATGTATAATACATATATATATATATATATATACATACTTATATATGAATTATGCGAATTTATTAAAGTATAATGAAAAAAATATATTGGCGTGCAAAGATCAAGCGATGTCTAATTTTTCATATCTTAAAAAACATGACGTATTGCTTAGAATTACATCGACAGTACTAATACGTGTTTTCTTATCTTTCTATCAATAAATTGTATATAAGTTTCGAAGCATCTCGACCTCTTGTTTAACACTGAAGAATTTCCATTCATATCGATAAGAACGCCGATTATTATAAGTAATAAATTAATGAGGCCTATTATGAAAATTAAAACTGTCTACTTGGCTCTGTTAAAATTCACGACGATTACGTCACGCAATCACAATTTTGGAAACAGTTCAACGTTTCAGGTTGTATAATAGTACTCATACATTTTGATCAAAAAGAAAATATATTAATAAAATCTTGAATCTTTCATGAAAGATTAAATATTTATAATGGGCGAGTAAACTAATTATATGGAATTAATAATGAATTATTCAATAAGTGTAATAAGAGAACTGAGTTTATACATCTCACTGAACTGAGACAATTTTATATTAGGTTGGTAGGAAAAGAATTGCTGTTTTTGTTTTCTAAATTCTAACTTTAATTTTTTTCAATGAGAGAGTCATTGCATCGTGTCCATGTTAATATCATTGTAAAGTGCATTTTTCGGTCTGTACTTTGGTAACATAGTCTTTGATTTTATTATTAATTTTGCTTCAAACTGAGCTATTGAATTAAAGATGGAAAGGACGCTAATATGAGCATTTTCTTGTATGAGTGCAAAACGGGTGGTAAAGCAGCAGAATCTGCTCATTAATTAAACAATGCTTTTCGTGTATGTACTGTTAATGAAGGTACGGTGCAATGGTAGTTCCAAAAAATTCGTACTGGGGACGAAAGCCTTGTAGATGAAGAAGGTAGCAGGCGTCTTTCTTCAGTTCATAACGAACAACTGAACTTGTTAATTGAATCAGAACCACGCACAACAATTCGAGAGCTTGCACAAAAGTTAAGCGTTAGTCATCCAACAGTTCTGGACCAATGGAAAAATGTATATGAATTTGAAGGTCATAAACCGCAATTTTTTTCTGCCCTGCATCACACTGTTATAAATAAAAATATAACTCACCTTCATTAGATGTAATTAAATATCTTTGTTTACCGTAAAAAAGGCGTTCCATTACATCAAATCAATTACATCTGAATAAATATCAGCGGAGTGTTAATAAATCAAAGGGGAGCACAATTAGTTAGGGTCCACACGCAGTTTTCACATTTTTCATTGACATTTTTTTTTCAATAACACAAGGTATTTAATACGTTTGTTCATATGTGTACTTTTATTACACATACTTGTTTGGAATTACAACGGAATCTCATATCCAGCACCTTTTTCGAATAACTGTGAAATGTGGATGAAAAAATATGACATCAACTGTATTTATCGTCCATGTAATAATAATAAAACAGGAAAAAAACTTTATCGTTGTGCTATGTTAAGAAAGGTATAAAACTTTCTACATAATGCAGAAAATGTTATCAAACTGTATATAAAATCATTCAACCAGAACTGTGAAGAGTTTATATCGAAACAAAACATCCTTTCACTGAACAAACAAATCGATACAAATTGCATACAAAATTCTATATACATACATACATGTGTATATATATATATATGTATGTATGTACATATATGTTTTCTATTTATATTAATTAACAATATCAATTAAGTAATTTATAATTTATTATACTCGCTAACGGGAAAAGGGATTATTTTACAAAATATGTTCATTACATTTAATATATTCATCTAAAACTAATTAATTATTCGCCGTATATTATTTCTGCATATTGCTTCATATTTATAGATAAAAAATTGGAACGCTATAAAAGATAATAGTTTTTTTTAAATAATATCGTCTATTTTCTTTATATTGCCATGAACGATTGTAGATAATAAAAATGGTGAGTAAACACCTAAATGAAAATCGTTGAAAATTCATAGGAAAAAATCATATTACTATCAAAAAAAAAATAATCAAATTATTCTCTATTCAAGGTTAAGTACAATATGTTCATTAATTTTAACATGATAATTTAAAAAAAATTTGATTGAATATTTAAAAAAAATAAATACTAAACATTTATTTTTTAAAACGCGCACATATATATATATATAGGGTGATTCAATATAGGATTCCACATGAAAGAATTAAAAAATCTCCAAAATTAAAATAATCATATATTTTCTTCATTTTTGAGATTTTTTTAATACTTTCTTGTGAAAGACTAAATTGAATCATCTATCTCTCTCTCTCTATATATATATATACATATACAGATATATATATATATATATATATGCATATATATATATATATATATACACTTGTTTTTTTCAAATTTAAATCTATATTTCTTATCGATCTATTTCCATATTTGTAATATTCGAATTTATTTACTAATTAATGTTACAAAATTTCATAAAAACTTGTTAACATGTTAGATCGATATCATTTAAAAAATATATACTAAAAACAAGTTTTGAAAAGATCTTGAATCAAGTCATTTTCAGAAACGTATGTGATTTTATAAAATCGAAATATAAAATTCTGAAACAAATGATATAACAACATTTCAGTCCTAGAATAACACGTTAATATTTTTTTTTTGTGAAAGTAGAATTTAACCTTAAACCTGAATAACATCAATCGATTATCTTTCAGCCTTGTACAATATTTATCTTACGAAAATATTGCTGATTTTCGACATTCCGAAATATTTCTCTTATTTTTATAGTATCACATTACTAAATATGACTACATAACATATAGATATTTTATTATTTTGTAATCTAAGATTGAAATAATTTGTGTTTCGTAGTGAATAAATATACACATTTTTAAATATGTAAGCTAACGCTTTTATCGAATACACAATTTCTGTTTTACAATATTCTCTGAATTATTATGTTAAGCAACAAGTTAATCGTATATTTTCACTTATATGGTCAAAATTGTTCTATCACGATTTAACAAGAACTATTTCAGCATTTATTTAAACGTTTAGCTATTAAGACGTGTCTATAAAATTCATAAAAGACCATTTTCAACTGTTTAAAGTTTCTCTTTCGTCAAACAGTAATTTAAAAATATTTCTATATAAAAGTCAGTTAAAGTTCATAACGGATTGTTTATATCAACTGCCTTATATTATAAATTCGTAGCCAATGTGGACAGTAGTAGACATTTATAGAGTTGACCCTTAAGGAGAAAAGTAAAAAAATAATTTTTTTTTTCTTTAAAAAATGAAGTTGACAAGTTTGGTAAATTTATGGTGGCGCCACTATTCATTTAGTAACTTCACGGCTAACAAATGTCGATTTTTAAACTAGAAAACTAGAATAGGCGAAATTTCAGCCAAAAACGACTCATTGTCCACGTTCTACAGATCTTTGAAGCGAGCATTGTAGTAGTTGTTGCAAAAATGAGCAGGCTTTTTGCATCGATTCGTCTTAGTGAATGAAGCATGGATCTATCACATCTGAGTCAAAACAGCAATTAAAGCAATGGAAAACGGCTGGTGAAAGTGCGCCGAAGAAGGCGAAGACCGTTTTATCGACTGGGAAGGTGATGACTACTGTTTTTTTTAGGATTCTCAAGGAATTATCCTGATCGACTACTTAAAGAAAGGAAAACCGATAACACACGCCTATTATACAACATCATTGGATCGTTTGAAAGATGAGCTAAAGCGAAAACGGCCAAGATTGGCACACAAAAAAGTACTTTTTCACCAGTACAACGCGCCGTCCCACAAATCGACCATTTCAATGGTAAAATTGCACGAATTAGCCTTCGAATCAATTCCTCATCCACCATACTCTCCGGACCTGGTCCCGTGCGACTTCTTTCTCCTCCGAAACTTGAAAATTTGGCTCGGTGGGAAGAAATTCTTATCGGATGAGGATATCATCCCTGCCGTCAATGTGTATTTTGCATACTCGCTTGTCCAAGTGTACTAGTCGACAATGAAGACTATTTTGAGAAATAAAACCGTTTTTTTTCCAAAAATCGGCGTTTAACTTGCTTTTTTATCATACTTATCAAACGACCCTCGCAAACCGTTAAGTTTAAATGCGTTCATCGTGCACATCTTTGTAAATCAGTGTTAAATTTATAATGAGTCGTGAGTGAGCACGATTGGTCACATTTTTCAAAATGCACGATTGTGATTACTCAAGTCAGTATTTATAATCTTATCCATAGTGTTTGTTTTCAGATAACTAATCAATTCAATAATGGATTGTTTATGTGTCGATCGCGTCAGATCGTTCACTTGTTGTTATAATCGATCCAGTTCCAAAACTAAACGGATCCGATTCGAATTTAACTAAGAACGGTTTAATTAAGAATGGTTACTGGAACGTTCTGTTCCGGTAGCCATTGTAAACGGAGAAATACAACTTCGAAGCATTAAAATGTAATCGTGGTCACCTGCAAGTAAATTAAACTACTATCATGGTCAAGTGGCTGCACTGAAATCATTTCGAGACCAATATTAGCTTGTCAACATCAACTATAAAAGATTTTAATTCAAACATCAATTAAACATACTGAATTACTTTTATAGTTAATTAAATTTTACTTACGCCTCGATGAACTGACCTTAATAATTCAATCCGTGCAATCGACAGGCAATTAAAATTATTTATACATTATTAAAAATATTGACAAATGGATAGATACGTTGATGGTTATCGAAGCTGGCAACCGAAGAGATTTCATAACGCGAGACAAAGACTCGTGCACGGTGCACGATCGTCACCTCTCTGTCTGCGTCGCTCTCTCTTCAACAAATTAATAATTAAGTACTGAGCGGTTATGCGAGAAGTTATTGGTTTTTATTTGGTAATAAATATTTGTTTGAATATTATACGCGAATAATTGGTGTCAACGAAAAATCAAATGATTGATGAAATGTTGAAAAACACACGCGATATCTTGATGTACAATAATTGAAAGTAATAGGTTGTCGACCTACATTATAAATATAATTGTGTCGGTATTTAATTATTTCACTGTTTGTTTTTGTTATTATTATTATTGTTGTTGTTGTTGCTAATCCGCGAGGAGATTTTTCATAATCGATTCAATGTACTTATTTCGTTTGTAATTATAAAATATGTTACGGTGTACTACAATTTGTAGAAGACATTTATAAATGTGAACGAGTATTCAAACGCTGATCTTCATAATTTAATATTACATTTCATGTTAATTCAAAAATATTATCAGGTCATCACATAAATAATGTCAAATTCTTGCACTCACTTATAAGGTGCGACAACAAAATACATTCTAAATTTTAATTAACAATATAATGCGCACCAATGTAGATAATAAACTTACAATGAGTATATTTTAACAAATAAAAATGGAAACTGAATATGAAACGGCCTCCTGATACTTATACTGGGTTCGAACAAAAGTTCTTAGCGTTTCGCCAATAAATGTCATTAATTGCGGTTCAGGGTACAGCTTGATTATATGGAATGAGACTCCATATGTGTTATTTTGACAGGTGGTATTTCAGCGTTTCCTTCTCTGATATTTTTGTGCAATTTTGTGAATTTTATCCCTTTGCACTCGAGAGGTGACTCAATCACCGCGGCGTTTCATGCGGCGACTCGAATCGTCAGTGAGAGACGCCGGTCTTCTAACATAAACAAAGACTGGCGCCTCTCACTCACCGAGTTGCCGCATGAAACGCTGTGGTGACTAAGTTACCTCTCGAATGCAAAGGGTTAAGTCTGTTAAATTTAAAATTGAAAATAGAGGAATATAAGATGCATTTTCGTCATTTGATGCATTATTTTTTATTTTCTGGGAGGAAAAAGCTCCACAAAGACAATAAAAAAGATATCCTCCGTTTATGGAGAAGGTGCCATAGATGAAAGTACTGTTCGAAAGTGGTTCGCTAGGTTCAAAGTTGGAAAATTCGACCTAGAGGATCGAAAGTTTTCCGGTAGACCTGTAGTTGTTGACAATGATAAAATTGCAACTCTTTATGAAAATAATCAACGGGACATCGCAGAGATACTGCAGGTGTCACATATGAGTATTGTGAGACATTTGGAGACACTTGGACATGTGGACCGATATGATGTCTGGGTGCCTCATTATTTAACTAAAAGAAATTTAATGAATTTCCATCAGTGATTCGCTCCTTAAAAGAAACCGAAACGGCCCTTTTCTGAAACGATTAATCATGGGCGATGAAAAAAAAATCGTTTGTAATAATGTGGATCGAAAAAGGTTTTAGAGAAAACGAAATGAACCTCCGTAAGTCACTCCAAAATCGGGCCTTCATCCGAAAAAAGTGTTGTTGTGTATCTGGTGGGGTTGGAAAGGTGCTGTGTATTATGAGCTTCTCCCAAATAATCAGACAATAAATTCTGAGAAGTATTGTGCTCAGTTGGACGAATTAAAGGCGGTAATCGATCAAAAGTGTCCAGAATTGGTCAATCGGAAGAGTATCGTTTTCTATCAAGACAACGTTAAAATTCCCGTTCCTTTGCAGGCCCGATAGAAATTGTTGCAGTTTGGCTGAGACTTCCTATTTCACCGTCCATTTTTACCTGAACTTGCACCTTCGGATTACCATTTGTTTCGGTCCCTACAGAATTCCTTTAATGGAAAAAGCACCACTTCTTTGGAAGCTCACAGAAACCACCTGGATCAATTCATCGCCCGAAAAGATACCAAATTCTTTGAAGATGGAAATAAAACAAGATGGTGAAAGGTGGTGGTTCAAAATAGTACATATGCATTAGAATAAATATATGTACAAATAAGTAAAACGCTCCCTTTGAATTTCACCTAAAAATCGCTATGAAATTTTGTCGCAACCCAATACTTAGACGAATTTAGAAAAATAAAAAAATATCGAACTGCCTAAAAATAAATGTGTTTCAAATTACAAAAAAATTAGAGAAGAAAGAACAAGAGCACTATGTACGTGTGTGCACGTACGTGCAAGTATAAAATATCTTGCGATTTCCACCCAGCACTGCCGCATCTGTCACTAGGACTAGTTCGAGCTTTGAAAACAAACATACAACGTTTATGTTTGTATTTACGATAACGACGAAAAGGGGATGTAACGGGGCTACAAATTCCTTTAATAATTCATACGATGTATGATATCAATGCTATGTTTTCCGTTCAGATTCAATGATCATTGAATTATATTCTGTTCTCCACATTCGTTTTCATATAAACACAACAAAAAAAGGCTAAATATATATTCATTGTACAACGTATTAAAAAAGGTTCTGAATTCACAACTACAGTACAATTTTAATATAGTCTCTATCTCCAAATAAATATATATATATATATATATATATATATATATATATATATATATATATATATATATACATATATATATACACAATTAGGATTTAATTATAAATGCAAATTAAATATATTGTCAGTAGATATAAACATCAGTACTTTTTCTAACATAATTAGTTATGCTAATTACTTTTCATATAGATTTGTATTTAAACGTTTAGTTATCGAAAACATATCTGTTGATATAAGCGAAATGTGTGACGTAATGGAAACACGTTAGACAGGAATTAACGTCATTTGTTAAATGTTTTAACTAGTTTGTTTTTTTCATTAAGGAAAAACGTTTATTTTTATAAACGTAAATAGTACGAGACGGCCATAACAGGAAATCATGCATGCATAAACATAACAAGAATATAAAATAAAATTAAATATGATTTGCAAATTGTTTCCATTTTTTTTCCTGTAACTACAACTGATTCAATGAATAATGCGAATTTTTAGACATTCTAGTCTAATTATTTGCTTTTTTTTTACTTAGTTGCATTATTTGAAACAAATTTAATGAGTTTAGTTTTTTTTTTGTTTACTTGTATTAAATATTGTACTATTTTCATTATACTGAAGTGTTTGCCAAGAAAACACCATTTTTTGGAGAAAATTCTTTTTTATTTTTCAAAGTAATCTCCTTTTAGCTCGATGTACTTAATACAACGTATTTCCAATTTTTTATCGAAAAAGTGGCATTTATTTTAGTCTTGTTTCCAAGTAAACTCCTGCCACCGAATTGATGGATCCTAAGCAGATGTATTATTATTGTATCATTTCAAGTTTTGATAATAATAAATATTATCATCACATTTAGCATGAAATTAAATTTCGTTAATAAAAATGACATTCAAAAAAAAAACGACACGTACGTTTCAAATAAATGAAAATATTTTAGTGTAAGTCAAAATAAACTGTTCCGACTATCAACCGATATTGAAATAAATGCTGTTAAAAAAAGTATAAGAAAAAGTCGTTATTTTGTTGATATTTCCAATTTATAGAAAACCGATATTGTCAGATATATAAAAAAAGTTAACATGGTTGTATTAAGTTCAAGGTGGGTCGTAAATTATTCTGTGAACGTTATGAGCAAAAACCGTTTGATTTACAGTTCATTGACAATTGCTGGTACAAAATTGCTCAATTAAAATCTAAAATAGAAATGTCAAACGTATAAGAGATAAGTAAATTCAAATTCACATCGTAAATAAATAATAAAAGAAAAATAAAATCCAAAAAAGTCAGGTTCGCAGTCGAACAGTGATTTATTGGAGGAAAAAAAAACGTCATGTCAAATTTAATTAATATATCTTCACATTAACACCTATATAGTATTACAGACATAATTCATGTGCTTGAGAACAACGTCGAAAATTCATTATATCATAAACGTTGACAACTGTTGAAATCAATTCTTCAGTTAATTTCACGCTCGATGGTCTGTACAAAAAAAAAGCACAGTTGTCGACTGTCTGAAGCTACGAATTTGCGGCATACAGTACGAACTGAAGAAGATACACCGATGATCGTTTTATTCCTGGGACATTCGCTATCGCACCGACTGCGCACAAGCGAACCAATCGTAAACGCGACGATATTAAATCATAAACAGTCAGCAGCAAATGTGCCGGACTGTGTCTGTCAATAGCGCGCGAATGTCTTAAAAGTAATGACATTAATTATTTTCGGTCGGATATTACACGAAAGTGGCGTGAATTCGTTGCGTTGTTTATACAATTATTGGAGCATATCACATTTGATCGATGATTACATGAAATTAAATGGACTTTAATAACGTCGTGCCGTATCATTAAAACCCCGTCGAAGCACCTGCTGGACTCTGTGTGATTTTATGCGATTTCGAATATTGCCCTCCAGACACTCGCGTCGTCGGCCAATGCAGAAACACACGGTGTTGCAACGCGAGTACACTTTTGTCCGACAGGTTTCGTAAAAAGATCTCGCCGCGAACGGCTTCATATTTGATATTTCTTATTATTATTATTGATTGTACGTGACTTTACTGCAGTGTTGTGTTTCAGGAATGATTTCTTTTCATTTCGCGCGGACTGAACATTAAATTAAATTGATACAATGGCAACTGATGATCAATAATTCAAAATATGATTGCATTGTTCCCTCTACTAAACTTAATTTAAAACTACAAGTCAAAGTGATTGATAATGATACAGCAAAATGTTTCTATAATAAAAACTTTATTTCCACATATCTACACTATGTCCAAACCACATTGTAATTATTGTGCATTGAAAATTTTAGATTAATTCTTTGCATTTTTTATTCCGTCCTTACCTCTTATTGTATATTCTACTGTTACATATATATATATATATATATGTGTGTGTATATATATATAATGAAATTTATTTAACATAAAAATTAATATGTTTCAACACAATTTAATTTAATATATTTTAGGTGTTCAAATGTCAAATTTACAATACATAAGATATTCAGACCTTAGTTAAAAATACTATACTTATATATTTAGTGGAGAAATCTAAAATAGAAAAAAATATGTAAAGTAGTAAATTCAATATATCCAAGATCCAATATATATATATATATATATATATATATATATATATATATTAGATCAGTGCAAAAGTTTGTACATGATTCACAATAGGTTAAAAAATGGACACTGTGGAGGCCATCAAAAAGAATCTAACCTCCTTTTTTCCGAAAAACCGTGCAGCTTTTACGAACGAGGAGAAAGAAGTAACTTTAAGGAGAAGAAGCCGCACGAGGTCAAGACCGGAGAATATGGTGGATGAGGAATCAATTCGAAGCCTAATTCGTGGAATTTTGTCATTGCGACGGTCGATTTGTCCTGCCATTTGGACGGCGAGTTTTTGATGAAAGACTTTTTGGTGCGCCATTATTGGCCGTTTTTGTTTCATCTCTTCTTTCAAACAGTCCAACAATGTTGTATAATAGGCTTCTATTATCGTTTATTCCTTCGTTAAGTAACCAATCAGGAGGATTCCTTGTAAATCACAGAAAACAGTGACCATCACCTTTCCAGCCGACAAAACGGTCTTCGACTTCTTCGATGCATTTTTACCAGTTATTGTCCACTGCTTTGACTGCTGCTTCGACTCAGGTGTGCAGTGGAAGATCCATGTTTCATCCACAGTGACGAATCGACTCGAAAACGCCAGCTCTTTTTTTTCCATTTTAGCGACAACTACTACAATAATTGCTTCAAACATTTGTAGAACGTGAACAACGCATCGCTTCTGGTTGAAAGTTCACCTATGCTAGTTTAAAAAGTGACACTTGATACCCGTGATGTTACCAAATGAATGCTTTTGCCACATCATAGAATTTTACCAAACTTATCAAACGACCCATATATATATATATATATATATATATATATATATATATATATATATATATATATATATACATACATGTATGTATGGAGTACATCGTGTTGCGTATGTGAGTGAATGAGAATTTGATGTTAAAATTTTATTACACGTTTATAAACGTCTTCACCCCATTTAGCATGTAATTACTTACAAAATATGAGTACTTAAAAGTTTCAACATTTTCTGTTTCGTGTCATCGCTTAAACGTCTATAATTCCATTTCGTCTCGTTCATAAGTGTCGTCCTTTTAATGTTAATTTTACTCAAACGTCATTCCTTGTTTATTTCAATTGACATTTTGATTAAAAACGTTCGATAACATTATACTTCGTTTACTTTCAAGCATTAAAAGTTTTCGTCGCAACATTGTTCCATGTTTAATAATAAACTTAAATAAACTCAGTTATGAATTTATATACACACACAAATATATATATATATATATATATATATATATATATATACACATATAATTTTGTCATAAAATCTATTCTTCATACTCTATATACGACGTTTTTCAATATCTTTCAAATGCTATCAATCCTTTACAAGCGAGTTCATAAAAACCATATTAGTTTCTATTGTATTTATTCAGTGTTTCGACTCACAAACGCATATATGATACGGTGATAAGAAATATTATGTTTCGCTTTATATAAAACGATAATGCATTGTCCACGTTCGTTTGCATAAAGTAAATAAACATACCTGTAAATAATTTCTTTTCGATCAATATTTTATGTGGGTGTTTAATATTTTTTCAATATTTATTTTTTTACTACATCGAAACTGCACTTAACTGATCGATATACTGCGTTTTAAAGCACTTCAAATACGATTGTGCCAAATGTGGCAATTGGACTCGAGAGGGTTAAGAAAAATTAAAAATTTTGATATTTAAAAAATTATGACAAGAAGTTTCACTTCCATTCCCATTTCCACCATTTTTTTTCTAATCTAATGTGAAATACTTAATAAAAAGTAATATTTATCGATACCGATTAAATACATCTAATTATATTTAATGAGTCTTACATAAAATCTAATAAATATACATTTAAAAATTCATAAAAAGTTAGCTGATAAAATGTTAAAGGAATCAATTCATTTTTGAAAGTTTACATTTATTCTAAACTCTCATATATGTATATATATATATATATATATATATATATATATATATATATATATATATAACTTGCTGAAATTTTAATAATAAAATAAATAACATTCACATTGTGTATAAAAAATAAATACATATTATCTCATATGTCATTCATTTACAATATATCTACCTCGGAGGCGTAACTTACTATTAATTAATCACAACATTTTAATTATAACAGAAATGCGAAAGTCATGCGTTGTGTGTAACGAATGGGATAGTACTGTTTTGATAATGATCTATATGCTGCATGTGTGTGTATATGTAAAACTTTTTTCATTTCATTTTACCGTGACTGAATGTACATTGCGTTTATAGTCGCTGTCTTATATAATAACACAACGTCGTCCTACTTAAACAGTTTCAAAACAGAACTCTTTATAAAAAAAGTCTCCGTAATTTAATGTATGTTAAAGAGTTAAAAGTCGACACTATTTGAATTATTAGTACAAAAATTGTGTCACTGTAGATATATGCACTTGAAGAAAACAGATAACGATTTTGTTTCAGTCAATTAGAAAACATCTTTCCAGCCAGGTTCAGTAATTACAAAATTGATTAGTAATTTAAAAATATACAGACATTGATATTTGTAAACTGTTTATGGGGATACAAAATTCAAAAACGTTTTTACAGCTAATCTTAAATTCACAAGAACTGCAAATATTTTTATAAACATTAAATAATAATAGATTTTCCTTTACATTATCGCTTTGGGGATGTTTGCATGACTATTTAACGTGCATAGAATGTGCAACGATCGACAATCAATTAAATGCATACTTATTAAATTTTATCAAATATTTAAAATGTACTTAAATGTATTTAATCAGTAGATATGTCTTTCCATTTAGATTAAAGAAAAAAATTAAGTACTGGTAATTTCATTTATATTAACGATTCGACAATGAGCTTTTCAGTAAGTTCAGTTTATATTTAAATATTATTCTTATAAACAATTATTGATTATCATTTTTTGGATACCAATATTTATTCAATTTTATTTATCATATTTTTTATGTGATTTGTTGAATGACAAGGTACTCATTTATGAAAATAAAAAAGGATATGATTTTTTCACTAATCCTCCAAAGTCTGTTCATTTTTCCCCTGTATATTGTATAAATATTAGATTGTAATACATATTCGTTCTGTTTTCTCCACTTGTTCGTACCATTACCAACTTCACGCACGAAAATATTATCTTACAGTATAAAAGTGACACTTAAGCTGTCACTTTAATAAAATTTTGTTGTGATCGGTGAGCGCTAGCAACTTTTGTAAAAATTTTTGAACGTATCACAAAGTGAAGAACATTTTCATCATATTATGCTTTTTTTACTATCGGGGAGACAGAAACGCGTCGCAGACGTGCGAAAAAAAATTGTGATGTATATAGAGCTGATGCTGTAGATGATTCAACGTGCAGAAAATGTTTCCAGATATTCAGAGGGAGAAATTTTGATGTTAAAGTTGTATTTCGTGCCGAGCGTTCTACAGTCATGACAGACGTTGATAAAATCAAGACCAGTTGTGATAGTGACCACTCTTTGACGATACGTGAGATTGATCAGGCATTAAACATTATTGGTAATACTGTTTCGAGACGTTAAGAAAGCTTGAGATGGTCAAGAAGTTCGATATTTTGATGCCGCATCAATTGCGCGATAAAAATTCAGTGGAGCGAATTTCCGGTTGCGATTCGTTACATAAATGCAATTAAAACGAGTGTTTCCTTCAACAACTCATCGCTGGTAATCGAAAATAGATTAAATACGACAATGTTAGCTGAAAAAGATCATGGTCATCGCGAGTTGAGCCACCACAGACGATCGCAAAGGCTGGATCGCACCTAAAGAAGGTCATGTTATATATATATATATATATATATATATATATATATATATATATATATATATATTTATGGTAGGATTAAAAGAGTACCGTGTACTACAAGCTACTGCCACCAAATCAAACTATTGATTCCACTAAGTACTGTTTACAATTAACCAAAATGAAGAAAGAAATTGACAAGAAGAGGCTAGAGTTGGCCAATAGAAAGGGAATTGTGTTCTACAATAATAACGCTAGAATACATGTTTTTATGGAAACTCGACAAAAATTGTTGCAACTTGGCTGGGATGTTTTAGTGCATTCATCATATATTCCGGATCTTGCACCTTCACGTTATCATGTGTTCAAATAGGTTCCGAAATCTCCCAATGGTGTAAATTTAACAGACTTGAACTTCTGCCAAAACCATTTGAACCAGTTTTTTGCTAACAAGTCCCATAAATTCTTCAAGGGAGGAATCCTTCAGCTACCAGAAAGATTGAAGAGAGCCATCGATCAAAATGGTACATACACAGTTGATCAAACTTATTTCTGAATTTACAAATAAATGATTTTAGAAACACTATAACAACAGGACAAATATATGTAACAACCTCATTTTCTGTGTTCTATAACGTAAAACGACTGAGAATCTCTTATCTATGTAGATAGATGTGAGGTTATAGATAAATTCTTCGAATGATAAATTTTAAAATGATATTTCTTTGGCTGATAATTCATTAAAAGTACAATTTTTCAAACAGTTCCTTGAAAAACAATTCTTCAAAAAATAATTCTAATTTTAAAAAGTTTCATTACACACCCTCTTTGTGCCTATTCGTTATTGCATCTACCTTTATTTGAGTCTACTTAAACTTATATAAATCTGAGTAAAGCAATCAAAATGAATTACTCGCAAATATAAAAAAAATCAGAAGAATATACTTTGAAAAACATGAATTTTCGAAGAATTCAATTCGAATCACCCAATTTCCCAAGTACACAATAATCCGGGATGATCTTAACTCAAGGTATCATAAATAAAGTTTACTTATTTGTTTATTTGTAGAAATAAAAAATTCCAAAATGGAAATATTTAAATACTTTGAATATTTTCACTCGTTGCTTTTTTTAAAAAAATAAACCTCAATCTCTTCTGTCGTTTCCATACATAATCGTTTAATTTTTAACTATATATATTCTGATTTAAAAATTATTTTGAGCGTTTTGTTATTTAAAAGTATTTTATCTCTATTTTTGAAAATTAAAAAAAAATCAAAACAGATTCTAACATGGGAATATAATCTAAGAAAATTTACTTTTAATAACTTGATTTTAAAAGTAATACAGACATTTTTTTCTAATAAATTATATGTGCATTCTTTTATTAACCGCATAAAATAATGATCAAGGTTTTTATCCTAAAATGGATAAATAAATATTAACAAATTCTTATACAATCTTATATGTATATTAAGCATATAAGAAAAAAAAATCATTTATTATTGCACACATATACCTAATGAGTGAAATTTGCATATCCGTGTAACAAATTACTTTATTTCGTGATTATTTATTAATACAATAGCCATTACGGTGATTCGATAAACGATAACACAAATTCCTATCGAGTATATTTGTTCAGTCGATAAGTCAATATCAAAAATCAGCGATTGTTTCGAAACGCGACCTTCTTCATATTAATTGTTCATGCTTAACGCTCTACGATGTAAAAAACATACATTCGTCTTATATTAACCATTATTTTCTCTGTTATTTATGAACGTATTCCCATTATTTATAAATAGTTATGTTTCTAAATATATTCGTGTTCTCATATGAACTTTTATGGTTTGTTGTGTGTGTAATGTATGCGGAACGAATCGAAAAATACAGGAAATATTTGTAAACTTACGGTTTTTCGGCTGTAGTAATTTGTAGATTGTATTCAAAAACCTGAAAAAACATGTAAATGTTATCACTATATACAGATTTATAAATATTCATAATTTTAAACAATAGAGGATTTCAACACTCTCTAAATATATTATTTTCGATCATGAGAAATTAATTCTGTAAACGAATCTTACACACAAGTCCATTCACGCGTATGTAATCTTTTTAGTGCCCCTTTTTTACCGTTTAAATTGAAAAAAGTAGTAAATAAATGTATAACATAATTGTTTAAATATTAGATGAAAGAGTATTCTCTCTCAGGTATTGATCCACAGATTGGTTGGTTTCAATTCAAGTGAATTGTTTATTAAACGATTTTTTCTTTACTTACTTCCCATTTACAAACAAAGCAACGATATTTTATATAAACAAAGTGGGTATTCAGTTAAAGTGCAATTACGTTTAAATCAACACAAATATTCCAGAAATAATATTGGGTGTTGGAATCAATTCGTAGCGTTTTCTTCATGAGAAAAGATCGTTTATTTTAAATGAAATTGAAAAAACATGTCATTCAAAGTATTGTCCATCGTTAGCCACTACTTTTTCCCATCTTTCGGGCAGGAGACGAATACCACGTCGGAAGAACGCCTCGTCTTTAGATGCAATCCACGAATCGACCCATTTTTTTCAATCTTCACAAGAAGTGAGCTTCTGCCCAGACAGGCCATGACTCATCGATCGAAACAAGTGGTAATCAGAAGGAGAAAATTTGGAGAATACGGCGGGTGGGGTAAGACTTCCCATTCGAGCGTTTCCAAGTATGTTTTGACCGGTTTTGCGACGTGCGGACAAGCATTGTCGTGCTGCAAAATCACTCTGTCGTGTCTTTCAAAGTATTCCGGCCGTTTTTCCTTCAATGCGCGGCTCGAACGCATCAATTGTAGTCGGTAGCGATCCCCAATGATGGTTTCATTCGGTTTGAGCAGTAGATCACACCCTTATGCCACTTTTCCGTCGATTTGTCACCGTGGACAAAACATGGATCCACCACTACACACCTGAATCGAAGCAGTAGTAAAAACAGTGGACAACGACTGGTGAAAGTACGCTGAAGAAGGCGATGACCGTTTTGTCGGATGGGAAGGTGATGGTCACTTTTTTTTTAGATTTCCAAGGAAATATCCTGATCGACCACTTAACGAAGGGGAAAACGATAGCAGGATCCTATCATACAACATTATTGGACTGTTTGAAAGAAGAGCTGAAACAAAAACGTCCAAGATAGGGGCACCAAAAAGTATTCTTTCATCGGGATATCGCACCGTCCCGAAAATTGACCGCCGCAATGACAAAAATTCAAGAATTAGGCTTCGAATTGATTCTTCATCCAACCTATTCTCCGGACTTGGCTCCGTGCGACTTCTTCCTCTTCACAAACTTAAAGATTTGGCTCGGTGGGAAGAAATTCACGTCGAATGAGGATCAGTCATCGCTATCGTCAAAGTGTACTTTGCAGACTCGCTGAACTAAATTTATAGCCCTCAATGGAGACTATGTTGGGAAATAAAATGATTTTTTCCAAAAAAACATTTTACTTGTTCTTTTACCATAGTTATCAAACGACCCATGTACATAAAGACTAGAAAAAATATTTAAAATGCTTACAGCCATAAAATACATCTTCCTTTCAACATTTCAATATATATATATATATATATACAAGTTTTTTAATAATCATTAAATTATTGAAAAACGGTTAAAGATATATTTAATTACCGTATGATGACTAATCTTTAGAAAGTGAATCTTTTCAATAAATATATATCAACAGATAAACGTTTCAAAACGTCGATAAATAAGACAGAGAGTCCATATACACACACATTTAATAGCAAATAGTGAATCAGTTAACGAGTTGTACAGACTTTATGACGTTACTGTGAATATTGTGTTGCACAAGCGTTTCTAGTTCGAAAAACAGTTTTTTTTTTATAAGATGTAATGCACTCCGAGACCATTGTTAACCTTCGACTACCATATTAGGCAAACATGAGCGCCACAGTGACCAACGCACACATTGCAATGACAGTTGACTGCTCTGCGAAAGGCTGTCTCGTGTTTTTCTCATCATAAAATCTCCGTTTTAAAACAATCTGTGTGCCACGACGTTGTAAATTGACAAAGAAACCGCTAAAAAGATAAATTATTTGACGAGGAACATAAAGTATAAGTAATTATGTGCATACTTATACTGTATAATTTATTTTACATAATTCGGATTCGTTTATTAAAATCCAAATTTATAGTTATTTAATATTCTTGCAGATTTCAGAATTAATTACGCACACCAGTGCACATTTCTCAAAATAAAATAAACCTCTTAAGGGGTTAATATTATTTCATTTATGAGTTGGGTCGTGGGCAGCGGGCTCCCTCGCGCCCCAAGCCCCCCCCCCTCCACTGCCGTGTAACAAATACCTCAACTACAGCTCGAACTAGTGCCGATCGCTCTCCTCGTATGGAGTGCGACGTTTTCCTCATCCATGAGTCATAGGTCCTCGTACCTCGCACTCAACACCTATGAAGCGTCTTACGCTGGCACAACAATGAAATAAATTTATGAGTTAAGTCCTGAAAAATGTAGAATGAAGAATATGAAAGATTGGCAAGATGTAAACTCAGTACAAATTTAATCGATTTTCTTAAATGAAACCTATTCACTTTCCTTAAAAAAATAACGAATATTTTTATTTCAGATACTTGAATGTTTCAAAGTTCAATAATTATATTGTTGTTACTTTTTTCAATTATTATTAATAATTTCGTTCTATTATCTATAATACATAGAATTTCGTATGGATTCGAAAAAAAATATATACACATTTCTGATGAAGATTACTTAAAAATGTATTCATATCAAGATATTGTTTTGCAGGTCACCGAACTAAACTATGAAACGTACACATTAAGAATACTGAACGAAATCCACGAACATGTTTGATTCCGACGAATGTGCGAGTTTGGCGCCATCGCTGTGCGCATCTTCGGAGGGTGTAGTCCTGTCTGACGATGACAGCACGATCGTAGGAGGCGATTTCGAAGGCGTTTGGAATGACGGTAAGAATAAAAGACTCTGATAATTAATCACAGTATCAAAAATTAAAAAGAACCATTTTATCATTAGAACAACTATTAAATTATATTTTTTTTATTACATGTAATTAATTTTTTGATCATGTCAGGATTAATGTTATCGATGATAATAAGATGTACTGAAATAAGTTTAGGGTTTGAAAGGGATTCATTAGCTATCAGCTGGTCGTGAACGGAACAGCTGTAGATAAAAGTGATTGTGTTTAAATATTAATTGGACGGGGTAGTGGGAGAAGATGCGAGCCTGAACGGTATTAGAATTTTTTAAGCAATTTGTATATACAATTACACACATCTACCAAATTTATCATATTCATGAATTAATTTTTCAACGTTTCATTGTATTAATTATTATAAAAGTTTTATATATATATATATATATACATATATCTGTCTTAATCAGTCAATGATTCGGTAATAAGACATTTTATTATTTTAATTATCAGCGGGCTCTGCCCCTTATCGACATATTTCCACGAAATAAGCCCACACTTGACACAAAGACAGAGAATAACAAGATAACATGACATTGGTAAGTTTTGAGGTGTTATTCCATCCCGAGGCACAACCACACACAAAACATGACAGTACTCGATAACAATATTCACACACACCTAAATAGGCTTCGTGGGAAAAAAAATAGACAGTTGTTACGATACCAAAATATCATAATTTCTCGTGTAACCTCGGGTGCCATCGTCAATAATAATTTAATACAAAATATCTACATGTTTTCTTAGTCGATTTTTTATGCAATATTTCATACAATATTTTGTTCCTTTTTTGAAATTTCACGGAACATCTATATATATATATATATATATATATATATATATAATATAGAGAGAGAGAGAAATAGAGAGAGAAATATTAATTTTACAGTAAATAATCCTTGGAGTTTATTAAGTAACAAATAATATTTTGTCTTTCTATTAATATTAATAAACTGTTTATTTAGAAATTAGTAAAAAATGAGAACTACCTTCAAAACTCTTAAATCATCTCATAAATGGTTTATATGTCATAAATATCATAATGTGAATCTATGGTTTACATTTACTTTGATTTTTTTCTTAACCAATGGTTTTATATCAGCAAGCAATCCGATTTTAACTATTTCAATGTAATTATTTTAGTGAAAATTAATTACTATACCGTTATTGAAAAGATATAACCAACTGATATACATCTTAATAAATTTACTTAAATTTTCTACTTTCTATTCTTATTTTTTAATTTATTTCGAAAAAATCTTAAACTGTTTCTAATCGATCCTAAAAATAGCATAAAATAGATGAAAACAGATTAACAATGAATAAAGATAAGTAATTAAATGTTTATAATTACACAATACTATTCGAATAAAAGTATGCAAAGCATGTTTTCCTTTCTAATAAATATATATTTAAAACTGTGTGTGTGTGTCATTTACGTTAATAGAATTGATACGAATGCAAATATTAATGAAATGAATTGTAAATCGAGAAATTTGTTTCAAGTAATTAATAAAAGAAAACGTTATGTAACGTTCAGAATTCATTCATAAAGCCCAACCTATTTAATCAAAACGTTTTGATTAATTAGTAACGAATATTGGTTCGAAGTACACAAAACACACCACACACACACACGTAGACACTTCCAAAAAAATCATTTCGTAATTAAGAATGTCCGTTAGAGTAGCTAATGTCATACACGAACGAGCGAACAACGATTGATTTGAATAAAAAATCGTACGAAATTAAAAATGGTCTCGTGTCATAAATAATCGACTGTGTGTGAATTGGTACGTATAATGGATCATAATCCTTTCACTGAAAATGTGCATGTTGTGATCTCGTACTACAATCGAAAACTTTATACATATATATATATATACATATATATATATATATATATATATATATATATACATATATATATATATATACATATATATATATAGTTGTGTGTACATGTATAAAGATTATGTACGGTTGTAGAGGAGTGTCCCGCTTCTGTTACAAAATAATGTTGCGTTCAAATTGTTATCATTTGTTACAACAATCGACAAGAATGTCAAGTTCTTGTGAAAGGTGTTGGATTTTAGTTTTCGTACATCGATGACCGACTTCTGTTTCGTGAACTAGAACTGAAACCTTGGATGTATCTCGATGCTTGGGTCGCATGAAACGGATTTCATTTCATGGTTTCGTGGTTTTATTGACATTGATGAAGAACAACAGACAAATATTCATATAAATCTTCTTTATACACAAATATGCACAGACGGCGTTGACTCGACGAATCAGACAGCCGTAAAATACAAATCCATAAAAAAACAGAATGTGTGTTCGGTTTGTAATTGTTTAGTGTGCGTTGATTTAATTGTAATTCTTTTAATCGGTTTGGACAGTTTAGATAAGAAATACTGGAACTAAATGTAGATTGTACAGGAAAATTTTATAGATCTTATAATTTGAAAAATTTTATAATTTTATAGAAAAATTGTATAGAGATTGTACAGATTTTAGTAGAAAAACTGGTTATCAAACTCTCTGTTTTATTGCTAAAATAAAATTTACATATTCCTCGAATGTATTAGGATGGTAGAAAAGCATAGTAAAACCATAGTATTTTTTTTTAAATATCAAATTTATGTAGCACTTTTGGCACATTTCACAGAAAAAAGTATAGTACTGAAACGGTTAAAATATATTAATATGAACACGGTGAAATTACAATTTATTGGGAAAAAAGTTAAGATAGAACTCAAAAAAATCCGCAATTATTTTTCTACCAACCTATTGTATTCGTAATTTAGTGCTATTATATAAGAATAAATATATAAACCTTCTTACACACACACACACATATATATATATATATATACACACATTTATATATATATATATATATATATATATATATATACACATTTATATATATATATATATATATATATATATATATATATATATATATATATATATATATATATGTTTGTATAGAGAGAGAGAGAGAAGTGAAAGTATTTTATAATCCCAAAATACACAATATCGAAGAATAGAACGTTTACTAAAATAAAAATATTCTGTGTACATATTCTTGATAACAATTTATAAAAATGCTATGATATTTTTTAAACGTAAACTAAATGTTGTTCTAATTTGAAAATATTTCTAGAATCAGTTTCATAATTTATCAGAATAAGACAATTCGATTTTTTTAATTAAATAGTTTGTTTCGAGGTTGTATCAAATGACTAACACATCAGACTATTAACAAACTAATGTGTCATTTCGAGTCTGAGTTTTAAATAATGTCATTTTTTTCTTGAATTACGAAAGTGATTGACACGAACACTTAATGAATTGTAATCTTGATGGCGTTCGAAAATAATTTCAATATGAACTATTTGAATAAATATTGATACCGGTTTGTACAAATTATATTGCATTACTGCTTTATACAGAATATTAGTTTAGTTTAACCCTTTCAATACGATTCGTTTTGTTTTAATTTCGGTGAATGGAAATTAATTGCATTGAGGAGTAGTTAAAATTAACCAAAATTATTATCCAAGAACTCCAACATCATAGATAAAAGATATAAGCCTGTGAAGTGTTATCCCAACATCATTTTATAGTGGGTTCACTATGTAAATTATATCCCAGACAGGAATTTTTGAAAGTCGATGGGACATTTGGATCCCGTTAAAGGGTTAAATCGAAATAAAATATGATCTGAATGACATCATTACTAGCGCATTGATGATAATAATGACAGCTTATTAAATAATAATAATAGAAATTAAAAACGATCAACACAACATAAAAACGTCTGATCTTGTGGAATTGAAAACAAGTTCTGAAAATTGAAGAAACCAGGAAATTCATTCCATACATTTCTTTAAATAATTGCTTGTCAGTGTCTATTTTGAAAATAAATAATTTTCTACAGAATATTCATAATGCAAGAGTGCTTCAATAACTAGCGTTTTTTGTAAAGACATTGATAAATTGATTCGGATATGGGATAATGTTGTAGAAAATAATGAACATTGTACAAAGGATTACAGTTAATCGTATGAGATATATATATATATATATATATACGTGGGTCGTTTGATAAGTATGATAAAAAAAAGCAAGTTAAACGTCGTTTTTTGAAAGAAATCGATTTCATTTCTCAACATATCTTCCATTGAGCGTTATACACTTGATCCTTTCTGAAACTTTTCCTGGATTTGAGCACGAATAGCGCGATCCTCTACCAAGCCATATGCAGACTTTTCTTTAATATGCTGACTGGCTGTTGTCGGGGCACCATTCGCCTCTAGGGACGGCCACCAAAATGACTAAACCTTTTTCCATAGGCTGACCAAAAACATCGTCTAATTCGTGCAAAAAAAAAAATCGTACACTTGATCCAGCGAATTTTCAGAATAAGCATTGACGGCGGCGATGACATCCTCATTCGACGAGAATTTCTTCTCACAGAGCCAAATTTTCAAGTTTGAGAAGAGGAAGAAGTCGCACGGGGAATACGGTGGATGAGGAATCAATTCGAAGCCTAATTCGTGCAATTTTTCCATTACGACGGTCGATTTGTGGGACGGCGCGTTGTCCTGTTGAAAGAGCACTTTTGTGTGCCCCAATCTTGGCCGTTTCTGTTTCAGCTCTTCTTTCAAACGGTCCAATAATGTTGTATGATAGGATCCTGTTATCGGTCTTTCCTTCGTTGAGTAGTCGATCAGGATGATTCCTTGAAAATCTCAAAAAACAATGACCGTCATCTTCCCAGCCGACAAAACGGTCTTTGCCTTCTTCGATACACTTTCACCAGTCGTTGTCGACTGCTTTTACTGCTACTTCGACTCAGGTGTGTAGTGATGGATCTATGTTTCATTCACGGTGACGAGTCGACCCAAAAAGGCCTGCTCTTTTTTCTATTCCTGCGGAAACTGCTACAATGCTCTTTTGAAACATCTGTAGAACGTAAAAAACACATCGAATGTGGTTGAAATTTCACCTATGCTAGTTTGAAAAGTGACACTTGGTAGCCGTGACGTTACCGAATGAATGGTGCCGCCACATCACAGAAATTGACCAAACTTATCAAACGATCCACGTGTATATATATATATACACAATTTCTTGTGTGTAAAAAAAATCAATAACGAAATACTCTTCAACAATATTATTAACAACATATGAGCGCACGTACCATTATTCAACGTGATTGAAACTCGACGCTGCTCAACAACTGATTCATATTACACATACGTTGTACAAAAACACTTTAGAATATTAGATTCAATCAATATATGTGAGAATTTAATAATAGGCGTAAGTCCTGGAACACATGCATGAATATATAATTAGTTTACTCTCGTATCAGCATATATAAAGTATCGATTTATGTTTGCTAGCGAGTACTAAGTACCAAATAACCGCTAATATATTTCAAGATTGTGCAAAGATTAAATACGACGGTGTTATAATACCTGCTACTTGAATTACATGCATTATGAGGAGTAATGTGCACTTACATGAAATTATGCAATGTAGTGTGCGGATATTTACGAAGCGTCGTACGTCTAGTCTATTAATAATGGTAGATATATCTAGTTCAGTATATTTTCGCTGTGTGCCGTGCGATAATCTCATTTAAAGAAACGATACGTTCAACAGATTATCAACTGATTTCATTTCTTGTACAGTTACCAATCAGGAGTTAATTTACGGTCGTGTCGCTCATTGATTTGAAACGTTTAAGAGAGTTTTCATTCATTCAATAATCTTGAACTAATCTTAAGTTATTAACACTAGAACTATCGACAGTTAAGGCGAAGCTAATTCTACCGAAATCAGACAAAATGACTGGTCTTTCAAAAATTTGCAATAATAGAATATTTTCATATTTATTGACTTATTAATTTTTTACAAAAGGAATTCCATGTTATGTAGTTCATTTTTGGTATTACATGTTATCCCATTTGAGACCATGAAAATGAGAAATGGTACATTTTCTCACTTACACACCAATAATAATAATAAGTATTATAAAGAATATATGCTTTATATAATATATGCTGATATAGATAACTTAGTTAACACAAATATCTAAAATAATAACTACTTTCGATAAAATTGTCACTTTCAATAAATAATTCACGATTACAATTAAAATTTGTAACTTGAAGAAAGATTTTTTGATATTAAAATCAGATAAATTTAAATTTCATCAATAAATTATTCAAAAATACAAGTTCCTTCTCTTGTAGATAAATATCGAATTAAACAAATATTAATTTGTTACACTGTAAAAAATTAGAAATGAAAAATAGATTTTTTTTGATTTTGTTCCACTCTCCTCATTCTAAACATATACATTTTATTTATCATCCATCGATTCGTTTATACTGTACCCAATTTAATTAAGAATCATTAAAATATACCAGTCTGAAAAAAACAGTATATGAACGAATCAGTCAAAGAAAAATAATTATCAAACAAATTAATTAACGAAAAATACTAATTAGTACTGACTTATATTTTTAATCAGTAAATTATCTTCAGCTGTAAATGTATACAATTGATGTTTTATACTTTTTCTTATTTTAAATATTTCTCATCTTTATTCCACTGCATTTATAATCAAATTTTAACCCATGCATATATATATATATATATATATATATATATATATATATGTATGTATATATGTACTTATGTATGTATGTATTTAAAAAGAGAATATAAATATAAATAATAAAAAAGTAATAATAATAATGATGATGAAAGGTATAAACATATTCGAACCGCTTAATTTTCATCAGAGGTTAGAGAGTCGAAACACAATATCTGACGGTGTTGTCAGACTTCATTATAACTAATGTAAGCGGAGTACATCTACGGACACAGGGTACGACCTGTTGACCTGTTGATGGATACAGGTTTTTTTTTGTGAGTGAGTACCTGTCTGTATTAAAGTCGAAAGGCATTACGATCTCCATTTTATGAAGAAACTACACCGGCTGTTTGGATTCTTTACTGAACTGGAACACGCACCAGAGGCTGTACATGCTTCGGTTATTCTATTATAGTTATTCCTTTTTTTGTATTATCGAAAAAAAAATATTCATCGACGTTCAGAACAAAACAAGTATTGTGTAAGGAAAAAATAAAGTTTACTTTACACATTAGCCGCACTTATTTTTTTACTTTCTATATCAGAATATCTCCATCTTTTACTATTTTCTCGAACCGATCTTAATTTGCAAAATTATGTAATTTTTTAAAAAAAAACTATTTTCATACAAAAGTATGTTACTAAATAAAATCACAAATTTTACACGTTTCAAATAAGATTATTTTCTTACCATCTTTGTGCAAAGATGTATTTGGATATAAAAAAATGTTTTCGAAATTAGCTTCGTGAAAAGAAAACCTGCTATATATTCGTCCGACTTTTTTCTTTCTACTCGAATCCATATGGGATTACGAAAACTTATTTCAAAAATAACAAAATAAAATTGAATTTTTCTCCGAGAGGGAAATGTTTTTAGCGTAAGCTTATTTGAAATGGTGTTATATCCCTATGCATATCGATCAGTTGTACCATGTGTTCTTTTCGAATATATATTTGGTTTCTTTGTATAATTTCAAGTATTTTTTTCACTAAATAGAATATGTGATTTTTATTTATATTAAAATTACATTCGAATCTCATTCAACCATAAGAATATGCTATTATTGACGATAATATGTGTAAAAAATTGAATTATAGAAAGTAGAATGGTAAAATAAGATATATATATATATATATATATATATATATATATTTATAAGTGAGAATAAAATATTTAAATTAATTCGAAAATATTTATTTAATTCTAGCAATTAATTTACAAAAAAAAATACAGAAAATTATTTAAATATACTACTCAAAAATATCTTGAAATCGGATTTAATCTTCCGTACAAGAAGAAAAAACAAGGTACGATAAGTAATTTATTATTGGTGTATAAAAAAATGTTTAATGATGGTAGAAAGTATTTTTTGTTGCTGATTTTTCATGCAATTCATTATTATAGTATGTATAATAATTAGTAAAATATTTCTTAATTATTCGGTTGGTAAGAAAATAATTGGAGTTTATGGCTTTCAAATTTATACACATTTTTCTCAGCTTATCGAAATAATCACCATTAGAGTCGACACATTTTGCAATTACAAGTGTATTTATTCAGTTGTATTACAGTAGAAAAACAAGATCCACATTAATTCGCCTTGAAAATAGAGTTTAATTGTAAATTATTGTTTTTTACACATTTCTACGATTGCTTTGCACACGGTATTCGCCGTAGAAAAAACAGTTACACCAGCTAATAAATTATGTATTAAGCAAAAATATTAAAATGTCACACGTGTGATTAATTAAAACAAGCAAAGTCGATTTCAGGTGCCAACTTACATCGGCTCAGTTAATAACAGTCACTGATAATATTCGTTTGACCATACTATTATCTTTCTATACAATTTCTTATCACTATGTTCTGTAGCATCTACAAACATCGGAAATAATCAATTTACAAGGATTTTTTTAAAAACAAGCAGACGATTAAATAATATATAATTATTTTAATCTCTTAATCACGTGGCAGAATTCCGCTAAAACATAGAAGATAAGACGTTTATCTTGTTCCTTTCATAATGATTTTATAGTATTATTCTTCATGTAAACTAACTGTAAATAAGCGGTTTCCGTGTACAATGAACGATTTCCGGAGTTGACAGTCGTCTAAAAACTATGTTTAATATAATTGAAGACCTACAACGTCACATGTTTTATTAAATATAATTTCTTCACATATATATATATATATATATATATATATATATATGTAAAGTTGGCATGAAAAACATATTCATTTTTATTAAAATAAATATGAAACTAATTAAAGATGTCGATATTTTAAAAGTAATTAATTTTTCTCCCTCTCTGTATCTCTAAAATGTGCATATTAGGTGTTAGTACAATTTTAATTTTATATCCATATTTTGTCAAATAATTTTTTGTTAAAATTTTTATTTTGACAAATTTACTTTATTCTGTCATTTAACATTTACATTTATTTTTTACATTTATTCTGTCAAATAAATTTTGTATCCATTGTTTTGTTGCGTCGATGAAATGTTTTTTAAAGAGTTTTTATTCTTATACAGGTGGTTAATGTCTAATGTCTAATGTTAATGGGTTTTTTTACACGGGTGGTTAAAGTTCGGGTTTTTTCCAGGGAGTTACTGTCAGGGGAATTATTGACAGGGGATTAATTCGGGGGGGGGTCCAGGGAGTAATTGTCCTGTTACGATATGTATATATATATATATATATATATATATACATATATATATATATATATATAAATATATATATATATATATATATATATAAATATTATAATTCATCTAAATTCCCATTATTTACTCTTTTATAGCAGATTGAATTATCAAAAGTCAGTTATTCTTTTCACTAAGACAGAAAAAATATATTTGAAGTGAAACTATGATTGATAAATAATATTATTAATCATTAATTGAATTCCATGATTAAATATTTCTTAACAAAATAGTATAAGGATATGAGATTAAAACAGAGCAAAATATATTTGGAAAAAATAATAATAATAAAGATGAAGTGTAATAACTGGCTGGAAAAATATTAATTGACATCGAAGACATGACAAAATAAGAGTTGCACAAAGTACTGTACAGAAAATCACCTGAGCAAATAAAAAAATTAAATCAGCGACGAGAAACGACCGCCGGCGCGTCGGCATCGCGAAAAAAAAATTAGCAGATGCACCGTTTCCGGGTTCTTTCGGGACTCCGGTTCGACGCGACCGTTTTCCGTGCCGAGACAAATAACGTTCGATCGACATCCTGCCGATGCGCATTTGTCTTTTCTAATAGATTCGCGACGGCGCGCGAATTTGTAACGTGAATTTGTTCGAATGGAACATCGTCCGGCGAGCCAATTGAATATTCAATATACTTAATGTTGACGTGACGCGAATTATCTGCCGATAATTTGTCTGTGCGCGCGTTCCGCGCGAACTCTATTAAAATACAACACGTTGATTTGTTGTAACCGGAATGAAATTATTCACAGGAATGTGCGGTAATTCTATTATTGTTTTTAACGTTTCGCGAAACGACCGACGCTGGGCTATGTTTGACAACAGGTGACTTACGGTTTTCGGATTAAACCAGAATGCAGTTTTGTCTGATAGAAAGATTCTATTTTTATCTGCAATGTCTGGTATCTGTTAACTAGAAAGGTGCAAGACATGCGAGCAAACTATACAAGTTAATTATTCTAAAAAATAACAGATTCATAAAATATATATTATAATTCATCTGAATTCACATTATTTACTCTTTTCATAGCAGACTGATTTATCAAAAGTCATTGTTTCTTTTTACTAAGACAGAAAATATATATTAAAAGTGAAACTATGATTAATGATGAAATATTATTAATCATTAATTAAATTTCATGATTAATATTTTTTAATTATATTAATTAAAATTGATCTTCTTCATTATATTTCCATAACTTTTTCATTTCGCTTTCTGTTTCTTAGCTACAAGCCAAACTTGAATTCAACTCTGAAACCATTCATCCTTTCATGAAAAATTATTGAAAAATGACTAGTTTGTCTTCAAATGATATTATTTCCTATGTTATTTTTAAACTTGTCATTATTTCCTTTTTATATATATTTTCTGTATATTTTCTTATATATGATATTTTTTTCTAATTTTTCACTCACAATAAATATAAACATAATTATTGAATCATACTTATATTGTAGATTGCACAAACATGAAGCTGCTTTATCGAAATTTCATTCAATTTTACAAGAGAATCATTTTATTTTATCTTTTCATAATGATTACTTGATTTAACTAATCTCTTTGATACATACACAAATCTTTAATAATAAATACAAGAGTTAACTGAAACCTTAACTCTATGTCTTCACTTTAATTGAACTGATTTAATTAATCTGATTGCTCACTTACTTATTTCATTTCTTCATCGCACTCTTTACTCTTAAAGTATGCTTTTAATATATTTATACACATTTTCAATTACGCTTTTTCCATTCGCATTGAGTATGTCCTTCAAAGTGGCACATTTTCATTATTTATACTCTCATAGTAATTAAAATGTTGTGACTTCCGATTCAATTTCTCCAAACAAGTCATATCCGCATAATATTTTTTTTGAATTTTTCAATGAAATATCAACACCGTACAGTTATTTCTTTATGAATTAAAAAAAATACACAAAATTATTTTAATTAATACTTTTTTGCTACAAAAATATAAATATTTAAAATCATTTAATCCATATTTTTTGTTCTTAAATTGTATGTGTGCATCGACCTTAACGTGAACATCTGTCTAAATTAGAAAAAATATAAACAACTTCTCAAAAAAATGTATATTTGTATCATATGTTTCGTCATTATTACTTCCTGATTTGTAATTAAACGAATTTCTTTCATCAAACAATAATAATTCTGAATAATTCTTTTCAAGATAAAAAATACAGAGACAGAGGTTCCAGTAACGAGCAGGACTGTAATACTTTCTGTTCTTAATTTAAATTTTCATTTATTTTTAATCGACAGTAAAACCGGCATCAGCTTCATTTAATAATTAAGTAATCAAATTTTGACCTTCCCTTTTGTCATATTAGCACGTCTGATTTTTTATTACTCGTCTAAATACAAATCATTTTCCGTATCAGTAACGGATTAAATCAATGTTTAAATTTTTAAATTAACACAAAATGAATGATTGCAAACATAATCAGCGAAACTGATTGAAACTTATCATTAAAACGATATAAAATAAATTACATGCCCAATTTATACGAGCACTAATTTTCATCTTCCAAGATACAATCTGTTAAGTTTTTTTTTTAATTCTTTCATAATATCCTGTAATTTTAAAATCGCCAAGTTTATTGACTCGTAATAAACATTTACCGTACACCTTTATCGAATTATAAACCTTGTAATATTTGCAATAATAATTTATTTAAAAAGCTCAAGTAATAATAATTATTATGAATGCCTCCGAGACATCAACACCAGACGAATAAATAAAACATGTTTTTTTTCGTACAATGAGCAATAAATAATATTATATCTAATAGTGTTAATAAAAGTAATGGTCTTGTAAATTCAATATAATCGATAGGACGTAATGTCTGTATTTACATATCGATTATTTAATTAACTGACAGCGACTTGACGATACTAGAAATGAATTCAGTTTTTCTGATTGGCGATTTCTTCTCTGATATCGGCCGTTCAACGTTCGAATGTATTGTGAAATTGCTCGAAAGCAATTTTATTTCGTCGGCGCACGAAAATACGTTTACAAGAAACATTTTCCCATCGAGATGGAACAAAACCACATATCGTAAATTCAGTTTTTGTTTACCTCTAGGGCCATTTCTTCGGTGTGTAATTTCGAATCGATACCTTTGTCGTTTTGGACGTTGCTGGCCATGACTTGTATACATTTTATTGGGGATTTTCAGGAACGATATCGAAAAGGATATGGCCATATACTTTGATGATATAAAAACTTACAGAAAATAGACGATTTCGATTACATATATATATATATATATATATATATATATATATATATATATATATATATATTGAATGAAATTTTATATAAAGAAACTGAATGAGGGTTTGAAAAAGTTATTACGATTTAACGCACTATTCATAAAAATATATAAAAGTAAGGCTCAACAAAACATTTTTATTATTCTCTACAAGTTTTCTTTTATAATATTTTATCGAAAATACCGAAATATATTTTATAATTAACTGATTTTCAGAAACGTGAAGTTTCAATATTTGTTTTTAAAAAATACACATTAAATATTAAGGAACGAATAAAAGATTAAGAAAATCTGAATATAAAATTAGACAGTATTTATATCTTAAGACTATAATAATAACACATTAAATGAATAATTTTTTCAGCACGATTTGACAAGTTTTCTTTCTCTATCTGAAATAATTATTTGTAAATTTAATATCTTTTCATTTTAAAAAGATTATTAAATTTACAAAAGATAAAAAATCAAGTTCTCGTGTTTTAATAAGCGTCTTATACAGTATCTATAATGAAAATATTTCAGATTGATGAGCCGTGGTTTAATCTTCTGCTGTCGCTGTATAAGAAATTTAATAATATTTTTAATAACATGAAAACGTGAGCACAAGCAGGTCTATAGTAATGTGACCTAATTAATAAAGTCAACCTGATTGTTAAACTTAATGTTCATTTGAATAAAAAAGAAGTATTTCTTAACTTTAATCTTTGAAAATATGAAAGTGCAAAGGTTCAAGTTATATCTGCGAACATAAAAAAAGAATATTTTAGTGTTTGAAAACGTTTTATCGGTCAGTTTTATACGAAAAAGTGAATAAAGGAAAAGAAAAGTAAAATCATTGTTTATAAATATGATACATATCGACGTTTTATAATTTATTTAATAAATTGACTTGAAAATAAAAGGTTTTTTTTCTTCTTTTGTTTGATAAGTTAATTATTAGTTTTGTCAAGTTAGTAACAACTTAATTTTAGAATACTCATTAAAATATAATTAATAAAATAGGTATAAATCATATTAACCCCAAAAAACTTGATAATATATAAAATCTTAATCTTGAATTTAATTTTCAAAATAACTTAAACTTTGATAACTCATACCCAATTCATATTCCAATAAATATTACTAACAAAGCTATTAACTTTATTAATAAATGTAAAACAATTATGCTATGAGAAAGAAAAATTAATCATCTTAATATTCTTCCACCTATAATAGCGAAAAACAATAAACCCAACAATCCCTTTAATATGGTTCTGCAATATATTTTATTGACATTATAAACTTTCAATTATAATTTCAATTATAATCTGGTAATGTCTCACTTCGGCTGGAATGTTATCCACTCCTGGGGCTTTAACTCACCCACTGGATGATAAACAGTGATAACTATGACAATTTTTCGAATTTTCAAGACCTTGAACTAAAAACGAGGAAGAAAAATCGATTTTTCGATACGATGAACCTGAACGTCTCTCCTTATCAATCTTATGTAACTTTTGCATGTTATTATTATTTGAACAAGAATTTCAGAAGAGTAAACAAGAAGATTGAACAAGAATAAACTTATTAATAGTGTGTATATATATATACATATATAAACATGTTAATCCTTAATCACAAAGCCAATTTAAAAACAATTTGATGTTATCATTTATAAAAACAGTAGCTTGTTCGAGTACCTATACCGAACGCAAACAAGATCTATTTTCTTAAAAGTTTTTTTTCTTATAATACATGTTGACATTCGTATTTTTTTTACGAATGTGTCTAGCGTACGCCCGTCAAGATGGTCCATATAAATTATACGTTGCATTTTTCGGTCCATAGATCTAAACTCGTTCGTTATCTGTCCGTAGTCGAGCAAGTTATCATTGAACAACGCGGAAACATCAACAGACGTTGTAAATCGAGTGGTTGTTTGTGATAAGAGATAACCTTAGAGTTATAACGACCGTTGGACCACGACAGAATTGCTCCTGTTGTGTAGATTACTATTGTTTTCTTTTTTTATAATATCGTGTCATAATGCTAATAATGAAGTTCATTCCATCGTAAATTTTACATCATAAATTCATAAATTTTATATCTTATGTGCACGTAACGTCAAATATTATAATAATAATACAGACAGGAGCACACAGCATATATATATATATATATATATATATATATATATATATATATATATATATATATATGTGTGTGTGTATGTGTGTATGTATGTGTATATATGTGAATGTGTGTGTATGTATGAGTTTACTTACATATTTAATGTACGTTTCAGAAACTTTTTATAAATATATTATGAAATGTTTTATATACAACATGTAAAAACAACATCATAAAAAAGTAAACACGTTCAATATTTTACAAGTAGTCAAAAATATTTCATATAATAAACATAAAACATATTCACAATTACACGTTTCATGAAAATTCAGTAGAAAAATATATACATATATGGAGAAAATCAAAGAATGAAACATATAAAAAATGTATAAGTCACTGTTTTACCGTAAAAGAATGCCTAATGTGCTTTTTAAAGTTAAAATTAGTAATTTTTGTTCATGGAAACTCTGCTCAAATTCTAAAAGTATAAATATTGATATGACGTTTCTATCATAATGTTTATACTGTCAACGTGTATACTTTGTATCCAATAGAATAATATTTTTGAAAAGCCTCTGCAGTTCTTATCAAACAAATATATCAATTTATCTATATCTCTCTCTATATATAAAATCAAAATTATCCATAAAAAAATCGATGACGTCGACTTATTTATTTATGGCATCGAGATTTCTATGCTACCCAAACATGTTTATAACATATATAAAATGACACGTTGCAATATATCTGCGAGAATTATTATATAGACATAAATGAGTTTTAAAAAATATGTTTATTGTTTCATTCGGTTACAAGTTCAGGCTTACAATTGACAAATAGGAGAGCGCCAGTTTGTCAAGCCTAATCATAGGTTTGATCAACTTTGATCAGGAAAAGTCAAGCTTGGTCAAGCCTAGTCAGATCTGACCAGGTCTGGCCATCTCGAGCCTCTTCTAATCAGATCTATTCAGTCATGATAAAGCATGATCAGGCCTGATCAGAACAAATTAATATCAAATAATGAGTTCAATGAATTATAATCTTGAGAATTGTTTTTGAAAAGAATTATAGTTTCAATAAATTATCTTTCAAAGAGTTTACCTGAAAAAATTCACCTTTTCTTCCTGAAAAATTCCACCAAATTCATTATCATAGAAAACATGTCTTACACAAAACTGTTGAAAAATGCTTACTTCTATAAATACATGAATCAATTTATAAAAGGTACACTTTTTTAAACTTATTATAAAAACATATTTACAAATAAATGTGTATAGTATAAAGAGATTTTTTTCAAATATATTTAAAAATAATAATATAAATATTTCAAATCAATTATAAAATACAATTAACAGCTATTTCTCAAAATTGATCAAATCATTCGATCGAATCTCTACATGGGCATTCAAAATGCACATCGACCAGCAATTTGTAGTGACTTACAAAAAAATAAATCATATTTAATTATAGGAAACTTCTGTTATAACATTTTAATTCATGATAAAATTATTTAAAAATATTAAATAACTAAAGTATATTAATACCTTTCTGAAAGAAATGAAAAATCTCGAGTTAATATCAACTAAATGTCTAAATTAATGCATCGATTCTGTAAAGCATCTAAAAACATTAAAAGTTACTTCCTAACACTATCACAACGTACATGGCGGGAGTCAATAAACCGGCGTTCATAAATGTACACAGAGTTAGAAAGAATCTATTTTTAAATATTAATTAAATCGATGACTGTTATTTTATTAAACATAAAAACAATATTTAATTTGTAGTCCATCCACGAATCGATTAAAAATAGAATTCGTGCTTACAAGACATTTTTTATTCAGAATGTCCCTTGGAATATCGTTCGTTCCAGAGTTGTAACGGTTTCTCTTCGACCTTTATTTCTCCTGTACAGACGTTTACTCCGTTCCGATAACAATTTACTACGAAATTTTACATTATTAAAACTTATATTTCGCATTGAACGCACTGTTTAAACCATAATTTTAAACAAATATTACTGTAGACATTTTTTTTATAGAACAGTACGGTTAGGTCGCATATGTTTTACACAATGTTATTGTTTTGGTTCATACGTGCCTGAAGATCACATACAGATAACAGACGTGCAGTTGCAAACGAATACATATATATATATATATATATATATATATATATATATATATATATATATATAATGTATGTATGTATATATTATGTACTAGTACGAAACGATGAACTTTGCATTGACCTCAAATGTCTTTTGATACAATTTTCGACAGCTTGTTACAATATGTTTTGTTCGAGCGGATGTGACCTCATAATAATTATTACATCGTAGTGTGAGATAAAGGACGGCGTGTCATGATTAATATACACAGCGCATACACACAGAAAAATCTATTAATTTGTGTGTGTGTGCACGGTCTAGTAGAAATCTGGCATTCCGTTCATAATTAAGATCATTTCGGTATTGTGTAATGGTGATCGTTCGTAAACAGAAATCTTTCATAATATTTGTTGTTGGCATTGAGTACGTGAGCGCATAAGCGTATTATCGATTTTGATAACTAAATATTCATGTTGCACGTCACATGAATGAGTATATATATATATATATATA